>CM031238.1:721770954-722370954 GCA_018340775.1 Taxus wallichiana var. yunnanensis
AATTAAAATTATATAACATAATTTCCAAAAGAATCCCACTTGTTGAATACCGTGTATTGTGGGACATAAATTCATACTTTCTCATAAGTGTTTGTTTACGTTCTTGAGTTATTATGTAATGTATGCATGACCATACATAAACCCACATGTCATAGTTTCGAGGGGAATTTTGTATAGTTGGAAAAATTGTGAGCATTTACTTTCAGTAGTAATAAGGATTCATGAAATTAATAATTTTCCTCATCTATTTTTTAATGTTTTTTAATGAATTGTTGTAAATTAAGTATATTCTAATGCGATGTATGTAGACATGAAACTTGTATACCATGTACATAGTTTCACATTACGTAATTCATTCTTATATGGATGGTATACTTAACTTTTGTATAAAAATAAAATATTGGTCTTAGATAGTTGTTTTGAGAACTAGAATAGAGAAGCATTCATGAATGGTGTAATGGTGTATTTTATTTTATTTTGTTATGGACACAAGTGATGTGGAAATGGAAGGGCCACCTCTCCTAAATAATATGTTGATTTGATAATAGAAACAGTTATGAAATTACTTCCTAAGAAAAATGTGAAACACTTGGTGAAGATGGATTTCAATAAATTAAAAGAATGTGCCCAACAAGAACCAATGTCAAGAAAGAAAACAAGTAAATATGTTGAGAGATTATATAGTGAATTCATTAATTTGAATACAATTGCTAGAGCACATTTTTGGTCTCATTCTTAAATCATGCGGATATGATGGACACATTTCAAATTTTGGGTTTTAATTTTGAGCGGTGAAAATCAAAACAATTGGAACAATATTTTTTTGTGAATGTGTCCAAAGGAATAAGTTCAGTGGGTACAAAAACTAGGTTTATAATAAGATTATTTATCGTAGAGCGATATTAACTTTAGTTGTAAGTGAAGATACAAAAAAGAATCATCATACAGTGCTACTTTGGTCATGCCTTGGGTATTTCTATAAAGATTATCAACAGGTATGTGAAGAGGAGAAATACATTGGATGATTCTAATGTGGAATAAAATTGGGCACTAATGTATAATAATCCACATTCTCGCGAAAATTGAGAAAAGTATTATAAAAGTAATTTTATATTTTTAGAGTGAGAGGACTCATACTTCTCTAAATACGAGGGATGTTTAGAAGTATAGGATGGGTAGAAATGAGTATGAATGACATCTAAAGAATTGGGTAGAAATAACCCAACACGAGATGTACGTTAGGTTTAAAGAAGAACATCCACATATTAATATTAGAAAACAAATGTTTGATATTTTGAAGCCTTGGTACATGTAGGAAGATACAATCCTTGAAACTTGTTGTTACTGCTAACATGTCAAATTTGATTATCACAATTAGGTAAAAAATTATACACACACACATACACATTAAAGTGTGATTTCATTTCTAGGTTGATTATACATGATTCTTTTATTATTGGACATGTGATTTAATACATATAATGATGATCTATGTTTTTCATGTGTATAGAAAGTCAAGAGAAGCATAAAATGGACCAAGAAAAACCCCCTAAGTATGTGAGTGAATTAATAGCTTCAATTATTTGTACTATATCTGATGATAGTGGTGATGGTCCAATGGCTTCCATCAAAGGTGTTTGTGATAAGTTTGGGGACTTGAAAAGGTTTTAAAAAATAGATGAAGACTCATACACTGTTCAAATGGTGACTTATAAGAGGTGATCATTTGAAAGAAAATTTATATATAAATTTAAATTTGGATATATTTTATTTTGATTTATATGTTGAGTGAACATGAATATAACACTCACATATATCAATTTTTAGGTTCAAATACATCAACTACTCAACAAGATTTGGAAAGAATGCAACAAGTTTGGACTTGGTAGAAGAGGAAATCCTCGTTGCAACATTCTTGAATAGTTTCCGAAGTCTGATTTATACTCACATAAAACAGTATCACTATGAAAAGTGGAAGTATACTCAATTTAAAACCAATATAGACAAATTTAATCTCAGTTCCATATTTTCTGTGGTTGATTTTGTTGATAATTACTCATTTTCTCATCAAAAGAGATTCAAACACAATATTATCATACTGATCATGTTACTATCATGGTTCATGTATGTTATAGGCATGCACAATTGGATTTGGATGGTGTTGAAAGTACATATGAGAAGTGATTGATTAATAATTATTACCACTTCTATATCAATGATGATAAGGAACATGACACCCACTTCATATAACACTATTTTTAGTTATTTTTTCAATATCTTAGTGAACAAGCAATACAATTGAATCAACATTTAATTTGGTTTGATGATTGTGCATCAAATTTCAAATCATATCTCCTTATTTCACTTATTTGATATCAATGTTATCTCAAAAATACTTCATTTGTAGAGTTTTTTACGTGTTCATGGGAAGGGGAACACGATGGCGCTGGTGCATGCATAAAATTTTCTCTAAAGAAACAAATATTTGATTATAAGTGGGAATGATTGGTTGATGCCAAAATGTTTGTTGAATGGTGTAGGAAATATTTTACAATTCTAGAATCCCCACATGAGAGTAACATACCTCCACACAGAGTGTTTTGGGAGATTACAGGGTAGTCACACAAATATACATGAACGTGAAATTGATTATACAAGTTACACATCCATGTGTACATTTATTTTATTAAATTTTTAGTTCATTAATTTTTTTATTGTTTTTGCATGATTAAACATGTGTTGATCGAAGGAAAAAACATGGATGTGAAAGGATTCCTAATTCTAGGTATTTACACTATGTAATGACTGTGGATAGTAATAACTGGATAATATGTACAATGGATTATTATTGTTTTTGTTATGAATGCATGAAAAAAACATATACAAAGTGCAAAAGTCAACAATGTGGCTATGTGGGTAAATGGAAGAAAGTTACTTTAATTGTGAAGTGCCATAGTTTTTTAAAAAAAAAAAAAAAAATGCAAGCACACTAAATTTTCAGATTTTATATTTAATGCACAACTAAATATTTCAAGTTTTCAAGTGTATATTGCATAACTACATATTGTGTAGATTTCTAAACAAACCAACACCTTCCAACAAGAGACATTGAAGTAAAAAGTTCATGGTTTCATTTTGATCTCAGTTGATAATATTACAAGATTTTAGCCACAATAAAAAAAAAAACTCTCTTGGTAAAGACCAAAGTTTACAAGAAGCAATAAGTACAATAATGGTTATTTACAAGAGTGAATAGACTTGACAAGCCACATTTATTTACAAGGTGAAGGCAATGTCCTCCAAAGATGAGGAAGACTAAGATAGCAAAAGACTCTACTATCTCCAACTTGAGCTCCAACTCCAATACTCCTACAAGAATCCAACTCCAAGAGAACATGGCTTGTTTACCACCCAACCAACAGGCATCATCACATGCCTTTCCATGGTTGGAAGTCATGCTATTCTCCCCCAAGCCCATGGGAGAGAGGAACTAGCTTCCACAATGTGCACAAGTATAATGGGGTTTAAACACACAACAAGAAAAAACATAAGACCAATCAACCACTTAGACCTACTATACAATGAAAACAACAATATGAGGAGAACAAGGTCAACCTCACAAGGGGGAAGAGAGGAAGTAGGATGCCCAAATCAAGGTGTCCAACCATAGGAGCACCAACAAATACATATATACAAAACTCCTTATACCTCCTAATCATTCATCCTCCTTATTCCTCCTTTATGCTATAGAAATCCTTCTTGGGAGGATTTTCAAACCCAAAAGGGTTTCCTCACCAAGAATGGGGAAAGGTTCAAGCCATATGAACCTTTCTCCCACCTCAAACCATATGAGGGGATGAGAAGGGACCTTCATGGCTTGACCAACAACCATGAGGTTTGAGAGGGAAATCCCTCTCTCTTCCCCTACATTCTCCAAAAACCATCAATCCAAATGATGGTGGAGAGAAAACAAAGAAACAACAAGAACAAACAAACAACTACATTAACCATTCAACTCACAACACATCATTTCACACACACCATTCTATTGATTAAGCATAGCTAACAAGATAAGCACAACTAAGAAGAAGAAGGTTAAGTATCCTACCTCTATAATGCTTTCCAATACTCTAAGCTTTTCCCCTTTGTCCAAGCTCACCTCCAAGCTCCCAAAATTCTCCAAGTGCTCCAAAAAAAAAGAACCAAGAAGACCCATTCCTTCCACATGAGGAAGAATAAGAAGAGGAACCCAAAAGTTTCCTCACCAATGGGAAAGTGACAAGTGTCACCCCTATCCTCTCAAGAGTCAAAGACTCCAAAACCAAATAAGTAAGAGTAAACTCACCTTTTATCCCATATCACCCAAAATACCAAAAACTAAAATAAAACAAAGTGGAGCAACTTTTAACAATTTCACACAACCCAACCATCTTACATGGATGGTGACTAAAGGGGGAAAAATGGGAGGGAAACTCCCTCCATACCTTGGAAATAGGCCCCCCTACCTATTAGGTAGGGTCCAAGGGCCCATTTTCATGCTAAGGGAACCCCAAACTCAAAAGGGGTCCCTAAAATTGCCCAAAATAACCCAATTTCGGTTTTGGCATGCTTGGGCACAAGGGTAGAGGGTGTGGGGTCCACCCAAGGTTCACTTGTGGTCTCCAATCCCTTCTACCAACACACACACACTTTCCCAAAACCAACACTTAACTTAAGATAAGATCATTAAACCCCTAAGCTAGTTTACTTAATAAAACACACCCTAAACCTAATTAATTTTACAAAACATAATTACATTACAATTGAGGGGTTCACCCATGGTGCCCAATTAAATACATCTAATTTAAGGCCTTAAACATTTAGCATGGTTAGGACTCAGCCCGTGGGCCACTTGTGCACAATTGCGTAGCTGCCCTGAAACCCATGCTCTCCTATACCTGTCACCTGCACACTCATTACACACATTAACCACATCTGTCCAATATAATAAAAATCATCTATACATCACAATATCAATCAAACTTATAATGTCCGAACATAATTTACAATTGATAGTGCAATGCATACAATTATCCACATAGTTTGCCATGAATCATCCACAAATAAAATTGCAACGACATACACTTAGGTTAGCATGAAAATTACCATCATTAAATCCAAAACACTATATCATTAATCAAATCAACCACAAGAGACTAACATCTAACCAATAAGTCTATCATATAACCCTGTTAGTGTCATCAACATCATAAGAAATATATCAGTATACGAATCTAGTCCAATTGGCGCTACATGCCCAAAATGCCATAATGTCCATGAGGATAAAATATCATAGTAAAATGTCCAAAGTCTATCAGAGTCTCAATCAAAACATGTCTAGAAATAAAGGAACCAACAGATAACTAGAGCTATAAAAATGTGGGCACTACAAATTATGGATGATTCATATGGATCGGATGAGGATGATAAATTTGAAGATGTGCCCTTGATTTCACCTAATTATGACCACACATCTGAACTTTTTAAACAAGGTACTTTTGTAAAAGGATTGTATTTGATAATTTAATTAATTTAGAATTTGATAATATGCATAATTATTTTAAATAATTATAATATTTTATCGAATGATTCTAACAACAAAATATTTTTTTAATGATTGTATTGCAAGTGATTTGCATTCATTACAAAAAGGAAAACATGAGAAAGTAGAGTACTACTTGTCACATTGTACAAAAGAGAGAAAAAAATAAGTGAACTAACAAGTGAGGATACAACATTTGGGAGCTCATTTGTAGTGTAGGGAACATATTTAAGACAAGTGAAAGTCCTCCATAGTGGGATAATATTTGTTGATTATGAACCAGCCAAAAATATTTATCATTATACGCATCATATAATTTATAGTGGGTCACATCTGCATTCGATGAAGGTTGCACGTGGATGAAAAAAATAGAGACTATATAGAAGATCATGGGAATTTTTAGAGGTTATTGAATAATTAGCTGAGCCACTTGGTATTATGTAGAGTATATTACACTTGTGAACTCAAATTAGTTATATTAGTTATGCATCACCTTTTGGGTATACATGGTTAGTACTTGATATTTTATTTTTGGCCTATAGTTTATCTACCTATATATTTCCATCTCCCTCATTCATTTGTGAAGTTCCTAATCTAGCATTTATCAAATTGTGAATTGTAATTCTTTACTATTTTGAGTGGAATTTTTCTATGTACATGGTGTTGTTAGATTTCATCAAACACAACCTGAGAAAAATAAAGATATGACTTTAATGCTAAGTGTAATAATGTTTTTTAATAATGTAGTTAACATAGTTATCTAATTTAATGTATTTACCACAATTATCTAAGAACCTTCACATTAGTTTGACTTGAATCATACCTTAAATGTTAAAATTATTGTATGAATGTTTATTTTGATTATCAAAGAGTTTCATGTTATGCTACAAAGATATGTTTTAAATGATACATAAGATCCAACACCTATTTGATAGTAATGTAATTCAATCTCAAGGAAAATACTACATTGAATTATGGTTACACAACCTAATAAAGAAATGAAATCATTTACATATTTATCCTCTTTTTAATCATGCTTGAATTATGTTTGTATAATATTAATATTAAGTCATCTTATGGTCTTTGTTAAAATTCAAAAACATAGGTGAACAAAATTACAAAAGGGGAGAATTTACAAAAAAATTACAATTGCACATACATTTATGGTTGCCCATCTTATACAAAAATATTGTTGGTTTTTTAAATAGTTTAAAATGATTCAAGTATTAGAAATCCAATAAGGGATATATGCTAAAAATATAGTAGGGGTTTTAATCCCTAGGATTCCACCCTAATTATGCTTACAATCTAGTTAAGACTATCTTTGAACTACACTTGTCTCTTTAGAAAATGAAGATTTACATTCAACATTAAGCTACTCAAATTCACTTCTATAGGTGATGGATTACATATTAATAATATGGCTATGTTGATACCTTTTGAAGACCATATGGGTACTCCTAGTTGCTTCACATGTACAAAAATACCTCTATTAATGAAATATGGTAGGATAAATAAATATATCATTGCAAAAAAAATCCCTTAGTAGAATTAGGAAGTTTCCTCCACACAACTCCTCTCCTATATATTGTTAGTATCATTCATGGTTTCAAATCAATTATCATTTAGTATTTTCTTTATGTCTTGTTTGTGTGGAAATTTTTATGTAGAGGCTATGTCAAATTCTTGTACTCCACCTATCTTTACCTTAGAAAATATTCAATTTTATCCTCAAATCACTTAAAATCATTCAATTCTCATCTATAATACTCTCACAATTAAATATTGCATCTTAGCATCTTTTTATTCAATTTATATTGCTTTGAAACCTTAAATAATTCTATAATATCACTCAAAATAATCATGAACAATGGCTAGAACAAGTAGTTTACCTTAGTTAAAATTGCCCTACCTTGGCATTGGAAAATAATACTCTAACAAACATAACTTGTACTTATCTTGCATAATCTCTCAATACTACTATTGTATCCTACATCATATCCTTCCCTAATGTTTTTCCACTTGATCCATACTCCTTGACTACCCAAGAGTCCCTATTACTCTATTTTGACCCCAGCTTCTTCTAGAATGGCCCAAATTAGCTCATTTGGTCTTAAGGAAGAG
The DNA here is from genome assembly GCA_018340775.1 of Taxus wallichiana var. yunnanensis. Taxonomy (NCBI): domain Eukaryota; kingdom Viridiplantae; phylum Streptophyta; class Pinopsida; order Cupressales; family Taxaceae; genus Taxus; species Taxus wallichiana. The sequence continues at coordinate 721,778,660 of CM031238.1, forward strand.
TATTTCTTCCAAGTAGAACCTTTAATAATTGAACTTATGGAACTCATAAAACAATATTCTCATGTTTTTGAGCCATTATCCAAAATATATCTTCCATTTTAATTGACCTCACATAATCAAAATACTCACACTTTACCTTATTCCATTAAGACTTTCCTTACTCTACTCAAGAACATTACCCTTGCTCAATTCATGATTGGGTGGTCTAGATGCCCTTCATGCAAAATGGAAGTATCCTCTAATATTCATTAGCAACTAAATGAAGTGTTCCAAACTTATGAACCTCATTCCCCTCTTAAGTTCCTTTTTTAACAAAATCCTTCCATTGCTGGTTGTGTTCTTCACTAGCCATGTTTGGGCACTTTTCACCTAGTGTATTTGGTTTTACTTACTCATATAAAAGGTAGAATTCATTCTTGGCACTCATTTAAGGATTTTAGCTTGGTGCAAGATTTTAGGGTCTCTTATTTCATAAAAATGCTTCCAAAATCATTGAGGCAAACTTCACTTAGGTATTCAATGGACTCACACCTGTAGTTCCCAAGATTTTGAATATGGAACAAAAATTAGCCAATGTAAAAACTTAAAACCTTTACAATGTTTAAGGAATTATATATGATAATTTGTTCCAAGTTTCAACTCTTACTTCTTTCGATTAGACCCTTATCCTTTAAATAATCACCAAACAGAACTCTATCCAATTTTTCTCAAAGAAACCGTCATCGAAAACTTGGAGAAGAAAGGAGGATTCTATCTAATTATTTCTCTAACACTTTTATGACCCCTTCACAGATATATCTTTAAAATTTCAAGAAGTTTAGTCAGAAAATTATGAGAAAAGTGATTTTTTCTAACTAAACCCTAATTTAAGGGTTTCCTCCTCTGTAAGCCCGAGAGGGAAAAATTTGATGATTCTTCATGATATTTTCAACTAAAACACTCCTTCAAGCTCCAGAAATATTGTTGCAACAAGAATGACATTTCAAAAGCCAAATTGATTCATGAACAACCTTAATATTCCCTAAATCTCCATATTCAACTATGAACCTGGATCTCGTGAACCTTTGTTTCACACTTGGGGAAAGGTTATAAGATTCTTTGACAACTTCAACAACTCATACCAGGGTCTAAAAATCTCAATCACTCTTCTCCTCATTCCCAAATGGTCTTGGTCCTTTGAACATCAAAACAAGTAGTAAAAGTTTGTGCTCCACCCTCAAGACATGGATTATCTTTAACTCTTCACTGTGACCTTCAAAAAATCATGATCATTACTCACATTCATAGCCTTATGAGAACATTTTAATTTCTATAACAATCATACAAGATTCTCTCTCTTACATGTAACACCTTATAGGTCAAGATCTCTTCCACAATCACACACAAGACTCCAAATACCTCAAAAGTCTACTAAAGGACAGAGAAATTGTATTCAAGCCTATGTATAAAAAATCCCAATAAAGGAATCAAACTAATTAATGTAAAAACATATAGGAAATATTTCTTACCATACAAAATTTTCCTTCTCAATGACATGCACACAATTTCACCTTCATTCATCATGCATAAGTTTTCTTATAAATTTGTCACAAAAGTACATCTATACAAGAAACCACACAAAAAATATTTCCCTTGAAGCTTACTTAATTCACACTCGATTGGAATGAATAATTCTATTACACTTTACAATTTATAATGCTTACCATCAAGCCCTAACTGAATAAGACACTTATACCCTTTTGTCATATGAATGATTTCAATCTTAACACTAAATTTCTTATCCTAGAGACCAAGTTCTTTCCTTCCAACTCATATTGTGATTTTATAGTCCCTGAGAGGACCTAAGACACACATTTTAAGTATCATTTCATCCTTTATATAACTTTCAATCTCCAATAATCCCTTAAAACAACTATATCAAGCCAAAATTGGCCTTCAAGACTTAACTTGCACTTTTGGAGGGAAAGTGTACAATTTAAATTTGAAAAGGCCAAGACACCAACCAACACATCTAAATGACATATAATGACCTCAAATACCTATGACCATACCTAAAAAACCAAAATTTGATGTTGCCATCCCTATATACACACTAGAGTTGATGCTCATGCATCGAATTTTTAAGAATTGGAAGAGGAAAACATATTTCAAGAATTTAATTAATCATTAGATATTATTTCCTTATACTATATGGAAATCACATGATTGATATTATTAGTATTAATTGATATTAGTTCCTTATTTTGGTGTTTTATTTCATATTAAAACTCTTGTGGAAATCCCCTAGACAATGGTCACTTTTAGTTTGACCATCCTTATAAGCCTTTTGCCATTAAGTGTAACTATTGTACTTAATATTTCTAATACATATTGAAACATGAAATATATTTGAATGAACATGAAAATGAATCGAATCATAATTTAAATGAACTCTATAGCCATAACAATGATTTATATATAAAATTATCTACATATTTTGTTATTTTTACATTTTTAGTGATTTGTTTTCCAAGACATGGTTTTATTGTTAAAGGGTTAGTTAGTGGAAACTAGCCACCAAAACTCTAATGCATGTATAAAAATTCACAACATTCAGATTGACAAAAAAGTGAAGAGAATAAATGAAAACCTAAAATATCATGTTTCAGATGTAGATTCCTTTTTAGTATTGAGGTTTCTTCCCTAAACATGTGTAAAAAGTAAACTAGACATGGTCATAAAAACCCTTAGATCACTTATGTGAGGTCTAATATATGATGGTTTCTCGTACAAAGATCTAAAAGTGGCCTTAAATTTAAATTTTTGTGATATAGGAGGAATTTAACTATATAAAGTAATCACTTCAAGTACTCATATACAAAATTTGTAAATGATGTAGGGTATATAACAACATATTTTAGATTGATATAATTCATAACACACATCATAATCTAATGATTTATAGACACTACATAAAAATAAACTAAGATCCTCTTGGGGCCCAATATGAAATGTAAACATTATATACCCAAGTGGTTTCAAAATAACATTCTCATATCCCATAATAATCATTTTACTTTCTACTAAATATTGCTTGCAATATACAATATTGCTATGTTTACGTTTATATGTGCAAATATTAGTACTTGACCCATTATCAATCATGACCCTCTATGTTTTTTGTTTCTATGTAAGAACAAGATCTCATATGCATAGGATTCATCATTTGTAATTTCACAAGTTCAAAAAACAAAATGGGATGAGGCCCCCTTTTCACCAGGGTAACTCATACCATGCCAATAAATCGATGTAGTGGACAATAAATTGAAGCTAGTATTTGGACTCCATCATTTATTAAATATATTAATTTAATATTTTGGCATGCATAATTATTTTATATTTTGATTAGAGAGAGGGGCCTCAACTATATACAAATTAATCTATAAGGTTTTATGGTTTTGAACAATATTTGTCTATATTTTCAATTGTGTACTAGGTTGAGTCACTTTGTCATTTAGTACAATATTGATTCATTATACTTAAATATGATTAATTCCGATAAGTTTTTGGATCTTATATTTCAAGGTTATGTATTTCTTGGAAGAATGATATAAAAATATATGGTATTCATAATATCTATTATGAAAAATTTATTAATGGATCCAACTCACAAATGTGATGTAAAGTAATAAAGTTGCATTAAAGAAAATTGTGTCGTAGTTTCTATATATTGTCACATAACCATGTATTTAATTTCTTCTCTCTTTTATTGTGGTAAGAATAACATGTTTCTCATTAATTTTCTATTCCATTTACCATAGTTTTTCCTCATGTTTACATTGGTAAGCATATCCAAAGAAAGTTTTCCGTGAGATACTCTTTTGATTGAAAATGTTCTCCACTAGAAGTATGGGCATCGACCACATATTTGAGCATATTGGCTAGTTGAAACACAACTTATACATTTTTTTACTACAAAAAAAATCATCAAAATATTCATAGATGTTAAATAATACTCGGTCCTCCATAAGCCTAAGAAATATTTAATAAAATAAGATTATGATTTCAATTTAAAAAAACATTCAAAGTCATCTTGGCAACTATATTTTTAAATCTAATCACATACTCACTAATAATATTGGTAACACAATATGAGTAATTAATAATAATAATAATAATGGATATTTACTTTAATTAATTTAATGTGGATGAGTAATAATATAGAGATAGTTTCAACATATATCGAATAAATAACGTGTACAAAATCAATGTCTATATACAAATACATGTCAAAATATCATGTACAAACTATATACATGTACATGAAAACACATATAATCTCCGTCGTGTACTAGGGAAAGAATCAAATCCGTCACTATGCTTTGCTACACCCCACATTAATAAAAATAATGTATGTGCGTAAGACACATACACACACACACACACACACACACACACACACACACACACACACACACACACACACACACACACACACACACACACACACACACACACGCACACACGCACACACGCACACACGCACACACGCGCACACGCACACGCACACGCGCACACGCACACACGCGCACGCACGCACGCACACGCACACGCACGCACGCACGCACACGCGCACACGCACACGCACACACGCACACGCACGCACACACACGCACACGCACGCACACACACGCACACACACACACACACACACGCACACGCACACGCACACGCACACGCACACGCACACGCACACGCACACGCACACGCACACACACACACACACCATTATATTAAAATGTGAGAAAATTCTAAAACATTTTCAAATAATTAAACATATCGTATAAATAAATTGATTACCTCGGTATCTAGATATGGGTGAAGGACATGATGATCTACAATTTTTACATATATTTGTCTAGTAAATCCGTATAAAAAAATATAATTCAAAATTAAGAAGATAATAAAACATTAATCACATTACAATTTACATTTATTATCTAAAAAAGTATTTATATATAATTCTATACCTATGTTGAATGTGCCTCGAGATATGTGTGGCTACCACCTTCAATCGTATCACCATCCACAACCTCTACTATATGAAATATAGATGATGTGCTGAATGAGCCAAGAGGTATGGTGGAAATATCAATTAAGAGATCAAGGCTATGAACTGATATAGTCATGATATCTGAAAATGTCATATGTGGAATGTTTATGGGTTACAAAGCACTAAACTTGCTCATTAAAGTAAACCGGTGTTGAATCCTAAGAACATAGGTACACATTGTAATATTTCATGTTAGCATGATTGATTAAATATTTTAATAATTGTATTATAAATTTATAATGAAACAAAATATTAATTAAAAATAGGTTTTAATTTACACACACCGAAGGTATGTATTGAACATAAGGTGTCAAAATACCAACATATAGTCCAATTGTAAGTGTTGCGATACTCTGCACCCGAGCCCTGATGTAGATGATGTGATGGATTGAGAATTCCTTTTCTAAATGACCTAACACCCATGATAATGGAATAAAATTTTCCTCTATAACCAACTCATATAATTACAATATGTTGGAAGATATCATGCATGCTAGCCGACACAACTGCATAACATCCACAACTATGTCAACCTCAATAGGTGATATGAAATGTGCACGAGTGTATAAATCACTATGTGCCTAGTTTTGTCTACTATCATGGTCATGGGTATTGCCTCTTTGAGGAACTATTCAACATCAAAAGATATAAGTTGGATCTCGTGATAAATGCTCCCAAGAACCTTTATTTCACCTCAAGGGCACTGTAAATAAGTGGTGTGGAAACATCTTGAAATCCACCAAGGAAAGGTCATGGCCTCGCCATAATCTATCTCATAATAACTAAAGGATGATCTCCTTTGCATCGGTGCAAGATCCTACTATTGATGTACCCACGCCCTTTCCCAAAATAACCAGGGATATCTAAATTGTTCACCTTTAGGTTTAGGTGAACCTCAATATAGATTATGATAATGAAGTATAAAGGTAACTAATCATAGTCAAGAAATTGGTCTTGAGAGGCCAAAAACCTAGGATAAATCAAAGGTGCACAAAGGTGACATATACATTTATTAACATAATATCCCTTGATTTTCTATTTTTCTACATAGCTCGCTCAACATGAGATCCTAACAACTTCCATATCTATAAGTCTAGTTATCACTTCATTATACTCCACATTGTCTGTCACACTAAATCTTATCTCATCCATAAAGTTTTTAGTGACTCAGGTTGGAAAGGGTTGAACTGTTTTTAGGTTTAATTGTATATTTTGAAGGTCTTTTAATATGTTTTCAAAATGCACTTTTTATTGGCCAATTGTAGTTTTTGTTGAATAATAAATGAAAGTGTGGAAATCTATAGTTTAGTATGTTCATGTAAATTTTACTGTAAGAAACAACCATAACTGTAAAGAATAAAATTAAAACTCAATTTAGAATACCATATACCCATTAATGCTATAATTCACATTTTAAATTTTATTTAAAATTTTTTGAACCCCCAACATTTTATTTTATTTTTAAAAATAAAACAAAACAAAAATAAGAAAATACCTAATTGGACGTGTTGATAGTGAGTTGGGTGAACATGGATTCATGTGAAGGCATTGGGTAGAGGTAAAATTTGTGGATTTGGAGCCATCACTAATACATACATACATGTATACAAAGGGTTTTCTTGAACCCCATTCGGTGAGGGTTCAAGGAACCCCCTCTAATTACATATGTGGAAGTTCACATGAAGGGAGTGTTTGGAAAACTCCCCCTCAAATCACTAGTGCAAAAATTTTCAAGTCGCATTTTTAGCCCACCTAGTGGGACACACTATTGTGCTTTTACCCCACCATATCTCAAAGTTCATATAAACACATAATTCTTATGAGAATGCATTAATGTGAAAACATATCTGTAAGAGTTGTGAAGTATTCTAGATAGGAATTATGATGTTTTCTAGACACACATATAATTAAATAATTAAAAACCAATTTTAAAATTCCATAAGTAATTTTTAAAATTTAAAATCTTTCAAACTTCATGAAAAAGTTACATATTTTAAAAACACAAAAGATGAACTCATTATTGTTAACGAGATAATATTTCTTTGTTCTATTTCTGCAAATGTAACAAAGAATTCATGATGTAGGTATCAACAACAAAATCAACAAATATAAATTGTTAGCACAATCTCTAAGCCAAAACACCGAAAACATATACTTTTACCTTTCCTCAAGAAGCCTAATTCTTCCTATAGCCACCAAATTGCATAAAATGACTGAATATTGACCCAAAATTTCTTTAGACCTATTAGATATCACCAAGCTAACATGTTAGATGACTTCACAAAATTTTCATAACTTCATTTACTACCATTTCCTTTATAGACCTTAATTTCTACTTGTATCCCTCCTAAAGCACAAATTCCATTGAAATTGAAAAAATATCAAGTGTTATCCTTCACTTATAAGTTTTTTTAGATACCCATTTCATCCATTAGAGAGATTCCAAAGTTTCACGATTCATTTCTAAGCCCATGAGTTTTTATTCTTAATCTACTATTTTCAATTAGGTCACTCAAATATCCCTACTTGCACACAAACCACAATTTACTAAGGATCCACCAACTTTCAAGTAAAACTAATGATTTTTCTGGATACCCATTATCCTCCTCAATGCAAAATTTCAATTTCTATCACCTTACACAATGTAACCATATAAATTTCCTCCTCAAGAACTAGGTATTCAATTAGGTCACCTAGGGTTTTGGATGACCATCTATGGTTTTGTTACTTTTCCACTTGTACCAAACTTCTCAACACCTCAAAATGACCATATTACACTTTCTCAAGCTGATTACCATGTTCATACACTTTCCTAACATTATCTTGATCAAGTTTTCAAGTTAATGCCTTCTTATAGCTTACTCTTAAGTTCTTAATGCTTTATTTTGATCCTTTCTTTCCATTGGTACCATATAAAATTCTTCCACACCTCTCACTATTCATCACTTATTAAACTCCCCAAGTCATTCACTCACTCCATTTAAGCTCACTTTAATGGAACTTCTTATCCTTTGGTTCACTTGCTTCTCAAGCTCCTTAATGGAAATGTTCCGAAAATATTTGGGTATTTAAAGTTTGATGGATTTACATGGTTCTTTACTCCTTACCATGACTTCAAAAACACTGATAATACCTCCAACAAGTTTACTTATCAATTTATTTACACTTGGGTTCTAGAGCCACCGTCATGCTTTTATCTTCAAAACAAATCAAAGTCAAAACTACACCTTAAACTTTTATGTTTCCAACACTCGTGTTCTATCTAATTAGTGATTTAAAACGTTTTTATAACATCTCACAAACAATTACAAAAGTTCTTGAAATCAACTTCCATCGAACACCTTTCTAAGACCACTCTTACATCTAACTTGATCATACAACAACAAAAATAATGTTTATGCACTCTTGCTCTCTAACTTCCCACTTTCAATTATACCAAGGTCTTTATATCTTCCTAACACCTGTAAATTCTCCACAACCTTATCATAATTCCACAAAACCCCTAAAGTATGTATAAGACTTTCCTTTCAAATATATTTCCTTCTCAACCTTCAACTTGTGCATGAGTATTCTTAAGACTATATTTATTCTCTTTTAATGGGTCAAGTTCTCATTGATCACTCTCATACTATTCATACACTTGGATAAACCTTTTTATACACCATAATATTCTTGATAAACAACTGAAACATGTTATAAAGATATCAACTAACACTCAAATAGGTTTTTACCCCAAAACCCTTGAACATGGTGGTATCAAAATAGAGAGGAGGATTTTTGAATTTTAATGCTTTGTTTGAACTTCTACTAGACTATGAAATGACATATAACTCTCCTTAGTGTCTTGTAACAACAATATCAAGGTACTTCCCCTATGAAACAAGTTATGGTTCATTTATTACTCATTTTAAAACTATTAAAGATAAAGGTTACATTTTAGATTCTCCCATCACACATGAATGATCATTTAGTCACATGTTACTTCTCATTAGTATATTGATAACTATGTAGATTAGGCTCAGATTTCTATTCATTCATTTCATTAATTATTCATTCTTCACTTAACAACCCATATTTACTCTTACCTCTTACACATAGCTTTACTAGGAAATGCACTTGATAGTCTTCTTGATATGCTCCCCTTCTCAAATTGCTTTCATGTCCTTTATAACCCTACACAAGTTTCTCCGACTTCAAACACATGTACAAAATTATTTTAAAACCATAAACTAAATTATAATTATTCATATTCTTCATTATTAGATTGCACAAACACATGCTCCAATGATTCCTTCATTAACATCATCAAGAATTTGTTTACAAAGCTTCTTAAGCCTTGTGTGGCTTTAATACAAAGATCTCCACCACCTAAAACTGACATTTTTTCACCTCTCCTAATCCCTATATTAGAATACCTATGATGAGAATGTATAACCAAGAAGGTGGTTAGGGTTTTTATCATATAATCATCCAAGATAAATCTAAACCAAGAGAGGTTACACCCTAGTTGGGTCCAATAAGTATGTATAGGTGGAGAACATGTATCAAGACCCCAATTACTTAATTTATTACCCCTTCACTTGAATACTAAGCCTAAGACATACCTAAGAACTATTCAAATATTAAAATTATACATTTTGGAGGGAAACACCTTATTCTTGCCTATGGAGTCCAAATGGACTAGTACATGCTATGACCATCCCAAATGGACCCTAGACACCCATAAACACCTAAGAAAACCAAAATTGATAATTTACAGATGTTCCCGCATCAATTCACCATTAAATGGAAATAAATTATAGGGAAAAGGCTTGAGAACTTGAGCCTTCAATTCTATATAACAAAACTATCTATGTTGATCCTGAACTTGGTGATGTTATTGTCTAATTTCTTTGTGTTTATAACTCATTCTATTATCCACTCTTTTCCAAGAAATAATATATATCAGTCCACAAGAGATTTCCTTATGTATTTATATTTTGCACCGCATCCTCAAAATTCCATGTTCTTAACACTCATTAAATTTGAATAATTATCATGTATATATTTTTAGCCCTGTTATTTTGAAATATTGGTGTTGTGTGGCTTCAAAGTATAAGGTAGTGGTTAAAGAAGATGAGAGAGGACCAAGTTCTAATAAATTTTGGAAGGAATTCAACAAAATTAGATGTAGTAGTTTTGATTAATTAAATTTTGATTTCTAATATTATATTTAATGAAATGAAGGGTAGTTGATTTTAAAAATGTGGTCAAGGTTGAAGTAGACCAATATCATTGTTATAGTGTAAGAATATTTCATAATAGATCCTGCAAAGAAACATCTTTGAATATGATTATTATAATATTATGAATTGAATACACTTTTCAAGAGGATGTTCAACAAATAATAGGCATGGGGATGGATGCCTATAATTTTTCTATATATTACAAGATTCTTCATGACTTCCATGTTTTTGCCAACTTTGTCATTGTTATCATTGTTATAATCACGTTTTGAACATGCAAAATGGCATCAATCTTATTAGTTTCTCATTACTCAGTCTAACTCACACCTTTTTTCACCTACCTCCTAGTTGAGTATTTTTTTTGTGAACTTAAATTGCCACCGATAAATTCTATGGTTTATCATGTGAGATGAAAGAATAAGAGGATTTATAAGAAATATTTTTAGGATTATTTGATTTCACATTAGTTTTATTTCTTGTATTTATATCACCACCACAACAAGGGATTACTACCATTAGAAAATGGAAAATGAAAAATGAAAATATTTCATCTATAGTGAATGCCATATGGAATTGTTTTTGACCTTGAGATCAATTGTCCATATCTTGTACACTACCATTCTTCCTTCCAACAATAAATGAAAAAATGGACTCATTATTACTATGGATTCATGATCTTCCAGTTTTCACTTAGATATGGGGTCTAATATCATATGGATTTGTTTCTGATATGGGACTTGAAATTTTATGGGCATATCATTTTGATGTGGGCCCTCAAATCAAAAGGTAATATTTTGAAGACTAATATACACTACCTATAATTTTAATAAAAATAATGTTTAGTTGGTTTCTTTGGTTATAATGTGAGAACACAATATGGCTCGGGACTCATCTTTGGCCTCACACAATTTCACAAAATCTAGTAAAGATAGAAGCGAAGACTTATAAATGCATTCAACATTAAGAGACCAAAAATTTGTTGGAAAAAGGCTTGATATTTTAGCCTTCAATTATATTTCTTACAAGTCTCTCATGTGAGTCATGAGGTGCATGCAATGTGAGTGGATACAAAGGAGTTCCACAATATGAAGCTAGAGGAGAAAATCATCCTAGTTGAAAGCCCGTAGAATATCAAATCCCTCCACCACCATCTCTCAAAGACCACATAAACACATAATATTCAAGAGAATACTTTAACATAAAAACATATAAACAAGAATTGTGAGGTTTTCTCGGATACATGTGTAGTTCAAGAATTAAAAAATATTCATATTCTATAAGAAAAACACTTTTAATTTTATTTAATTTAAATTCTTTCAAATTTTACCGAAAAAGTTACAAAATATTAAATCAAAAAGATGAATACAAAATAAATCAAATCAAAAGAGGATTTGATAATAATTTAATGTATGTTTCAACATAACAATAATAATAAAATCAATCAAATTGTAAGTTAGACCAAAAAATAACTTAATCATTACCATCATTGCATCACCTTAATCATCTTATAATAAAATTGAATATAAATTTTATTTTAATAGCCACTCAACCATACTCATGACTTTCAACAATAAAAATCATTCAATATTGCCAAAAAGTATAAAAACAAGCAAAAAAAAACAATTAGATCAGAATGGAATCTTAAACATCATGTCTTTATTTCCTTTGAAAATTTACATTCCCATTTATTTCCTTTCTATTTGTTCATTTCTGCCTCATGTGCACACTAATATTTAAATCAAAATTAATTTGTAACTATGATATTACAAACTTAGATATTAATAATCAATACAAATGATTGTCTTAATGTAATGTGTACTTGAGTAGTAAATCTATGTTAATGGTTGCCAATTTTAAAATCTAACTTTTTAATGGTTTTTTAAATTTTTGGGATTACTTTGATTACATTACTACCAATTTTAATAACATAAGCGTTAAACTAATACACCAAAATAATCTATAAAAGTGATGAAAATAGGAAATATCTCATAATAGAAAAAACATGGTGTATTGAGATTAAATTTTAACACATATTGTATGAGGGTTGCATAAAATTCAATAAATTTGAATATTATTAATAAAACATAGGTTGAGACATGTACACAAATATTTAGAAGGAAAAACATGTGTATACATATTCACCACCCCAATAACTTATATAAATATTGTTTTAGACAATAAATGTGTGTGTGTGTGTGTTCTTCCTAGTACTAAAAATGTAAAACACCCGGGATATTATTGAGTAGAACCCTTATGAGAGGAGTGACATGAAGAAAAGATGAAATATGGGTAAGTGCATCAAAATTGGGGGCCAAAAGGGAGTATTAGGTGGACGCATTTTTATAAAAATAAAGAAACTTCAACTTGTACAAGTTATTTGAGATAAATACAATCAAAATGTGAAGATGTTATAAGAATATGAATTGTAGCATTTTGAGTCTAGTTTCTAAACTACTACTTTTGTTTTGAAAATGGTTATTTGTAAGTGATTTAAAGAGATAAAATGGAAATGGGTTCTCCTATTTTTGTAAAATACATAGTAGATAGTTGGTCATGCCCCTCGCCCCCTTTTAACACTATTTATTACTTTAAAAACCCTTTGCACAAAGATAGATATGATCGTCTAGTTTGGGATATATATTTTTAATTTTTGGTAAGTATTTATTTTTTATTATTTTAAAGTAAAAAGAATTTGAAATTTTAAAAATAATGGAAAGCCAACCATGCCCCTAAACTACTTTGCGAAAAATATCGAAATTAATTTTTTTGAATATGTATATAATTAGTCCTAGTTTGGGACTTTATAATTTATATTCAATTTGGAGTGAAACAAAAGATACATAACAAAATATGGTTGTTTATAATCCCTAAAAATAGAGGTATAAAATATATTTTGAAATAAATATAAATGGAAACCTTACAATAGTAAAAAAGTAAAAATGATATATTTAGAAAGAGAATAGTTTGTTTTACGTTGTAGGCATATTTTAAAGAAATATCTCGATCATTTTTGTAGGATTTATCATGGTGGAAGATGAATTTATGAATTTTCAACCAAAAACATGTAGGTTGTTGTGTTTTAACAAATTACGGAATAGGGTCAAGAAATAAAAGCATTTTCGAGCCTAGTGGCACTTGCTTTGTGTGCATAATTTAAGGAACATGTACGCGCTATAAAATATAATATTTTCATTTATTATTATTTATATATTAGTATTTATTATAATTTATTTTAGTAAATATAAGAAAATATGGCCTCTCAACACCTCATGGAATTAGTCTCACAACTCCATGAATCATAGTTTAGAAGATACTTTTTCATAATCTAATCTTGTAAGTACATAGGTATTTTTTTAATGTTTCAACATTCACCTAAAGCTTTTGGGTATAAATTATATTATCAATGTCTATTATGAGAAAGTATATGTTCATTTTGATAGGTTTTGGGACCGTTTGGATTGGTTACTTGTTTCACCATTTTCTTTAAGTTTTTGACAAAACAAATAAGGGTGTGGGCCAAGGAGGAATACCTATAGTGATGGTCGGTTGGAGGTTATTACACACGTTCTAACTTCTTGATCCAATGTTGACTTGTGAGAGATTCCTTTTGGCTAGGAGGAACTACCTGAAATACACAAGACCAAAAAAGAGGATTAAATAATATATGTCAGTGGGCTGCCTAGCATGTGCTAGATCCAGAAGTGTGATACTTCCTCGGTGGCAGTCAACCCATTGTTTTAATACAATTTAATGCAAGAAACAACGTAAGTAAATAGAATCCTACTGTAGTTGATATGATTTAGGTATCTCATCCAAATACAATAAGCAAATCTAACATAACAGGATAGGCTATGATTAGATCTGGAAATAAGGTAAACAACTAAGGTACTAGAACAAGTCAGGGTCAGATTGGGTCACTTGAATCACTTAAAAAGGGTTATTGGGATCTAGTATTAGTAGGACTGCCAAATATAGAGATCGATGTCGATCCAGGTATGACCGACGGCGCCATCATGGGGCTGGTAATAACTCAATAGTTCATGGTTTTGGGATTTGTCTGAGACTGGATCAGTGATGGTGAGGAGTTGGTTTAGGTCTAGGGGGATGTTGGGAATATTTAGAGGTTCTCAAGGGTAGAAAGAGGTGATTAAAAGGGGTAGGAGCGATGGGAATGGTCGGGTTCACAAGAAGGCAATAGTGCTAGGGTGAAAATATAGTTGATGATTGATAAACAAAGGTGAAGAAATTTATAAACTGAATGGAAATGAAGTGGTGTAGGTTAGAGACACACTTACTGCCATGAAGGTTCAATGGATGGGTGGTGGTGATTACTAATCAGTGAAATGGCAACCAATGTTGTGGCAGTGCTTCCCGAGTGCTCTTGTGATTGTAAAGACCTGCTAGTCAATGGTTGTGCTGGTTATAGCTGCCTAGATGTGTGAAAGAGCTCTGGTTCTTGGTTGCATGCAAATCTCTTTTGCTCCAAAACTCGAGAATGTGTCTAACCTCTCAAACAAGGTTATGAAAATGGTTATATGGTAACCGATGATGGTTTAGGGTTACCGGTGTTGGTTTCAGGTTGACCGGTGTCGGTTAAGGTGGGATATCCTAGGTTGCCTAAAATAGTAGATCTTGGATATCCTCTCCTAGATTTTGCTTATTTATGCCGGGTCTAAATGGAACATTGCACTTAGATATGCGGGAAAGTGGTTAGAGGAAGAATAGGCATGTGCTTTTAGGTTTGTACTAAGTCTTAGTTAGTTATGGAAGCATGCTATGAATAGGTCTATGGTGAGGTGTCTAGGTGAGGTTTCTAGGTGAGGTGGTGGGATGAGGTGGAAATTGGTTTTAATTGAGGTAATTAAATAATGAATGAAGTGAGGATGAGTATTAATTTAATTATAAATAATTAAATTAATATTAATGTGGGGTATAAGGGTCATGATTAGGTGAATGTGTTTAAGTTGGTTATTCGAAAGGGGACCAAGGGGAGTGTGACCCAATTTTGGTGTCTACATTTTTCCCTTTTGTTTGCATAGCTTGTATTGGTAAGCGATGCTGAAAAAAATAGGAAGTGAATGCCCCATGTGTGGGTGAAGGTGATCCCCCTCAAACCGGGCACTGATGAGGTGTAAGACGGAATCGGTGAGTGGTTTGATAAAGGTGTAGGTGGGGAAGATAGGTGGGGAAAGGTTTGAGTATTGAGGGAAAGGGTGACAGTCAACTTGGGTAATGGGTAGTAGGTCGTGGTCAAAATCGGGTCATGGGTAATGGCAATCAAATGCACGCACACATATAGATTGCAACACGGTACCAGGTTGAAGAGATTGTAAATTATACATCGTCCAAGGTCGATAGGTTTATCCAAACAAGGGTGAAGTGATTCAGGTATCCAAGGTATAGGATATGGTCGAGAAACACAACGTAGGTTAGGTGTAGGAACGTTTAGGTATGCTCCAGTACACCAAAGGTTTTGTCGGGATAAATGACACGACAATAGGCAAGGTATGGTTGTTAGGCTAAAATAACATAGGTAACAACATCACAAGGTATAGAAAGTACATAAGGTCAATGGTCACACCAAGTAGGTCAAGTTTAGGAAAACAGGTCATGGCACGAGGTAAGGCCAAGGTATAGGTAAAATAACAACTCCTAAGATGTAGCAAAGGAAATGTAGGGGTAGGTTGAGCTTGTAGGTATGTTTCAATGGGTGGCTGGAATGATAAAAGGTGCATTGGCACTAATGGTTGCAGGAAAAAGGAAGCTTAGAAAGGCCAAATAGATACATGTATGAGGTTGTAGTTATGTGTGTAATTTCTAGTGTTATTGTTTATGTGATGGAAGCTAGGTGGATTAGGCATGATTGAGTCAAGGTCATAAACATGATGGAGTCAGTCATATGCATGATGGCGTCGGGTTTTAGGCATGATGGAGTTTTGTGTTTAATGTTGATTTAATGTCCAAGTCATTGGTAACATGGGAAATAAATGATGATGTATATGCATGTTATGGTTTAAGTTTCCAAATATTTGCTATAGTGGAAATGTGAAAATGATAAATGAACGATGTGATGATGTGGTAAAAATTTTCATCAATTGTTTCTTGTTTGGTTTAATTTCCAATTGTTGATATAAAATGGAAACGAACTAAGGTAGGATGTGAATAGGAAAATGAAGGGGAAAATAGGTTAGGGTGAAGAGTGGTTGAGCTAACCTTCAAGGGCCCCATGCCCTCAAAGTGCTTTGCCTACATAGCCCCGATGAAAAGGGGCCTCAGGCTGATGTAGTTCTCCCATAAGCTAGGGAAGAATATGATGAATTAGGGGGATGGGTTGGTGAATTTTAGGCATGATTGAGTTAGGTCATAGGCATGGTTGAAGTGAGGTCATAGGCATGGTTGAGTCTAGGTCATAGGTATGGTTGATTCATTTAAATTTTTAGGCATCGATGATCTGGTTCTGTATAGGATAATCAATAAGTAATGAGGAAGGTGAATGGTAAGAGGTGGTAAAAGATCCGCTTAATTGATAAGAACCCTATTGAGTCTACTATACCCAAGATGGGCTTATGAATGTAAGACCCTAAAGGCGTTGCATAATGGACTATTCTAATGGTGAAGAAAGTCACATGATCATGAAATGTCACATTTGTGGTAAGTCCCTTGAGCAGAGAGAAAACTAGGGCACAAAAGGCAAAGAGGTGAAAGTGGATGGTTGAGCGTAACCTAGTATACAACTACATGTTTACTTAGCAAGAGACCCAAGATCAAAATAGGCAAGTCCATGATGAAAAAAGTTAATCTTTTTCTTTTTTTGCTTTTACTTTTGTTTTTGTTTGGATAGACTGATCGATGCGGGAAGTCTATGTGGGATGAGTAGATTTTCTCCTTGAGGTCTTCATGAAGGTGATCAATGCGGGAAGCTTTAGAACATTTATTATATTTTGGCAATGACTTTATATAGCTTTGTCCTTTAAGGGAGCAAGCTATTTGTAGCTGCTACATAGAGAGAAGAGATGTCCCTTTTCGAGGGAGTCATATTTTGCTGGAATTTTGACTCAAGGAGTTGAATCCAATTTTTTTTTGACATTTTAAGTCATGGAAAATACTATAGAGGAGGATTAGGTTCTTGTTTTAGAAGAAAAAACCATAGAACATAGAGGTTAACTACGAAATAGGTAGTTTTGAGTGATGAATGACCATGGGATTCCATCCTTTTAAAAGATGAAAAGTATCCATGAGAATCCTTCCATGAGTAGATTTTTGGTACTCATATTGAAGATAAGGTTGAAAGGTGACCTGTAATCACATGATTCTTGTTTAGCCATGGATCCTCAAAAATGGGTAACATGGAAGAAGAACAATGCTCAAGGGGCGAGTGATCAATTGATAGAAAGTGATATAGGACTTGATGTCAATAATAAAATGGTTGAAGATTCAAGGCATTGAGAGGCTCAGGTTCGGGTTTACCTTCAAGTGAAGACAAATGATAAGAAATTGATCCATAAGCATGGGTAACGATATAGGGTCCAAGCCAATTAGAAGAAAATTTCCCGATTACTTTTCTCTTCTTTGTTTACATGTTGATTTTCCTTCAGACAAGGTAGCCAACCCGAAAGGTTCGCTTCATGGACACGTTTTGTCGTAAGAAAATTTGATACATTTTTGGTAGATTTGGAGATGGTCAAGAGCATTGAGACGACATTCATCTAATAACTCAAGTTGCGCCAAATGGTCTTGGTGAAAGTCATCGTCGTTGAGCATATCTTGTAGTGAGATGCAAAGAGATGGAATTTGGACTTCAAGAGGCAAGACAACCTCGGTACCGTAGACCAAAGAAAAGGTGTGGCAATAGTCGAAGTGCGAATACTAGTGTGATAAGCCCACAAGGTGAAAGGAATGTGTGAATGCCAATCCTTGCTAGTATCATCAACTACTTTCATAAGAATTTTGTTCAAGGTTTTATTGGTCAATTCTACTTGGCCATTGGTTTGTGGGTAATAAGGTGATGAGAAACTGAGTTGGATGCCAAAAGCGTCACACAACTTTTACGTAGGATTTTGTTTTAGAATTACTTTCTCATTATCAGTGATGAGACGGTGAGGAACACAAAAGCGAAAAATGATGTGATGGTTGATGAATTCACATATTTTCTTGGCTTTTGTAGAAATGAGGGGGATGGCTTCTACCCATTTAGTGTAATATTTAGTAGCGGTTATAATCCATTGATGGCATTGTGAAGAATGGGGATTGATCTCGCCAACAAGATATAATCCCCATTTAGAGAAAGGCTAAAGGTCTCATGCGACCTGTAAAACATGAATAGGTGTGTGATGAAGATTAGCATGTTGCTGAATTTTATACAATGTTTGACATAGTCACAACAGTCACGGTTTAGGTTGACCAATAATAGCCAAGGTGAAGAATGCATTTTGCAATAGTTAAACCACTAAAGTGACCTCCACAAATTCCATCGTGAACTTCCTTGATAGTCTAGGGAATTTCAGAACTTGTAAGGCATCGTAAGAGAATACCGTTGAAGCCGTGCTTATAAAGGAGACCACCCATGATGACATAATGAGAGACACTTTTAAGAAAGGAACATTGTCCATTACGAGTGAGATCAGTGGGTAGAATGAAAAGAGAAAGATAGTCTACAAACTGCTTATACCAAATGTCATGTGGGTTAGGTGTAACGGTTCCAACGGAGTAGACCTCACGAGGTAAGTAAGAGGGTGATTACAACCTTTGTATTGTGACAAATATTTTAGAGTCGGCAGGAAAAGCATGTATCTGAGAAGCTAAGTAGGCCATGGTATCCGCAAACTTATTGGTAGAACATGGGGTAGTTTGAAGTTCGTAATAGTCAAAAGTGGTCAAAATTATGTCTACGTGATGTTTATACGTTTGAAGTATCTCATTACAACACTAGTAGATACAATTGACTTGGTTTATGACCAGCTGTGAATCACCAAAGATATTGATTGACTTAACATCTAGGGCATAAGCATCCTAGAGACCCAATGCGAGTGCTTCATATTCAGTGATATTGTTTTTACAATCAAAATCCAGTCTAAAAGATAAAGGCATAGGTTCACCATCAATAGGAACAAGGATAACACCAGCCCCACCTCCATGTTGACACTTGGAGCCATCGAAGCAGAGTGTCATTTGGTAAGTGGTTCATCTAAGGAGAGGGTAGCTATGGATTTGTCTCTGGGAAATCGAAGTTAGAGGGTTGTGTTAGTGTGAAATCAAAGCACCCCGAATGATCTAGTTTAATGTTTGGCATTCGGTGTGATCTACATAACATTGGACCATCTCTTAAGCTGCGGGACTTGCAAACTTGAGGTGGTCCTCCGAGAAAGCTGGTTCATGTTCCTAAAATACTTGCCACAATCTACTCTAATGTAGGAAAACTAATCTATCCTAATCTAACCATTCCAAGGAACCAGAGAGAAAGAGAGAGTGAAAGAGAGCCTACACTAAAGCGGTGATACACCAAAAAAGGAAAGAGGCGAGATACTCTACTGAGGGAGGATGAAATAGGGGAAAAAGGAGATGAGGGAGTCCAAACGGAAGTGACACAAACCCAGATCCCAATCCACCATCAAAAATCCATGAAACACAACATCCTACACTTGAAAACGTGAAATGCATGCACAAAAATAGATTTGAAAGGGAGAGGCACGGAGAAACAATAAAACACGAGAAAGGGTTGAAGAACATCACAAAACATGAGTTTATTACTCTAGAAGGTGCACAGACCATTACATTTCTACTCAGAAGCATAAAATCCACTTTCTAGGCATAGGAGAAGACTTACAACTCAAATGGAGTCAGGAAAAAAAATGATAGAGTTTCCCCACACCCAGAGTCTCTCCTCTCTCAAATGAGAAGTGTTTACAATATATAGAACGATGAAAACCAGAGAGAAAGAAGAAAACTTGAAATATTCTCTTACTAACCAAAAAATTTCATTAATTGGTCCCCCAAATTCATGGGCACCTCTGAAAATCCATTCCCCAATGCAATCAAGATTGTTGGAGAATAAACCCGACCATACTACATTAAATTTCGATGGTTGGGATACCCTGAACTAGACTTTTTTAATCTGGAGACATTTTTCAATATTTCACCTACCTAACCCTACTAAAATAATATTTTATGCTTTGATGGCATAGAGGAGGTCAAAACCATTCCAATGGTACCAAATTTTTGAATTTTGAGCACTAGATCAAAAGATATGCTCATTTGAATATTTGAATCGAATCCACACAAAAATGGCAAAAAACCAGTTTTACAAAATGGATCCATGGGCCCAAAATTCCCTTTGGCACCTTTTGCACAAATTTTTTAAAAATGCAAATGTTCCCTATAGCCTTATAAGCTTGCAAATTCACATTTTGCATTTGGTGAACAAACCTCCTTGGGCTCATGGGCCCGCACTTGCAAACTGCGCTATTTGCAAAAGTTACAAAATTTCCAAAATTTCCACGATGACTGCTTCCCACAGCTTGAAAAAGGCTTAACATGTGGCTTCTCTGGGTGTTAGTAGAGGTGTGGCTTACTTCTATAATTTATTCCTTTTCAAAACAAAATCCAAAAATTCCAAAGTTCCTCCGATGACCCGCCTTCCCGCTTTGACTTGAAACATGGCCACATGTCCCTTTGTGGGCCTTAGGCATTTTTATTTTATTTGGTGTAAAGATCCTCCATGGGCTCATGGGCCTACAATTGTAAATTACACTTTTAGAGAAAATTCCAAAGTGCGAAGAATATCTCCCTAGCCCTGCCAGTCCGCAATCTTCCCTTTGGCGAAAAATCTTCCCCAAGCCTCGCCGGCCCGCTTTTGGCAAAAAAATCCTTCCAAGGCCCGCCGACCCGTAACTTGCAAAATATGAGGAGTTAGAAGGACTTATTTATATTTCTGGAAAGGGGAAGAAATTTCCTATCTAATGGAAATGATTTTAGGGACCTTAAGTTCTTAAAATATATAAAAATTAGATTGAAGAACAAAAAGGGGGAAAATGGTGTTAGTTGACCAAAAATAAGTGTGAGCTTATTTTGGTCAACAATTTGGTGACTCATGGGGATCACCTTCCTGCTAGGTGAAATGATCAGTTGCCTTGAAGCATCCATTGGGCATGGAGTCTACCTGGTAAACACAAATCTGATTTGAACTTTGAAAATATGATCCCTGAGCCACTTGGAACACCACTGAAACTAAAGCTGATCTCACCAAATGCCACTTCCAATGCACTGTGCAGAGCAACAAAACACCACAACACACTATGTATAAAATTGAAAATCATACATACCCTAAGTGGGATATGTAGAGTGTGCACAAGCACTTCTTCTACTAAAAGAAAACCTACCTACTCTACACTAACTGGAAGCAAAGGGGAACTCAAACAAATCCTGCAACTAGGGAGAAGTAGCTTCCCTTTCTTACAATTGGCAGCCATGAAAATGATTTGACACTTGAATATGGCTGCTTGTATGAGTGAAAAACTAACTATAAGCCAATCCTCCACCCAAATCATCAAGGTGTCAACTGGAAATAAGACAAATACCTCTTTTAGTTGCTCTATTTGGATTGAAGAGGCATTGCAGCTGATCCTTGGTACTTTGATACTCATCCTCATGCCCTAAAGTAAGCATGACTAGTTTTGGCTTCTCCCTTGGCTCCAATGAAGCCAAGTACTTGATTGGGCAAGGTCTGGTCCTTTGAATTTTCCCACTTGCTCTAATATTTAACTCCAAAAATGGAGTCTCTTGTAATCCCTCTTGGGTGGATGGTGTGAGAGGGATGATGATATCCTCTTGTTCTTTCCCTTCTCCTATGAAGAAAATGGAAGATTTGGATCTTCCAACCTTGGTTCTAGAGGGCTGTTATGAAATGAAAGTTATTGTATTTGAATTCTCCCCTTCATGGAAGTAGGATCATGTGCTTGGAAGGTGGATGATGGAGGAGAAAATGATGTGATCTCCATGGGCTCCTCTCCATCAAAGCAATCCTCCAAGTTAGATAGATAATCTGCCTCCTCATTTTCCTACTGTATGTGCTTGACCTCCTCCATGGTGTCCTCCTGATTTGAAAATTTCTCACCATGGTTCCCCTCATCTTCAAGCATAAAGTTTGAAATCTCGAACTCTCCTTCAACATTATAGTTTGAAGGGGATGCAGTGGGAGGAATAATCAAGGTTCTTCTCGGCATGCTCTCAGTACTTAAAGCCTCTTGAACTATATGGTTCTCCTCCATCATGGATTCATCAATCAAATCAGGCCCTTTAAATGAAAGAAAAAACTTCAACAATGTTTTCTTCATCAAGTGGCTTCAACTCTGATTTGATCTCTTCCAATTTCTCCTCTTCAATAGGACCTGAGCTTATTGTTCTTCTTCCTTGATGACTGATTGTGCAGCTTGGATTGATCAGCATTTTCTTCAAATAAAGTGCCAACATGGGCACTGCATTCAAAGAAAATTGATTGTTGATCATCTTGTTCTTGTTCTTGTTCTTCTTCTACTACAAACTCAGCCTTAGCCACCACTGGCTCTTCAACCTTGACCTCCTCTGTTGGCTTAACCATCAAGGGAATATTTGTAATCCCAAATTTGAGAGCCAAGCTGACCAAGCTTTTGATCATTTCTTCTTTTCTTGGATCTTCTTCTTGTTGCCCTTGGCTGGTTGTCTGATTTTCATCTTCCCAACATGGATTTGGGGATGCAAGAGGAGGGGTAGGTTGGGATTCAACCAATTTTGCTATTGTTTGTGGTGGAGAGGGAAGTGGAACTTCTTGTTTTTTTGGAGGGAATGAATGCTTAGAAGGGAAAAAGGTATAATAATTGAGATGAGATGGAAGATTAGGAGATGGATAAGGGAAAACAACATTTGGGGCAGCAAGTGAGGGGCTTGAATCTTGGCACTGCTGAAATGATAAAGGTTGAGAAAGAGAAAATGAAGGACAAGGAGCTAGTGAATGACTTACCCATTGACAAGTTTGTCTTGCACTTTTCTCATATGCCTCAATATCCTCAGTCCAAAGTGCAAGTTGAGGTAGCATTTCAACCATGAAGTCAAGCTTCTCTTGAGGGCTGTAATGTCTTGGAAAAGGGCCTTCCCATGGACAAGGTGCCTTGCAACCAATCCTAAATGCTTTCATTTATATTGTAGTCCTTGAATGAACCATGCTAGCCTCCATCCTTTGAATTTTCTCCAGCAGATAAACATTTTCCATGTAATTGTTATCATTATATGCATACCCTTGTTCTTGATAAGCTCCATAGCCAAACTGGTTTTGGCACTACTCATATGGGTAAGCATGATTATTTTGGATCTGATCATAATGTTGATTTAGAGGAGTTGTGAAATACATTGGAGGTGGACTGCATTGCTGCTGCTACTACAAGTGTGAATTCCAAGATGGAAATGAAGTCATGATTGCACAAATTCATGGAATGGAAAGAAATGAAAGAGATGGAAGAAAATGGATGAAAATGGATGGGGAGGAAAGTCTACAACTTAGAGGATGGGTTGTTGACTAGATGGAGTCACCAGATGTGCTTTGCATGTGCCTCCAAAGGCTAAATACTTACAACAAGTGCACATCAATCTTGCTGTAATAAAAATGGAGACCTCTTGGTCCCACCGAGTGTGCTAGAACTGCCAAAGCATTAGGTGTGGTAGCACAATGGCTTAATATTTTCTGTTTGAAAATGAGACACCTCTAAAATATGGAACTCTAACTTATGTGATGTCCCACCGGGTGTGCCAAAACTATTAGTGTGAAACCATAGCACCCTTGAATGGCCTGGTTTTGTGTGGGGCATTTGGTGTGATCTACATAACATTGGATCATCTCTCAAGTTATGGGACTTGCAAACTTGAGATGGTCCTCCAGAGAAAGCTGGTTCTTGTTCCTAAACTACCTGCCACAACCTACTCTAATGTAGGAAAAAATAATATATCCTAATCTAACCCTTTGAAGGAACCGAAGAGAAAGATAGAGTGAAAGAAAGCCTACACTAAAGTGGTGATACACCAGAAAAGGAAAGAGGTGAGATACTTTGTTGAGGGAGGATGAAACAAGGGGAAAAGGAGATGAGGGAGGCCAAACAAAAGTGACACAAACCTAGATTCTAATCCACTATAAAAACTCCATGAAACATAACATCCTACACCTACAAACATGAAGTGCATGCACAAAAAATAGATTTGAAAGGGAGAAGCATGGAGAAACAATAAAACACGAGAAATGGTTGAAGAGTACCACAAAACATGAGTTTATTGCTCTAGAAGGTGCACAGACAATTACATTTCTACTTAGAAGCATAAAATTTTATTTCCAGGCATAGGAGAAGGATTACAACTCAAATGGAGTTGGGAAACAAAAATGACAGAGTTTCCCCACACCCAGAATCTCTCCCTTCTCAAATGAGAAGTGTTTACAATATATAAAATGATGAAAACTAGAGAGAAAGAAGGAAAACTCAAAATTTTCTCTTGCCAACTAAAAAAATTAATTAAATGGTCTGGAAAAGTCATGGGCACCTCTGAAAATCCATTCCCTAATGCACTCAATCTTGTTGGAGAAGAAACCAAATCGCAATCTTTGCATTAAATTTCGGTGGTTGGGATACCTGGAACTATAATTTTTCAAGCTAGAGACGTTTTCTAATATTTCACCCACCTAACCCTACTAAAAATAATATTTTATGCTTCCATGGCATAGAGGAGGTCAAGACCTTTCCAATGGTACCAAATTTGTTGAATTTCGAGCATTGGATCGAAAGATATGCCCATTTGAATATTTGAATCGAATCCGTACAAAAATGGCAAAAAACTAGTTTTGCAAAATGGATCTGCGGGCCTAAAATTCACTTTGTCACCTTTTGCATAAAAATTAAAAAATGCAAACATTCCCCACAGCCAGCCCGTAAGCCTACAACTTCACATTTTGCATTTGGCGAACAAACCTCCTTAGGCTCACGGGCCCGCACTTGCAAACTATGATATTTGCAAAAGTTACAAAATTTCCAAAATTTCCCCGACGGCCCGCTTCCCCGCAGCTGACAAAGGCTTGACACGTGGCTTCTCTAGGCGTTGGTGAAGGTGTGGCTTACTTTTATACTTTACACTTTTTCAAAACAAAATCCAAAAATTCCAAAGTTCCTCCAACGACCCGCCTTCCCGCTTTGACTTGAAACATGGCCACGTGTCCCTTTGCGGGCCTTAGGCATTTTTATTTTATTTGGCGCAAAGATCCTCCGCGGGCTCGTGGGCCCGCAATTATAAATTGCACTTTTAGAAAAATTTCAAAGTGCCAAGAATATGTCCCCACCCCGCTGGTCCATAATCTTCCCCTTTGGCGAAAAGTCTTCCCCAGGCCCACCGACCCGCTTTTGGCAAAAATCCTCCCAAGGCCTGCCGGCCCGTAACTTGCAAAATATGAGGAGTTAGAAGGACTTCTTTATATTTTTGGAAAGGGGAAGAAATTTCCTATCTGATGGAAATGATTTTAGGGGACCTTAAGCAATTAAAATATATAAAAATTAGATTGAGAACAAAAATGGGGAAAAATGGTGTTAGTTGACCAAAAATAAGTGTAAGGTTATTTTGGTCAACGTGTTGATTCCCAGAAAGAGGTGCGTTTGCTAGTTGGTCAGCGATAGCTTGGACCTTGGTAGAATTTTGATGAATGAATTTGAGGTCAAGGTCGGTAAGAAGCATAAGCCAATGTGTGTCATGTTGATGTTGATAAAGTTTGACGTACATATAGTGTAAGGGGTCAATATTGGTAACAACAAAGGTTTTGTGGTTGAGGAGGTAATGGAGGAGTTTGGTGGTGATGAAAAATAGGGCTAAGCAAAGTTTTTTGGCATGGTTGTATCTAGTTTCATATTCCAAAAGGGTACGGCTTACGTAATAAACCGCTTTCTCTCTATTTTTCCCGTCGCAATGAGCGAGCATGACACCTAAAGAATGGTCACAAGCGAAATATATAGGTAAAGGGTTGGTCATCCTTAGGATGAATGAGCACCGTGGTTGAAGAAGGTATTTTTAAAGTCTTGAAAAGGATTTATGCCATTTATCATCCCATTTGAATGAAACATCCTTCTTGAGAAAATGATGAAATGGTTGACAAAGCAATGGAAAACTGCAAGATAAAACAACGAATGGATTACAACTTACCTTGCAGGCTTCGTAGTTGATGGAGATTAGTAGGCGAAGGAATTTATAGAATAGCCTTTACTTTAGAAGGATTGAATTCTATGCCACATAAATAAATGATAAAACCAAGGATTTTTCCTAAAATTACCACAAAGACACACTTCTTTGGTTGAAGAAAAACACAATACTTGATGAGGCGGTCAAAAATGACCTTAAGGACGGTCAGGTGTTCAACTCGATGTTTGGATTTGGCAATAAGATCATCTACGTAATATTCCAATATGTGATGCATGATGTCATGGAAGATGTAAGTCATGGCTCACTGATATGTAACACTAGTGTTTTTAAGGCCAAAAGGCATGACTCAATAGCAGAAGGTATCCCAAGAAGTGATGAAGGTAGTTTTGTGTTCATATTCTGGAGCAAGTAATATTTGATTATAACTCGAGAAACCATGAGTGATAGCATCTCATGGCCGGTGGTGAGATCAACTAGTTGGTCAATACCTGGTAGAGGAAAGTCATCTTTGGGACAAGCTAGGTCAAGGTCACGGAAGTCCATGCAAATGTGGAGTCCCCCTATCACCTTTGTGACCGAAACAATGTTATAAATCCATTGGGGGTAGTCAATGGGTAGGATGAAGGAAAATGAGAGAAGGAGCTGAAGTTATTCTTTGACTAGAAGAGAAATACGAGGGTGCATTTTCCGCAGCTTTTGTTTTATGGGTTTGGCATCAGGAATGGTTACGATATTGTGGACCATGATTTTAGGTCAATACCGGCATATCAACATAGGACCAGGAAAAAGCATTGCTATGGTCCCAAAGGAAAGAGGAAAAATCTTCCTGTTTAGTAGCATCTAAAGATTGGCCTATCTTTAGAATGTGTGGGTCATCATGAGTATTAATGTTGATTTCAATAGTTGATTCATTCAACATGGTTTATGTCTCAGAGGGTAATGACCAATGAATATAAGAGTCTTCCACACCAAGGTAGGTGAGGATGGACTCATCGTCCTGACATTAAATGACATTAATAGAAGGCATATTGTCATTGATCATGTTAGGATATAGGAAGGGGAGAGAAGAGGGAGTCTCGCCATCACGTTGATAGGTCAGAGGTCCCAGGGAAATTGTGTTTATGAAAAAAAAGTTAGGAGGAATAGATTTGGGATCTATGGACTCTGTGGGTGAAGATGGTGACGTGGGTGAATGAGGTGGAGAAGGTTTGTCTTCCTCAATGAGGTTGATGCAGAGCCTTCTTGGGAGGTGGTGCGGAAAAGCCAATGCCACTACGGTCATTGTGTTTATGGGTGGTACAGGAAATGATAGTATGGCGGCCCTATTCATAAAAATCAAAGAAAAGCCCTTTCCATGTGCAACGGTGGAGGAAAGTGTGAGCAAAGCGAAGGTTAGTAAGGGATTGTAGGTTAGATGAAAATGGTCATGTTTAGGATGGAGGTTTGGGAAAATAAGTTGAAATATCAAGTCCCCATACATTAGATTAGTATGAAGGTGGAGAGGACCATAAGGAAAAACCTCACCTACGCAAAGTACTCATAAATAGGGTGTTGATGCGAGGTTCCCATACTCTTGAGGAGTGAGGAATGTGTCGATATTTTATAAGTGGTACTCTCCCAGAGTGAGGAATTGAAAAACACCTTCTAAGGGATCTGTAGTCGATATGTGGGTAGCGGGGATATACGACTTGCTAGATGATTGGGAAGCAGATGAGTTAGTTGTAGAGGTTGCGGAGAAGTAGGGATAACAAGGTTAGGTGTGGGAGAGGTGGCGAAAGCATTGGTGGATGGGTTTGTGAGTGAAAGTGAATTGGGGGTAGTGGAAAATGCCTTGACTGGTACAAGCACATCATTGGGCCAGTACAACATGTTACAGGTCTTGAATGGCAATGGGTTGGTGGGGATGGTGTAATTATGTCCATCATGCTCGAATTTTACACAACAGTGTAAAGTTAAAGGGACACAACCCATGATGCGAATCCAGGGTCTACCGAGTAATAGGTTATACTCGAATTCCCCTATAAGATGTAGAATAGTTCGGGATAGTGTGAGGGCCTACTCGAACATAAAGGATAATAGTGCCAAGGGTAGAGGTGATGGCGTAATTGAAGGAGGATAGCATAATCGAGTTATTATGCATACAATTAGAAGGAATATGCATTTGATTGTATGCATGGGAGGAGATGATGTTAATGCTAGCACCACCATTAATCATGACACGTCGTACGTGTATGTTATCGATATAAACAAAAATGAATAGGGTGGGATCAGGGTCATTTGACTGGAGAGGTACAATATCCTCATCAAAGAAGCTGAGGGTGGTGACGTGAGGAGTGGTCATGGGGGTAGAAGGAGGAGATGATTTGGTTAGTGAGGCCACATGGTGAGGGGTGATAATCGAGGCCACTAGTGTGGGGTCATTGGGTAGAACTTCAATGGATTGTAAAACCTTGATAAGGGCTTGTCTGTGGGATTTAGAAGTCTAGATGAGATCATATAAAGACATCTTTAGAGGAGACTAATGTAATTTTTTTATCATTACGCGATGGGTGACCCCATCAAAGATAGGGTATGTAGGTCTACGGATGGTGATTTTGGGAGTAGGTGTAAATGGTATATTGAGAGTAGGGTTGGTTGATGGGCTAGTTTTTTTCTTTGCCTTTGTCTTTTTGAGCATGGGTAGCAACATGAACCATGTTAATCTGAGGGGAGGTGGATGGAGAGGGTGTGTCATGAAAGGTATAATGGCACGAGGGAAAAATACTAGCAATGGATAAAATCCTTGTGAAATGAGTAGGGTGCATTGAAATTTGGGTGGTGGTTTGGAAAACTCTCTAATATGGACCATGTTGATCTCAAATTTTGGAGGTGGGAAAAATGGTTATGGGGGTGGAAATACTGATCATTGAATGGGTAAAGGATGATGATGTATGGTGACAAGTGACAGTGGAGCATGGTCCTCATCAAGAAGGTCATTATCATTGAAATTTTGTTCGAAGGACAAAGTTGAAGAAGAACAGTCTTCGATCCTTACAATTTTAAACATCATGTCCTGGTAGATGATGATAGGCACAACTATTGGTGTCATCAAAACTTTTTGGTTTGGGTTTGAGAGGATTGTAAGGTTGAAGCGGTGGTAATGTGATGACGGAATTATCTAAGAGATTGGTTAAAATGTTGCCATAGGACCCGCTAATGGATCACAATGGGACGTGAGTGTGGGTTTAGGTATAGGTGTGGCTGATTGTGAAGGAAGAGGCTTTACAGGAGGGGGAATGGGTTGGTCTACTAGTTTGGTATATGGATTGGTCTTAGTTCTTGCTGGCATCTGTTTGGGTAAAGGTGGGGTAGAAGAGATGACGATGGAAGGTTTGGTTGGTTTGACTACCTTAGTGGAGGGTAGTGGATTCTTAGCTTTGAGTTACACCTTCCTAGGTAAAGGTGACACGGGAGTAGGGGATGAAGAAGGGAAAAAAAATGTGGAAGAGGATGGGTTACCCATGGGGGAAACTGATTTGTAGTGGAGGTGGTTGGTAGAGGTGGCATTGGTTGGAGTTATATAGGAAAGGTTGGGGTTATAGTAAGTGGTGGAGGTATAGGTGGCAAGAATTGCATGGGTGAGGCTGAGAGAGTTTGGTTTTGGGTGAATGAGGTGTAACAAAGGATCATGATGTAGTAGTAGGTTGTTTAGATTTTGACCAGTCTTGGGTATGAGATTGTTTAGTCAAGGTTGATGGATGAGGCCCTAGGATGGACGGAAGGGGAGAAGGTGACAAGGGTGTAGTAGGTGAGACTGGTGTGTATGACCTAGAGGGTTGGGTTTTATTTTTAGGTGGGAGGATAATGCTGCTGTGGACTTTGGAAGATGTAGCTAAGTCCAATCTGACAGGTGGGTTAGTAAGGCTTGATGTTTGCATAACACCTAAAGTAGTGATGGGTCTAGATATGGGTGGGGGGATAAGTGTGGGTAGGTTTTAAGGTTTGGGAATAGTTGTGGTGATGGGTAGAAGTTTGGATGGAAGTAGGGATGATGAAGAGGAAGCCATTTCAATTGACATGGTCAATTTAGTTTTGGTTTCCAAAATACCTTTGGGTAGACCGTGGAAGTATCTTCAGAAACATTTGCATTTAGGTCAAAACGAAGAGACGAAGATGTCCCCGCAGAGCATGGAATGATCAACTTAATCCAAACGATCAACCAACTATGAAAATGGGACTACGAAGAAGAGAATGGAATGGGTTGGGTGGAAATCCTCGTAAAATATGTTTGTGAGACAGGGAATTTGCTGGCCTTGGAATCTGTAGGTAAGAGAGTTGAGATCATGTTAATAGGGTCCTAGGATGCTAGGGTAGAACTATCCCCAAAGGTAGTGACATGTCTAAAAATCTCCCATGGGTAGGAGAGATAATAGGTTGGGTGAGGTAGAATTATCTCTTGGTGGAGGATAAGGTGATGATGATTCTCTTGTGGATGGGAGAATAACAAGTGTTGACGGTTCAGAAGGTTGGGAAGCAGACGATGACATGACATTAGTAGAAAGTGTGGGTTCCTCTGTGAGAGCAAGGGGAGATGAGGGGGACTCCTTTGTGGGTGGAAGAGCTTGTGCCAAGATTTCCTCAATAGATGAAGTAGGTAGGTTTTGAGGAATAATTGGAATGATATCAAAACCGTGTGAACCTCATGGATGTTCCTATCATTGGATGAAGGTTCACTATTTTGATTGGACGATGGTTTATTATTAAGGAATGGATTTTTGAAGATGTGCAAATTCTGATTTGCTTTGGCATGTTTGGGTTGTCTACGACAAGGTCTCCATTGTCTATCATCTCTTGAACAATATTTTTAAAAGTTATGCAGTCACCATCACTATGTCCTTTAATGTGATGATAATTAAAATAATCATGCTCTTTATACCATGCGGGCATAGAGTGGGGGATCAAAACCTGTATGAGGTTTTATGGGAGGAAGTGTAATGGATCCAACTTTAAGAAGTTTTTCTAAGATCAAGAATATGGATCTCCGATCGAAGTGTACTTTTGATGCTCCCTCCGAAACTAAAAGCCCTGGATAGGAGAAAGATTGGAAGAAGGTTGGGCCTGATTAGAAGGATGAGGTGGACCCACCTTGAGGAATACCACATTGGCAGATCCTTTGGGCTTTGAATAGTTATTTTTGGGTTTTGAAGATGAAGAAGAACCATTTGATTTGAATGGGGTGTTCTTGTTCTCGTATTTAGATTTTCGTTTCTTCAATGGCACAAATTTCTAGTTTTCGGGCCATGGTGAATGCTTCATCAAAGGATCAGAAGGTTTGGACTTATAGAGTTGGTGAGATGTGTCGACACAAGCTCTAGTGAAAAAATCAATAAGTTTAGTTTGAGGTAGTTGGAACGTTAATTGGTTAATAAGACTCCGCCAACAGGAAATGAAATATGCGATAGATTCGTCTTCGTACTGCCAAGTTGAATATAGATTGGTCATGGTGACTTTCTTGGTAACATTGATTGAAAAATGATCTAGGAAAGTTTGGGCTACTTGATTAAAGGAATAAATAGAATGCCGAGGTAGTCCACTATACCAATCCAATGCTGGTCCTTTCAGGACATTGGCAAAGTTTGTAGGAGCAAAGCGTTGTCCCGGCGATTAGGTAACACCCATGTTTAAATGACCACAAGTGTTGTTGTGGGTATTCTTTACTATAGAGGTGATTAAATTTAGGCATTTCTTAATGCAATGGGTAAGGACGAATGGGAATAGATGGATGGATAGGATCATTATAGATTTCATCATATGTTAAAGAATTACGGGAGCCAAAAATAGATTCTTCTAAGGTTTGCATCTTCTCCATCATCATTTTAATGAGGTCGTTAGTAGGTTGGGATGAATGGGTGCCCCTACGAGAAAAGGGGGTTTCTACCGAAGGTACGAGGTAGGTGGCATCTTTGGTATATGGTGGCGCTGAATATGAGAAATTTGTAGGAGGAATAGATGTGGGTGGCACATAGCCAACATAAGAGATAGATGAGGTCAGAAGTTGTTGGTAGTACATGTAAGTGGGTGGGGTAGTCATAACGATTCTAGTGGCGATTGGGGGTAAGGATTATATGATAGAAAGGATGAGGTTTTTGAAATGGGTGTAAGTTGCCAACACGGAGGTGGTTATAATGAAATGGGTATATGGGAAGTGGTGGGTGTAGATGGAGCTATACTCATAGAGATTATCGAAGGGAAAATCAATGTGTCGGGCACGATCAATGACGTAGATGCTGCAGCTTTATAGTGGGTCAGGGATTTATTTAAGACACCACAGTGATAAAGTGGATGACAACAACACCGAATTGGTGCTAGCTAATGTAGAAGTGGGGGCTAGAGTAGGGGAATAGATAAGGACATGTCGTATATTAACCGGTCCTAAGGAATCCTGGGTGGAAGAATGAGAAAGGTAGTATTTGAGGGCAACGGGATTACGGTTGAGGAGTCTCAAAAATCCTCTTCACCGGTGGTGATGAGAATAAGCTAAGTCGGATCCATAAGTGACAGAATGGATGACGGTGATGGACTAGGTGGGAGTGGTTGACGGCTAGCGTGAAATACAAGGGTGTTAGTTTGGCTGTGAGTCAACACCATGTGAATCAACGTAAATCAAGTGAATCGTAGTTTGTAAATGACACAAGGTACAAAATAGATGGGAAAAAATATATTTCGAGAGGAAAATTGGGTAAATATTTTGTTAAAAATCAAAACAGGGTGACTGATGCTAGTTGTAAGAACCGATGCTAGTTAAGGTGTGATCGATGCCGGTCACAAGATGACTGATGATGGTTACTATGAAGAATAACAGTTTCAGAAAATAAAGAAAAAGCTGGTGATTGTTAGACATGGATCTCATTAGAGGACCGTGATCGAATACGAGCGTATGGTGACACACGAAACTTTTAGACAAAAAAGAAGGTGAGATGAATGTTCTCTCAAGTTAAACCGATCAACGTAACAAGGAAATAATGCCAGTTAGGTAAACCAATGTCGGTGGATGTAAACCAACAACGGTCACATGACCGATGCCATTCTCGTGAAATTTGAAGAATGAAGAAAAATGAGGTGTTGTGAATTTAGATTGTATGAAGAATCAACCTAGAAGCCTGGGTATGATAGGATGAGGCCCTGACACACTTAAAGTCGAATACTCCAACTATGATGGTAAGTATGAAAGGAAAAAGAAATATGAAGAAAACATATCCTCTCACCTCAAAAGCAAGTCAAGTACAAAGCTATGAAAACACGTAGTCCTAAAAGTGAATTTTATATTTGTTGTAGCTTATGCTATTTATGACTGACACGTGAATTCAGAATAGAGTTTTTGGTTGGGAAGGCATCCTATGAAAAATGAAATCTAAAGGGTGAGGTTTCAAGTTATGTTATGGCGGGGGTGGTCCTTCCTCTGATGGGGTACTAGATAGAGATAACTAGCTGGAGATTACTTGTCAATCCTCTGATCATGTGATTGTTGACAGCATTCCTAGGTAAGATGTCATTTAAGAAGGTGTGTATATTCAAATTTTTGTGTAGTTTGGAGAGAGAGAGAGAGAGAGAGAGAGAGAGAGAGAGAGAGAGAGAGAGAGAGGCAAGTTCTTTCTATGGTTCAATTTTTTCAACCATTAGTTGGGCATGACTTCTAGCGTATAGGTTACATGTGAGCTAGATTGCACAAAATCGAATCTAATGAAAGTGTTTTAAACCAAAATCAAAATATGATATTCGATGTAGAAAATGATGAACATGAAGAGGGATGCTTTTTCACTAATGCAATGCAAGAAAGAAGAAGTGGTTCATTTTAAGCCCCAAATGACAAATGCCATTTAGACAATTAGAAGAAAGGAATATTACCAGGGAGAAGATTAAATGTGTAATTTTTGAAATGAAAGAAACACACAAAAATGTTTTCCCCTATATGAAGAAAATTCAATGAACCCAAGAGAGGGTCCCACCGGGCATGCCAAAATGTTTCACTGTTTTCTTTAAGTTTTTGACGAAACAGATAAGGGTGTGGGCCAAGGAGGAATACCTATAGTGATGGTCGGTTGGAGGTTGTTGTGCATGTTCTAACTTCTTGATCCAATGTTAACGTGAGAGATTCCTTTTGGCTAGGAGGAACTACCTAAAATACACAACAAGACCACAAAAAGAGGATTAAATAATATATGTCAGTGGGCTACCTAGCATGTGCTAGATCCAGGAAGTGTGATACTTCTTCGGTGGCAATCAACCCACTGTTTTAATATAATTTAATGCAAGAAACAATGTAAGTAAATATAATCCTACTGTAGTTGATATGATTTAGGTATCTCATCTAAATACAATAAGTAAATCTAACATAACAGCTAGATATGACCAGATCTCGGAAATAAGGTAAACAACTAAGGTAATCTTGGAATAAATCGGGGTCGATTAAGGGGTCACTTGAATCACTTAAAAAGGGTTATTGGGATCTAGTATTAGCAAGACTACCAAATACAGAGACCGACATCAGTTTGGTATGACCAACAACAATTTAGTAAGGACCGATGACGGTTCTTTAGCCGGCTGTAATAACTCAATAGTTTAAGGTTTTGGGAATTTATTTAAGACTTGATCAATGATGGTGAGGAGTTGGTTTAGGTCTTGGGGATGTTGGGAATATTCAGAGGTGCTCGGGGTAGACAAAGGTGATTAAAAGGGGTAGGAGTGATGAGAATGGTCGGGTTCACAAGAAGGAAATAGTGGTAGGGTGAAAATATAATTGATGATTGATAAACAAAGGTGAAGAAATTTATAAACTGAATGGAAATGAAGTGGTGTAGGTTAGAGACACACTTAATGCATTGTGCAGGTTCAATGGCTGGGTGGTGGTGATGGCTGATCAGTGAAATGGAAACCAATGTCATGGCAGTGCTTCCCGAAGTGCTCCTGTGAATGCAAAAACCTCCTGATCAATGGTTGTGCTGGTTATGGCTACCTGGATGTGTGAAAGAGCTCTGGTTCTTGCTTGCATGTAGATATCCTTTGCTCCAAAACTTAAGAATGTGTCTAACCTCTCAAACAAGGTTACCAAAATGGTTATATGGTAACCAACGATGGTTTAGGGTTACCGACATTGGTTTCAGGTTGACCGGCATCGGTTAAGGCAAGATATCCTAGGTTGCCTAAAATAGTAGATCTTGGCTATCCTCTCCTAGATGTTTCTCTTTTTTACGGTCTAAATGGAATGTTGCACTTAGATATGCAGGGGAAAGTGGTTAGAGGGAGAATAGGCATGTGCTTTTAGGGTTGTACTAAGTCTTAGTTCATTAAGGTAAGTAGGGCTAAGTCTTAGTTAGTTATGGAAGCATGCTATGAATAGGTCTATGGTGAGGTGTCTAGGTGAGGTGGTGGGATGAGGTGGAAATTGATTTTAATTAAGGTAATTAAATAATGAATGAATTGAGGATGAGTATTAATTTAATTGTAAATAATTAAATTAATATTAATGTGGGGTATAAGGGTCATGGTTAAGTGAATGTGTTTAAGTTGGTTATTCGAAGGGGGACAAGGGGAGTGTGACCCAATTTTGGTGTCTACATTACTAACATTTGTAAGAGTTTTATATGTGTCAATTATATTTTACATACCTCACAACTCTCAGAGATAACGATAGTTGCTCAAATATATGGACTCGTGAAATTCCTTATAATACGTAAAAAATCAAAACACACATATTTTTATTGATTAAAAAATCCTTCAAAACATATACACATACACTTCCCACTATTTAGACTATTACAATAATCAAATAATGGTGCTTCTCCATGACCCTTGACAAGTTTCACTTGTTTAACATGACTCATCTCGTCTCTCTCCTATCCAAAACTCTAGCCCCTCAAATGGTGGAATTGGACCACTTTATGTTTGATTAGGTTCTAGATATTTCTGATTTGGAATTGACTGGGTGGTTTCTCTTCATGACCCTTTATTGTGCTCCTCTTACATGTTTTGTCAAAAATCATGTCATGTGTCCACTATTATTGTGTGCCGGTTAGGCACCGAATGAAGGATTTATGTTCAACCCACATGATTGTACCATAAAATTGTTTAAACATTACAAAAAAACACCATAGTTAAAACAATCTATCTGACGTTACAAATTCATGCAAACATTTTGCTCTTTTTCTTATGCAATCAATGTGTATTATACAATTAAACTATTACAAAAGCATATGTGAAATCCCTTCGTAATCATTATCATTTGGTGGAGAAAATTAACTCAAAGCAATTAGTATGTTGTTCACTAATCCATAGTCATTTATTCATCAGACCTAGGGATGTAAACTTTCAAATATACTAGTGATGTATACATAGTTACAGTGCTTAAGAGGTATAAACTAAAATATTTTTGTCACAACAATTGGAAAATACAATGCTGGAAATAAAATAAGTTGTAGATGAAAGTAGATGTTATAGCTAATCAATAAAGTAGGTAAAATCATAACACAAGTAAAGGAATAAATTGTTGCAATTCTAATCTATTCATGCAAGGAACTAAAACAACAAACAAAAAGGAAAGGGGGTTTAACAAACCACAAGTGGGATCTACCTTAGGTGCTAACCCTTCCTAAGGCTTGTGTCTATAGAAAATGATAGAACTCAGATTTTATTTATTATCATGAAGATTCAGAATGAATCGTACAACAATTACCTAATTATGGATTGATATATTCTACAGTCTTGACATTCTCTTTACATTCAACAAAGAAATGAAGATACCGAATCAAACTAATAGCTACATTTTGATTAAGTACAATATCATTACTAAGAAATCCATAGATTCTTATGCATGCAATCAGAACTGAAAAAAAGTTTTATAATATAACAACATAACTAACTGTTCAATCTAACAATAAATTATCAAGTTAAATCAACTAGTTCCATAGTAGTTGTAGAGAATAATCAGGTATTGGCATGAGATATGCTTCTTATTGTCATAACTGCTTCTTTATTGACATGTAAAAACTCAGGTGAAGTATCCATATTGATCAAGCTTCCAAAATCACACTCTTGTATATGTGTGTGTTCTCCTTTGGATGCAGGTGCTTTACTGTAGACGATTCCCAATTGTTGCATGTCAGTTTCTATGGATGAGTCCCTTTACATTGTGACAAAGTTTCTTCAGTTGCATGTTAGTGGCTACATATAAAAAATTCTTGCAAACAAGTATGGCATTCAGAAAAATCACTATTAATAATTTCATTGTATCAAAGAGAGTAACATGCACATTCAAAATCCAAAAATAGAGTAACTTAGTAATAGTTATATTAATTAATATAAGTTCCATAAGTTCATGATATAGTAGATATGTTCAGTAGTATATGGAAATGAAAAGTTCGGGGAGTACACATGGATAAACAAAATACATAGATGAGACATTTAAAATAGTAAATAAAAGGGCTCATCACACCCCTAGACCAAGCTTCTTGAATGTCCTCATTCAAGAATTCTTGTGTTTTTCCTCACTTTTCTTGAGTCGGCTGAATAATGTTGCACACCTTCCTAAATTCCATTAGTACTGAGGTGCCTTCTGGTTCATTGAAGAAATAACTTGCATTCTTAATATACCTTTCCATTACCCTGTCTTACAAGTCCTCATCTAACTCTATGTTTCCAGACCGTAAGCGAGATAGGAAAATGAAAAATTGGTGGATAATAAGAAATGGGAAACCAATATTTTCCACATCCCTTAGAGAATTCAATATAGGAATTTATCCTTCTGAAAGTTTGGACGATATTAATATACGGATGCATTTCTTTCCTCTTCATCTTTGGTGACATTTCTTCCCATCTTACCCTACAGGCATGTATGATTTCCATATTATTATACTTAATGTAGTCTCTTTCCTCATCATGGGCTTCATGTCTCATTCTATATACCCTTTGTTTTATTTTCTGCTCTACCATAAACTTCCCATATTCCTCAATCATTGCCTTAGTATTGCCTACCTCTACTCTGATCATCAATGGTTGTTCTTTACACAATTTTCTATAATCCACCATTATTTCTCCCTGTATAGATCATTTTTGAAGTAAGAACACAATGCCTAATTTTTCACATCCCCAATGTAGAGTATAGGGATGCAGTCTCTGTCATATTCTAAAGCATAATTATACATATACGCTTCACATAAAAGTAATCGAATATCATGGGGCATTTTCAGATATATCCTGAAGAATGGCCTAGCTCCACTAATATCAAATGTGATATCATTGTTAATACATGTGTATTTCAATTGCAAAATTTGTTATTTCAAGAAGACAACATAAATGTTAGACGGTGGTCTACATTTGAATATTTCATTTTTCACCTGAACTATAGCTTCTTGTTTCTTCTTGAGCCTTGCAATTTCATTTTCCTTGGCCCTGAGCTGTCTATATTTTTCCTCCAGATCCTATTGATGTTGGAAGAGCAATTATTCCTTTTCTCTGTCCCATTTCCTTTGCATCTTGTTAACATAACTCTCAAATTTTTATACCCAATAGTCTAGCAGAGTGGTTTGGGTTGCCATATTTCTGCATGCTTTGGCCTAGGAGGCTCTCTAAAAACTTATTTTATGACAACTCTGTGGCTACAAGTTGGGTGGTGGCATTGGTGGAGACATAGGTTCTGAGATTACATGAGCTATATTTGGGGAAACTGGAGGACTGTCTATGTGCATTGGCTCAATAGATTCATGAACAGTTCTGGCTCAAGGGTTTGGACAATGTTTTCAATTGTTTCTTCAATATCAAGTGGAAAAATTTCTACAGTATCCATTGCATTGGTTTGTGTTTCATGTACTAGTTGTGTTGTCACTTCCTCAATCTCCTTGGTCACTACATTCTCTTCATGTTATGCATGAATAATGTATGTCTCATTAGGGATCTTATGAACATTGGTTACATTTCCAATTTATTCTACTGACACTTCTCCTTCATGTTGCATGTGGGTTTCCCCAGCATGAATGACCTCTGTTTGAACTCTAATTGGTTCATTAGGGATCTCCTAAGCATGTTTCTCATCTAAATTATCCTCCTTATTCTCTTCCAATTCCTCATTTTGTTCTTCCATGACTATGTCTACATTTGTGTCTCGCATGAACTTACTTCTCAACTTTAATTGAAATAGCTTCCTTAGTATTTTCTATTTTATCCTCATCATTGTCCAGGAAGATTTGAATGTCTCTCTTAGGCTTTTAAGTTTTTGTCTTTTTAGTATGGAGTCTATGGGATCTCATTGGTGGCTCAGAGGTTTTATTTGAAGACTTCCTCTTGCCTTTAGAGGAAGAGGAATCAAGTTTAGATATGTTTAGCAAACTTTCAACAATAAGGATTAGATATGTTTAGATATGTGAAACCCATTGATCGTGTGTGAAATCAGATATATGAATCCAATATCAAATAATTTCTTTAATTCTTCTTTCACTATATCCCTCACTGCTGGGTTCATTCTCTATTGTGGTTGTCTTATTGGCTTGTAACTATCTTTGATATATATCTTATGTGTACGAGTTTAGGATGGATTCCATGCATGTCTCCATATTCCCATGCAAATGATGTCCTATGATTTTTGAGAAGAGAAACTAACAACTAATCTTGCTAAATGTTCAATGTTTTGTTCACATTGAGTGGATTTCCACTTTCTTAGAAAGATCATTCATGGAGCATATGCTGCTACTTACAAAATTCAAGATACAATCATGAGGAAGAAGTTGGTGTAGGAAGCAAGTCTTACCTGTGACATTCATAGTGCTCTACTTTGGTAGAATTTGATTCTCAAGAAAGCTTATGCACTGCAATTTTCCATCCTCTTCTTCAATATTACCATAATTATTCTACATTACATTAGATAGAACAACATCTTCTTCTTGTCCTTTGATTGTGCATGACTTTTCCAAAGATCATGAGATACTAAACTAAACTTTGGTCTTCTATTGGCTCTTCCACCCAAACAATTTGGTCTTCTTCACTAAGTGGTTATGCAGTGGGTAAAGCATGAGAGTTTTGGTGTCACTTCTAGTGGAGATGATCATATTACCAGATCTACATCTAATGAATGCATCCAAAGTTGCTAACCATAGTATTCCTAGGATCATAGGATATCCTCCTAAGCTTTCTTTTAGCTGGAGAATAATAAAATCAACGGGTATTCCCAAGATTCTACCACTATTACTACGTCCTCCAAAAATCCTTTAGGATTAATCATTAATCTGTATGGAAGTTGTAAGACTACGACTATTGATCTTAGTCCTAACTTCAAATCATCCATGATCTATTTTGTCATTACATTTATTATTGCCCCCAAGTCAATCAATGTGTTTTTATCATTGTGTCATTGATTGTGACATTCACCAAAGGGCTACCTAGATCTATGTATTTGGGAAGAATTGAGTTCCCAAGCATAATATTAGCTAGTTGTCCAAGGACCTACATAGTAGTTGGATTTTTCCTCTTTTTGCTTGGTTTCTTTATGCATAGATCTTTCACTAATTTTTTATAGATGGGAACATCCTTGATATCTTGAATTAATGGAATTTTAATGGAGATGCCTTATAACTAGTTGAAAATATTAGAGTCGAATCTGATTTGAGGTCAGTCATATTTTCTTGTAACCTTTTAGGAAATGGTGGCTCATTACCCTACATTTTACGCTTGTGAGAAATTTGCATAGGTTGCTATGGATTTTTGTACATTGTATTATGTTGTTATCAAGGGGTCATCCTGTAGCATTTGTGGTTCCTCAAAATCTCTCAATTGTGGGTCCATCTTGGTGAAGGAAGTTTTCTTCCTGAGTGAATATGGATATTGTTGATATCAACATAATAGTTTGAGTATTGAGAAATTTTAGTGGAATAGGCTGGCTAAGCAACTTTATTGTTAGGATTAGGCGTTGGTTGAGTAGGTAGTTGTGTAGATTTTGGTTGGGAGCCTACTTGGGGTTTGGAATTAGATCTTGTTGTTTCTAATAAGGAGGATGAGAGTAAGCTTGTTGGTAATTAGAAGGTGGGTTATTCCCATGCTATCCTCCTCTCCAAGGCTACTGCCATGATTGAGGAGGTTGTTTTCATTACCGTTGTGGTTGGCCTTAGATTTGAGGTTGCCACTATTGTTGATATTGGTTAGGATATGGGGCCCATCTTTATGGATTATCCCAAGGTGGGGGATACATATATGAATTATTAGACTAATTTTGAAATGAATTCATAAGGTCTTGTGTCAAACCACCTTGCCTCGGTGGTCATGATTTCTTTTGAGAAACATAGAAAACTTTCCCATCTTCTATCTCCAACATCTTAAAATCAGGTGAAGCCTCCATTTATTGAGAAATGTTGGACAATTGTTTGCATCTACAATCTGATTTCCATCTTCTACATGTATGGCAATACTCTTTAAGTGTTGCTTCTGCATCTTCTTTATTCTTTTTAGTGTGTAGAACATCTAGTTGATTGGCCATATCATTGACAATCTCTTACTTCATGTTTTTGAACATGCTAACAATATCTAACTTAGATATTTCCCCCATTGTTTTGGTAGATAATCCACCTCTTGATCTTACATTCCTTACCCTCTTCATAGTATCTCTTGAATAGTTTTTATAGGCTTCACATTTGGTCAAAAGTAGCTTTTGAAATGTCCCTTGCTCCTATCAGATCCAGAGCATCCATGTCCTCCTCACTAAGTCCCTTCAAAAAGAGTAATTTGAGGGAGTTAGGTGGTATGTTAGTGGTGTGTTTTGAATTTTGAACGTAAAATAGGAACCTTTACAAATAGTCTTCTAATGGTTCATCCTCCTTTTGTGCCATTCTATAGATTTCATCACCTCCTTTATTACTTGGTCTCAATAGTCTTGGTACTTATTGAGGAACTTATCCTTCATTTGTGCCCATGTGGTAACAACATTCCTTCCCAATCCCATGAACCACCTTAAGGCTACATCTTTGAGTGTTACAGGAAATAATTTCAACTTATGTGCATCAGTGGTATAATCATAGCTCTGCACAAAACATCAAACTTAAAGAGAAAGGTGTTGGATCTTCTGACATAGCTCCATGGAAATTTGGAAAGGATGATGGAGAAATATTATTCATACCAGTAGCTGCATTGTTTTCAGTGATGGGGAACTCAAAGGTGGTTGCCCCATTTCAAGAATTCTGGTCTACTTCTTCTACCATCCCTAGTTTCTTAGGAGCAGCTACAGAACTGTCACTGGGGGATTGTCTTTGAAAAGAAAACCTAGTACGGAGGTTTCTTCTTCATAATATTTAGAGGTAAATGAAGATATTTGTGCTACTTTTGGATTAGGTAAAAATATACCATGGGCATCCCTTAGACGGTGCATGCATCAACTAATCAACTCATTCAATAGTAATTAGTGGGGGTTCTAGTTTGAGATGAATTCCTAAAACCTAAATTGATTCTAAGAAATGAAAAACCCTCATAAAAACCTAATAACTTGGCAGGTCCCCTGGAAACGGAACCAAAATTGCGGTGCAAATTAACTCACAACAATTAGTATGATGTTCACTAATCCATAGTCATTTATTCATCATACCTAGGGATGTAAAATTTCAACTCTTCCGTTGCTATATACACAGTTATATGTGCTTAAGAGGTATAAACTAAAAGATTGTTGTCACAAACAATTAGCAAATATAATGCTGGAAATAAATTAAGTTGTAGATGAAATTAGATTCTACAACTAATCAATAAAATATGTAAAAGCATAACATAATTAAAGGAATAAACTATTGCAATTATAATCTATTCATGTAAGGAACTAAAACAACAAAAAAGGAAAGGGGGTTTAGCAAACCACAAGTGGGCCCTACCTTGGGTGCTAACCCTTCCTAAGGATTATGTCTATAGAAAATGATAGAACTCAGATTTTATTCATCAACATGAAGATTCAGAATGAAACTTACAACAATTCCCTAATTATGGATCGATATATTCTATAGTCTCAACATTATCTTTATATTCAACAGAGATTTGAAGAGACCAAATCAAACTAATAGTTACATTTTGATTAAGTAGAAGAATTATTTCCAAGAAATCCGTAGATTCTTATGCATGTAATCAGAACTAAAAGGTGTTCTAATACAAAAACATAACTATCTATTCAAATAACAATCAGCTTATCAAGTAAAATCAACTAGTTCCACAATAGTTATAGAGCATAATTAGGTATTGGTGTGAGATCTAATTCTTGTTGTCATAACTACTTCTTTATTGACATGTGCAAACTCAGGTGAAGTATCCATATTGATCAAACTTCCCAAAATTATGGTCTTGTATATGCTTATGTTCTCATTTGGTTGTAGGTATTTTACTATACACGAGTCCCGGGCCTTTGCGTATGTCGATTCTTATGGACAAGTACCTTTACATAGTGAAAACGCTTTCTTTGGCTTCACGTTA
Source organism: Taxus wallichiana var. yunnanensis (assembly GCA_018340775.1). Taxonomy (NCBI): domain Eukaryota; kingdom Viridiplantae; phylum Streptophyta; class Pinopsida; order Cupressales; family Taxaceae; genus Taxus; species Taxus wallichiana. The sequence continues at coordinate 721,822,625 of CM031238.1, forward strand.
GTGGATACATATAACAAATTCTTGCAAACAAGTATGGCATTCATACAAAGCACTATTAATCATTTCATTGTATCCAAGAGAGTAACATACACATTAAAAATCCATATAATAGAGTAACTTAGTAATAGTTATATTAATTAATATAAGTGCCATAAGTTCATGATATAGTAGATATGTTCAACAATATATGGAAATGAAAAGTTCAAGGGAGTACACATGGATTAAAAAAATACATAGACGAGGCATTTAAAATAGTAAATAAAAGGGATCATCATCATTCAAATTTTGTGTTATACTTTACTTTATTCATTATCCTTCTCACCATCCTTGTATGTGGCCATAGCTAAAATTGTAAAACTTATGTAAGAAATCCAATTTCCGTGTAATGCTCTTGCACCACAAATTACATATTCAATTTCAATTGAATTAAATGTTTGATTCATGTTTAGAGTTATAATTATTCATATAAGAAAAAAATCACATCATAAAGTTCGAATTAGTTTTACATGGCTCAAATTAATCCATATTTATTCTCTTATTGAACTAATCAACTAATTATGTAATACATGATATTATTTTCCAAATCTTGGAAAGATAACACAATGGAATTAAACCCAATGGTTTCTTCTCATTCACTCAAAGAACCTTTATGGTATCTCATTAGTGTGAGTTATCCTATGTGTCCTCCTCTCATATTGAGGGTCATCTCACATGGGTTAGGTTTAGGGTTTCCTATGTGTCATGCACTAGGGTTACTCAACACCCTATATGTACCCCTTTTCTATTCATTTATGAGTATGCCAAGACACTCCATTGTCTTTTTCTTATGAACAAGCTTTGTTTTGTTATGCAAGTTTATTCAGTTATTGATCGATTCTTACTTGTGATTACGCTGGAGCTATTTCGATTCAACTTGAGTGCAACTTCTTTGTGGTGCATAGTTTCTGATACGATCCGTCAACTCTTTCATGGTATCAGAGCTGAGATCTGGTAAACGTGCACTCGTTTTTTAGTTGTAATTACTCTTGTTTTTTCGTTCCTCGTGCAAGCCTTTTGATCTTATTTTTCTGTCCTTTCTTGCTAACGCATCTTTTAACAAAGTGTTCTTGGAAAAGTTTTTTTGTGTTCCTTGTGCAGGTATCACCTTGAGTTTTTCAAGGTTTCTACAACAAAACAAGAGGTTTTCTAGTTTTTTTCTAAAACTAAGTTTTTTTCTCTTTTGTTATTGTATTTTTTTTGTCTTTTTGTGCAGGTACAGGGTGTTGCGATTTCATTTTTTTATTATTTAAAAATAATTTTAAAATGAAATAATTAAAATAATCAATAACAAAAAAACATTATTTTTGTCATTTGTCTTTGCGGTTTCACCCGCTTGTCCCCGCGACCTTGTTGTGCTCCTAGCTTGCTGCACCGACCTTGCTATGACTCGTTGTTGCTACGAACTTGTGTCCATGAACCCCGCCTACGCCATTTCGGACTCTGTCTTGCCTTCATCCCCGCCATTTGCTACTACCCACACGTGGACCGTCCTGCGCATGCCCTCGCAGACCCGCATGTAATTTTTGGTAAGTTTTTTGTTTTGTTTGTTTAACAAATCAATCTTCTAAATATTTTTGGTAAGTGGTAAGTTGTGTTTTTTTATACATTTTAAAATTCTTTCTAAAACCTTGTTAAAGTTTTTTAGTAGGTTTAAAAACATTCAAAACAAACAAACTTTTTTAAATCGCTTTTTCTAAAAGCTTTTTTACATTCTTACCTTTTTTAATACATGCTTTTAGTTTTTAAATTAAAAAAAAAAAACGTTTCGTGAAAGTGTTTTTGAAGTTTTTAAAACCATATAAAAATTATTTTTATTTTTTTAAAACAAAAAACCTTTTTCCTATTTTAATAAGATTTATTTAATTTAAATTTTTAAAAACAAAAAGGGAAAGCTTTTTATTTAGGATTTAATTTTTTTAAAATCTTAATTAGTTTTTTTATTTAGTAGAAATTAATTAGATTTAATTTAATTAAATCTAGTGTCTTAATTTCCTTCATTAGGATTTAAGCTTTTTCGATCTTAATTAGCCTTTGAAATTAATTAGATTTAATTTCATTAAATCTATTTTTTATTAATTTCACTCTAATTTGCTCACTTACGATTTATCGTAACTTAAAAATTGGCATCTCAATAATCTTTTTGTCGCCTTTTAAAATCTCCAATAGCTCTAAAAATAGTAACATTGGGCGTTTCCAAACGCTAAAATTTAGGCGTTATTGGCATTTTTTTTTAAATCGTGCACTCAAGTGTGCAATGACACTTCGTGCACCTCTTTGCCTTCCAAGCTCCTTTCCAAAGCATTTTGAAGACTATCTAAACTCCTTGAGTTCCCAAACCTTGTATTTCACCCTTATTATTGCTTGTGACTAGTGAGCGCGTCCGCCACAGTCTGCAACAAGGGGGTTTCCTTTTACGACGTGAGACATTTTGTCTCACCCCCTGTGTTAGCTTTCGCCTCCTTCTTCTTTTTTGCTTGTGCTTGTTTACGGTGTCTTTTTGTTGCGCTCCATGAAACACTATTGTGGTCTCCTCTCTTACGTGTTATTACGCTAATTGCAAGACAAGTTACCAAGTGTTTCAAACCACATGCACGGACCCGATTGTAATCAACGCACTAAACTATAAAGTGCCGAAAGCAGGGGTTGTTATTGTCCTGGGTGGTTGTGTTTCTTTTCTACATTTCTTTCTCTCTCTCTCTCTCACTATGGATGCACTTTCAATTCCTTTGCTTACGCTGTTCAAATTTTTCGAATGGAGATTGAAAATAATAATGAAACTAAGGGGTAAAGGGTTATTCCGCATCACCATGGGAATTGAGACTAAACCAGATGATGAACCTAAAAATCTAAGTGGTTAAACCATAGTGATGAAGCTTTAGGTCTTCTTTGCATGTCGTTTCTCCTTACTTGCTCTTCCACATTGAGGCATCTGAAACACCTAAATCTGTGTGGAAAACACTGGATGTGATGTTTGGACAACTAGATGACATGAGAGTGCATGAGTTGGAAAATGAACTACTAGGGTTAAATCCTAGTGACTTTGAAAACCTATAAGATTTCTTCTCGAAATTTGTCCACATTAGATTATTGTTAAAAGGATGTCAAGTAGAAAAGATAGATTCTCAACTGATCTTGTTGATTCTCTCTAAGCTAGGTCCCAAATATTCTATCTTCGTGTCAACTTTATATGCTACAAAAGCTGCTTTGGGCGATACTTGGACTATGCCCTCCTTTGACTGTTTTTCATCCCAACTCATTTGAGAATAGGAAAAAATCATTCAAATGGGGTCTCTCAAGTCCAAGTCACATGCCCTTGTAGCAAGTACTAGCAAGGGAAAGAAGACTAAAAAGAAGAAAGAAACAAAGGATCAACCTAAGAAAGAAACCAAGACCAAACCTAAAAATGACACAAACACTTCGACTTCTGAGCCTAAGGCACAGAAAAGCAAGTATTTATGTTCCTATTGCAAGAATTTTGGTCACAACGAGCAACACTATTTTAAGAAATAGATTGATCACTTATCTCATTTACTTGAGAAGAATAAAATAAGTGTTCCTGAATCCATAAAACAAAGTGCTCCGAAGGCCGAGTCTTCTGCTACAAAAGGTGCTAAAAATGATAAGAAGAAAGGAAAAGCCCTTGTAGCCAGAGTTGCTCCTTCATTGACATGGATTATATATTCCGGTGCCTCACACCATATGGGTTCTTTGCATGTTAAGTTTCCTACATCGAACCTTGTGGTATGTCCCAAATCACGATGGCTAATGATACGACAATGTTGGTTTCCGGTAGTGGATCGGTAGAGATGGATGGGGGAACATTTAACCAAGTGTTAAGTGTTTCTGATCTCTCTACCAATCTCCTATCAGTTTACCAAATTAATCACCTTGGTGAAGGAATGTGAGTGGAATTTGGTCCTAACTTGGTGATCATTTGTGAGCTTAACAATGACACTACAGTGGCTGAGGGAAAGGCAGATCACCATTCATGGTTGTACACCTTCTCCCACTTTAATTCTGATTCTACGCCCACTTCCTTGCTCATTCATACAAATGAGGTTAGTAAGCTATGGCATGAGCATTTTGGACATCTAAATTATCGCTACCTTAAACAATTGAGTCAAAACGAAATGGTCAATGGGTTGCCTCGTGTTAAGTTTTCTAAGGGTCTTTGTGAGGGTTGTACCCTTGGAAAGCATCCTGAAAAGAACTTTGACAAAGGAAAATCTTGGAGAGCCACTCATGTCCTTTGGATCTTGTTCACAATGATGTTTCTGGTCCATTTCCTTCTCCTTCATTTACTAGAGCTCTTTATGTGCTAACCTTCATTGATGACTATTCGCAATATACTTGGGTATATTTTCTTAAGCTTAAGTCTGAAGTCTTTGAACATTTTCAGGACTTTAAGGCTCTTGCTGAGAAACAAGCGAGAATGGTCTATCAAGGTTCTTCGAACCAACAATGGAGGTGAATATGTAAACAATAGGTTCATGGATTTTTGTACTTTTGAAGGGATCTCTTTGCAGCATACAGTTGCTTATAGCCCTTCGTAGAATGGAGTCACAGAAAGAAAGAACTGTACTCTTAAGGAGATGGCCACTTATATGATTCACTCAAAGTCTCTTCCTCCACAGTATTGGGCCGAAGTAGTGAATTGTGCAAATTACATTCAGAACTATGTTCCACACAAGGTAGTAAGAGGGATGACACCCTTTGAATCCTAGTTTGGATGCAAGCTTGATGTTGAGCACTTTTGAGTCTTCGGATCCAAGGCTATGGCTCAAATTCCCAAGAAGAAATGCAAGGCCTTGGAACCACAATCCAAACCTTGTATCTTTGTAGGGTATCCTGATGGCGTGAAGGGATATCGATTGATGAATCCTACTTCTCATGAGCTATATATTGAGAGAAGTGTTAAGTTTGATGAGTCTTCTTCGACTTCTACTTCTCCACCTATTGAGGTTCTTCAACTCACTGACTCAGATTCTGACTCATTAGATGATGATACTTGTTGAGTGTGCTCCTCTTCTGGATCCTCCCGACCATTAGATCTTTGAGTCTTCTGATTCTGACAATAGTGATGATGAGGACTATGTCCCTTCTCACTCAAGTAAAGAATCTTCCAACTCTGAGCCTCATCATCTAGTCCTCTTTGGGCTAGGAAAACCTTGCACAGTGCTAGATATTTAGTTGGAGATACTTCGGATATGAGATGTACTCACTCAGATTTCGTTGGACCCCACTCCTTCTTCACCTCTGCTTCTGATCCATAGTATTTTCAAGAGGCTTCTAGTATTCCTGAGTGGGATTCTGCCATGGATGAGGAGTATTCCTCTCTCATGAAGAACGATACTTGGGATCTCACCACTCTTCCGAAAGGAAGAAAAATCATTCAGTGTAAGTGGGTGTTCAAAAAAGTATGGAGTAGATGGAGATGTCAAAAATTTTAAAGCATGATTAGTAGCTAAGGGTTTCTCCTAGATAGCTGGGGTTGATTATATAGAAACCTTTTCTCCAGTTGCGAAGATGACTTCTATTCGACTGACCCTAGCCATTGCCATAGTGAAACAGATGGAAAGTCCATCAAATGGATGTTAAGAGTGCCTTCCTTCATGGTGACCTAGAGGAAGATATCTATATGGAACAACCTCCGGGTTATGTCCAAGATTCCTCCCTCGTTTGTAAGTTAAAGAAGTCTCTTTATGGCCTTAAATAAGCCCCTCGGGCTTGGTATGCCAAGATGGACTCCTTCTTACTTACATCAGGGTTTACTAGGTGTCACTTTGATCCAAATGTTTATATTCTATGGCAAGATGACTCCATACTCATTCTTGTTCTATATGTTGATGACTTTTGATCACAGGCAGCTCTTCCTCTATTATTGATTCTATGAAGATCGCCTTAGCCAACAAGTTTTCCATGACTGACTTAGGTCTGCTTCATTACTTCCTTAGGATCCAAATTTCACAATCTGACTCAGAATCTTGATTTCACAACCTAAGTATGCTCTTCATTTGCTAGCTCGGTTTTAGATGTCTGATTGCAAGTCTTCTCCTACTCCTTTTCTTTCCAGGGGTTAAGTTGGTTTCAGATTTCTCTACTCCCTTGGTTGATGGTACTCTTTATTGATATTTGGTGGGGAGCTTGATTTAATTGACTCACACTCAACCGGATTTATCATATGCTGTTGGGATCGTGTCCAAATTCATGCAAGAGCCATATGAGCTACATTGGAAATTAGCTAAATGGATCCTTCATTATGTTCATGGCACTTATGCTGACGGAATTCACTATCATGGATGGGTTGATATTGACTTGATTGGATTTACAGATTCTGATTGGGCCGGTGACTTAGATAATTGGAAATCTACTTTTGGCTACAATTTCTCTCTTGGTTTGGGTCCTATTAGTTGGTCTAGCAAGAAGCAGAATGTAATTGTGATATCATCTACAAAGGTAGAATACAGAGGAGCAGTTAACGCTGCCACATAAAGCTATTTGGCTACAGGGTATTCTGACAGAGTTTGGCATCCACTTTCGGTGGCCTACCATTATCTACTGTGATAACACAAGCACAATCTCTATTTGTAGAAATCTAGTTCAGCATTAGCAGATGAAGCACATTGAGATCCATATGCACTTCATATGGGAGCTTATTCATGATGGTATCATCGACATTCAGTACATTTAGACAGCTGATTAGATTGTAGATTTATTCACCAAGCCCTTCACTAAGATGAAGTTTCTTCACTTACGGTCTCTTCTTGGGGTGAGGTCTTCTACAACTGCTCATCTCCTTCAGCTATGTAGTCCTTCTTTTCTTCTTCTTTTTTAGGAAGATTGTGTTTGTATATGGGTACCTTATCAGGCCTTTAGTTTCCAGGCCCCATTGACACATCTTTCTTACTTGTTTAGGAGTGTCTTCCTATTCCATCTGACTCATCACAGCCACTACCCCATCTTCGATGAAGGGGGGTGTTAGTGTGAGTTATCCTATGTGTCCTCCTCTCATATTGGAGGGTCATCTCACATGGGTTAGGTTTAGGGTTTCCTATGTGTCATGCACTAGGGTTACTCAACACCCTATATATACCCCTTTTCTATTCATTTATGAGCATGCCAAGACACTCCGCTATCTTTTTCTCGATGAATAGGTTCAAGGAGTACATATGGATTAAAAATACATATGAAAAGTTCAAGGAGTACATATGGATTAAAAATACACATGATGAGGCATTTAAAATAGTAAATAAAAGGGATCATCATCATTCAAATTTTGTGTTATACTTTACTTTATTCATTATCCTTCTCACCATCCTTGTATGTGGCCATAGTTAAAATTGTAAAACTTATGTAAGAAATCCAATTTCCGTGTAATGATCTTGCATCACAAATTGCATATTCAATTTCAATTGAATTAAATGTTTGATTCATGTTTAGAGTTATAATTATTCATATGAAGTAAAAAATCACATCATAAAGTTCGAATTAGTTTCACATGGCTCAAATTAATCCATATTTATTCTCTTATTGAACCAATCAACTAACTATGTAATGCATGATATAATTTTCCAAAGTTTGCAAAAATAACATAGTGGAATCAAACTCAATGATTTCTTCTCATTCACTCAGTGGCATTTATGGTATCTACATGCAACTACTCTATATGGAGATTTAAATTCTCTTCTAGAGATTTTACAAACTCTTACTATTCTTCCAAGGGACTTATTTTAGATTACATATTCTCTCCACTTGGCTATAATGGCCTATAATGACACATCCTCTATCAAATAGCTTCTACACTCTCACATTGTCATGCATGCCTTCATATTCACACTCCTTAAATATATAGCTTAGTTTTTTATCTTTTTTACGCACTCCTCTTCATTCTACCACCCCACTAGGGTCTAATACTTTACACACTTAGTTGTGCACCATGGTATTCTTGAATCCTCCTTATGCATGCCCTTTATTCTTCAACAATGAAATCTTATCTCCTTCTATTTTCTTTTATCTACCACCTCATCCTACGGATTTGTGTAATGTCGTGTGTACTGATGGTCTATAATGGCCATCTCATCCTTCATGGTGATACTATTAGAAGAACAAAGATTCGAGAGGGGGGTGAATCAATCATACAACAATTTTTACTTTAGTTACCAAATAATACATTCATCATTTAAGTTTTCCATTCATCATACATAACCACATGATCTTATTAAGATGTAAAACATTCAATCATAAGAGCATGAAAAAGATACACAACACATGAACACCATATGTAAGTAGGAAACACTCAAGGGTAAGAAAAACCACTGAACCTTTTCTTATATTACTCAAAATAAAGGAATTTAATGAAACACCATCTTCACAAGGAGCATTAACTCCTAGTTTAGTAGAGCACCAACCCTACAAGGACCACCAACCCCTAGTTTAGTGAGGTACAAACCCCACAAGGTAACAACCCATAAGGTGATAAATAACTAACTAAAACACCCGGAAATGGATAACCATTGATGATATTCTACTCACATAGCTGATGGTGATCTAAGTTTAACTCACACAACCTTCAAACCCTTTTAAAATAAGTTCTCCTTCAACTCGGTCAATTCTTATTCTTCATGGGATGAATAGGTCAATTTCCCTTACACATATGATCCTATATATTTCTTACGTATTCATAAATCTTATAGGATCTTTCCATAACCCTCTTTAATTTTCTGCATCCTCTTATAGTCTGCTCAAGAATGCACACACACAACTAATTCAAATGAACTTGTGCCAAAACACTAGCTCAAAACACTCCTAGGTTGGCCATGACCATGTAGGTTAGTCGTACCAACACAAAAACATAACAATAACATCATATAAATAAAATCAAATGACCCAAGTAGGTCGGAAGGGGTCAAGACATCATGAATAAGCACAAGGCTTCTCAAATAAGCTCAAAATAAGCACTCCAAGCTCTAGTGAATGCACAAGGAACTCCATAGAATCCAAACAACTTTTTTGTGGCTCCATAATCATAATGAAACATGAGGAAAACCTCCAGTATCACCAAAAATCTCAAGAAAAATTGAAACATCCATATCTACCATGAAACACTCTAAGAAACATGCTAGAATAACTAGCTTTCCAAGCACCTTAACTCAAGTACTAAAGAATGAACAACTTAACATAGCTAAGATAATCATAAAATCTCAAGTATTATACCAATGGAAATATATCTGGATATAATTTCTAGAAAATATCAATTTATCATCCAACTCATTGTAATTTCAAAAACAAGGATTGTATGCAGTGAATTTTATTAATGTGAAATCAACTAGATTACAATGGATGGATTTTACAAATGTGTAGAAAAAAATAAAGGTTGCATGTACATACAACAAATTACAACAGCTTCCAAAATACATCCTGGGAAGCAACAATTAATTTAATACAAACAAATGATAAGTTGCAACTATGCAACAAATAATCTTACGACTATGGAATAAGACAAATATGGTTTAAAAACCATATAAAAATAATAATTAATTAATAACAATAATTAATTATAAAATGCATAATTAATTATCCTAACATTCCCCCCCTTAATTGTGTATTGTCTCAAGGGATGAGGAGAGGAACTCTTTGAACAACTCTTGACATGTCACGTGCAAGTGAATTTGTGAATATATCTGCTCGTTGTTCAGCTATTGGACAAAATTGAAGCTGGATGTTATGCTTAAACACATGCTCATGTATGAAATGAACCTATACCTCAATGTGCTTTGTTATTTCATGAAATAATGGATTGCAAACAAGTTTGAGAACACCTTCATTGTCAACATACATGGTGGTCGGTTTGTCCCGTGTATTATACTAAGTCCTTCGAGTATGTGACGTAGAAAAATCACTTCACGATATAAACTTCTCCTATAGAACGATACTTAGATTCTATGGAAGAATGAGAAAAAAAGTGTTGTTTCTTGCTTCCCCATGATATTGGTCAAGATCCCATAAAGAACACAAATCCTGAAGTGGATTTTCTGTCATCAATGTTGCTTGCATGATCTAAATCTGAATATCCCGACACAAAGAAGTTGTCTTTATTCTTTTATTATAGACCAAGACCCACTAATCCTTTGAGATATCTCAAGATGTGCCTTTCTATTTCCAATGAAAAACTTTGGGTTCCTGCATGAACCTGGATAGATAGCTCACTACAAAGCTGATATTTGGTCTAGTGTAGGTTAGGTAAATGAGACTCCCAATCAACTATTGATAGAGAGTGGTACTTACCTTAGGAGATGGATCTGAATGAGATAACTACAATTTGTTCTCCATAGGTGTAGAAATTGGTGTGCAATCCATCATCCTAAATTTCTCGAGCGTTGTCTTAGAATATTTCATCTAAGAAACAAAGATGTGATTCTCTTACGCCATACTTCCAATCTAAGACAATAATGCATCAGCCCCGAGATCGGTCATGTCGAAACGATCGATTACGATCTTTCTTCGTTACATCGATCATCCTCACCGAATTTCCAAATGACTAGATCTTTGACATAGACAACGAAAATCATAATCTCACCTCCTTGCTTTTGAGGTAAAGATTGGGATCGTATGGATTTCTAACAAATCCATATTATACGAGATGCTCATCAACCTTGATGTACCATGCCCAGGTGTGTTTTGAGGCCATACAAATATTTCTTGAGTCTGCATACCTTTGCTTCTATACTGGTACTACATATCCCTTAGGTTGAGTCATGTAGACTTCTTCTTGTAAATATCCATTCAGGAAGGCACTTTTTACGTCCATCTGATGGAATTTCCAACCAAATCAGTAAGCTAGAGCAAAGATCATCTTGATCATTTTGATCTTAGTCAGTGGGAAAAAATGCCTCCTCATAGTCAATGCCTTCTTTTTGTGCATACCCCTTTGTTACGAGTCTTGCTTTGTACTTTTCCATTGTCCCATATTCTTTGTACTTTTTTTAAAATATCCATCTACATCCAATGGGTTTCTTTCCCGGTGAAAGATTGACAAGATGCCAAATGTTATTTTTCATCACTGATTGATATATCGAGTCCATGGCATCTTTCCAAGCTTTTGACTGTAGGGCTTCTTGGACTACAGAGGGCTCATCATATTCAATTAATCTACTCATTAAAGTAAAGTTAAATTCTTCTCTTGCTTTACTATGAGTGTGTGGTCCAGAGTGGATGTATCTGGTGGAGCATTCATTCTTGCATCTTGTAATGTGCTAGTACACCACTTGGGCATATGCTGAAATTTTCTTAGGGGTCATGGTTCTATCAAATAAACACCATCATCCACATCATCACTTTCCTCATCTGTGGGAACATTAGCTTCAATTTTTACAATTGGTGAAAAATCTACATCTGGTGAGTCTGGAGGAGGAGTCTCTGCTTCCTTCTTCTCAAAAAACTCAACATCTCTACTGGTGTAGAATTTTCTAGTCTTTGGATCCATCAATCTATACCCAAGAGTCTCTTCACTGTATTGAGTGAAGATGAGTTTCTGTGACTTCATGTCTAAATTATTTCTATTCTGCTTGGGTATGTGCATACTTGCTTTGCACCCAAATACTCTAAGGTGTGCAATAGATGGTTTCCATTTTGACCATGCTTCTTGTGGTGTTACTCCTTCAAGAGTAACTATGGGCACTCTATTCAAAAATACACTCTGTATTTCTTTACTTCTTCTACCTGAATGTCTTTAGAAGCCCGAGTCATCAATCATGCATCACACCATTTCCATGATATTATAATTTCTTCTCTCAACAACACCATTTTGCTGCGCAAAGTGTGTGGAGGAGGCATTTTCAATCAATCCCATGAGTTTGTAGGAAGTCTTTGAACTCATTACTGGTGAATTCCCCACTCGATCTGAGTGGAGAGTTCTGATGTGATGACTAGTTTCGTTCTCAACTTGCTACTTTGAACTTCTTGAAAGTTTCAAAAGCTTCACTTTTCTTGCGAAGACAAAAATCCACATTTTCCTTGAATATTCATCAACACATAGCATGAAGTACTGAAATCTAGAATGACTCGGTTGCATCGGACCATAAATATTGGTATGAACTAGATCAAGCTTACCATGAGCTCAATATGTACTCTTCTGGAATGAAGCTCTATGTTATTTTCTTGCTAGGTAGTGAGGACACTTGTCTGTATCCTTCTGAAGAGATGGTAGCCCATGTACCATATTGCACCGGCGTAGTGTCTCGAGATACTTGAAACTAACATGACCAAGTCTCTAATGCCACAACTGTGCTGAGGTAGAGTTCTTAGCCACAAGTGTCTAGATCATCTCTGTGGAAAAAATCAAGTTGGAACATGCATCCCACATTGGAGGATTTTGCAACTATTTTTAAGCCTCATGATTTATCTTGAATCAAACACATTTTCTTTCTGGAATGAGTATCAAAGTCAATTTTTAGGTTGTGATCTAGGATTTGACTGACTGAAAGTAGATTCTTTGTCAACCTAGGGGCATATAAGACATTAGATAGTCTGTAGTTGCGTATATGAAGAATCATCACCCAAAGAAACATGGTTTTTCGAAGGTGTGTCCCTCATTGAGGTAAACCAGTCTTTGTGGCTGGTCATGTGTCGAGTGGCTCCTAAATCAACATACCAGACATCACTAGATGACATGGATGGTTCACTTGATCGAGTAGTTTACAAGAAGTCTTCATTATCTGAATGTTCTTCTTACTCAACGAATATTTCCTTATTGATGGGGTCTTCTTTTCTAGTTCCCCTTTTTCTTCCCTTGATTGTAGTTAGAATGTCCCTTGTGAGATTGTTGTGGAGGTCCATAGTTTCTTGATGAACCTTTCTTGTAAGTATTATACCAACAATATTTTAAGTCATGTCCTCTTTTACAAATTTGACATTGCTTCTTCTGTTGTTTGTCCCCGTGATACTGATTCTGATGTTGGGACTTTTTATAGAAATTAGGCTTTCCTTTACCTTTTCCTTTCCATTTTTGATGTGAAGAAAGTACCTACTCCTCTTCATCATCCTTATTATGCATTTCTTCCTCTTATTTCAGTGGGTTTACCAATTTGTCAAAACTAACTGTCGTATCTGAAAAGTTTAGTGTTGTTACAAAAATACGGTATGAAGAAGGGAGTGCTCTCAGAAAAATGGGAACGAGAGCATCATCTTTGACTGCTTCTCCTAGGGCTAGAAGTGAAGCCCTCAATTCTACAACTCTTCTTAAGAAAGCTTTAATTTTCTCATTTTGTTTGAACTTTAGTGTGTGTAATTGACTCTGCAAATTCAGAATGACATTCTTGTTTTTGGCCTCATGCACCGTGCTCAACTTATCCCATGCTTCTTTGGATGTTGTGGCATCACAAATGTGGGGTTTTAAATTGTCAGACACTCCAAACAAGATGACAAGTTTGGCTTTCTAATTTGCTTTATCAAACTATCGTTGTTGTGTTGTATCAGTAGCTAATTTGGTCATAGTACCAATCACAACAGGCCAGATCTCTTCAAACTCAAGTTGTGTCTTGATTTTTGTCTTCCATGTAACATAGTTGTTTCCTTTGAGTAGTTATGAATTTGAAAGAAAAAATTTGGGGGCATTGGTGCCCATTTTGTAGAAAACACTGACAGGGTTTGGCTCTTATCACTCTAGGTATAAGGTCTCCCAATCTATATACCGTCATTTCGATATACTGAACCTTTCTATATACCCACCCTTCCGATATACCCGGCGGTACATGGAAGAATCTCACCCTTTCTATATACCCGGTAGTATGTGAAAGAGGCATTAACGTACTTGAAAGAATTCAATACGTGGTACCAAGACAATATTAAAAGGGGTTTGTGCGATTATTGACACCGGCTTAAAGAAATATCCTCATACACACGCATAACTTTGCTATATACTTGGATAATTTCTCAGTCTGGATTTATGTCATGTAATCATTCATAGACGGATGGGATGGCTCATAGTGTGTGCACTGTGACCTTATTACTCCCACAATTTAAAGGGTCAATGCTCGACGACGTTGTTGTAGCTATATTAGGCGTTAAGTGCGGTAGTAGTCATGATGGCTTTACCCGTAATCACTTCCCAAAGGCACCGTATATACCAAAATTGCGTATGAGATTTAAGATCTTATGAGTGTTACAAAACCAAATTTTACTATTTTGGATTACAATTCCCTGCCGCTTCGAGTAGTTACAATACTTTTGTTTGACTATGATAACTTGTAAATTAGTACAATATATTGAAGCATACAATTACATTCAAAAATTTGAAAAATTGAACGGCCACTTTTTTTTGTTTTATGGGCCTTGTGGCCTTCGAGCCCAAAATGGCCCATGCCAAAATTGCAAAAAAACCAGCTAAAAATGCAATTTTTAGCTATCTTGCCTTTGGAAAAAGTTTCCTAAAATGAAAAAACAGGCTTAATAGGAGAAATTGTGTTTTACCCTAAATTAGGTTTTTCTCGCTAAATTTTTAGAGGAGGATTTGGTTGTAACTAACATGTTTAGTAAAGGTTTTTGCCAAATGGCCCTCTAACTGTGGCGGTTTCTCCATTTTTGCTGCTAAAATCAAATTGGTTTAAAAAACAAGTTGGGGTGGGGTTTGAACCCCAAACCTCCCACACCCAAAGCTTTCTCTCTATCCACTTAGGCTCTATGAGTGCTTTGCATATTTTGAAGCAAATTCAATTTAAATAAATGCAAAAACACTAACCTTTTACACACTGGTATTTGCATGTCAATCCACATGGCTGGAGGAGGATCTACATGGCTGCGTGCTTGGAGTAGCATTTATCTTTGCATAAAAACTAGATCTGTAATATCCTTTGTGTTTTGATTTGCTACGCTTTGATTTATATGTTGTTTTGGTTTTTTCTTCACCATTTTTTAAAAGGTTGACTACATTTTTTTGTTGATGCTTTGTTATTTTTCACGTGTTTTTCTTGTGGTAGGTCATTGATTCTTGTGTGCTTTCTATAGGTTGTAGGATTTGGAGCTCAGACTATGGAGTCCCCTCTAACTCGGCCGTGTAGAATGCTTCCAACCTAGTGTGTACACATAGGCCTCGTGGATTTTGGTTGATGCTTAAATGATTTATGGAAGAGACAGGGGTTACAGTCGGTCGGTTTGGACGCAGGTCGGTTTGGAGATAGGGGTCGAGGTCGTAGGTTAGTTATTGTATGCTCGACTTGGAATCTCCAATACACCCAACTCACCTGATCTGCTACTGAGGGCTCATTCTAGAGCTCATACTGTGTGGAAAATAATGAACATAGCTTCCTCCAATGTAATTCAATGGTTGAATAGCTCCAACAAAGAAACATGCTACAGGGTAATGGCTGAGAGTCCTCCAAAACTAGCAGTCGACTATTTTAATGCAGATACTATATCGACCTTCCAAATTAGAGACAAAACCCCTAATGGGGATAAATGATTTTTTTTTATAATTTGATTTCTATAAACTAGAAAAATGCTCCAGAAGAAAATTTTCCTGGTGCAGAGAGCACCAAGGCAAAAAAATTTTACTTTCCGTTTACTCCTGGAGGACACCATGAGGTTGTGGGTCTGTAGGGAGATGTGGGAAGCTACTTTGGAGAAACAATAGCTCTCTCGTTGTTGCAGATTTCTTCTTCACAAATTCTTCTTCCTCAAAGAACCTTCTCCAACCTTGCCAGGAGCTTCAATTCACTCTGGTACCAAATGTAATTTCACAAAATAGGGATGGTAGCCTGTGAATTTTATTAATGTGAAATCAACCAGTTACAATGGATGGACTACAATACTTATAGGTATTATACAGTCATGTGCAGACAAAATAAAGGTTGCATTGTACAAACTGAATTACAACAACTTCCAAAATACATCCGGAAGCAACAATTAATTTAATACAAACAAATGATAAGTTGCAACTATGCAACAAATAATCCTACGACTATGGAATAAGACAAATATGGTTTAAAAGCCATATAAAAATAATAATTAATTAATAAAAATAATTAATTATAAAATGCATAATTAATTATCCTAACACTCATAGTGGAAGGTCTATAAACAACTCAAACTTTAAAACTACTCCAAACTAGCTTCAAGACTCCAAAACTAGATCTTCAAAAATGAGCTGGTTATCATACCAAAACACCTCACCAAGACACAAATCACATATAAATGGAAATATCCTGAAGTCTACTATCTGATGAAACTAATTAGAACCTTCAAATAATGACATAAGGCTTCCAAACAAACCAATCTCCATAACAACTTATTCAGATCAAAGGGCTCAAGAACCAGTCTTGAGAGAAACAAGAATGAAAACCTTTAAATAAAATTCCAAGCTCAACCAATATATGGAACACATTAACGAGACTTTTAACAACATGTAAAAGCACTAAGAAGCATATATCGCATGGATAAATTTGATCCAACACACTTGTTCCTTCAAGCCTTCTTGAGAAGCCACTTAGGGACAATTAGGCCATTATGGCTTATGTAAGAAAACACTTCTTCATATCACTCCAAATGCTCTAAAAAATCATACTAGGTTTCTAAAAATATTCATGACCAAAACATGAGCTAAAACATACAAAAAGATCAAAGTCACTTTAAACCAAAAGAATAACATTTTAGCCCTTAAGGCCAAAATCAGTAGGGTGAATTTGGAGACTTGTATCTCATAAATTATTCAAGAAACATGCCTAAATTTTTTTCATTGAAATGTATCAAATCTCCCAAGGATTATGGAATAGTTTTGTTTTCATCCTAAAGCTTCCATCTCTCGCCTTACAAAATTGTAAATTTCCACAAAATAAGGGTTTTTCTCTCTTCCCAAAACAACTGGAACTCCAAACCACCACAAAATGAGATCTGAGGAATCCTATGGAACCCTCGATGCATAAATTTTTATCACCAATTTAATTTGGAGTCCATACCAAAAACTTCCCCAAGTCACTCTAGAAGGAGGGTTTTACTAGGGTTTCAAACCAAATTATCTTAACGATTGTTCATAAAAACCCAATGATCGAATAACCTCATTATTTTTTGCAAAACACTCTTATCTCAATGTAAAATCATACCCTAAAATCTATGGGACCCATGCAAATTTTGTTTGAGTGGGTGAGCAAAACAAGTTTCCAATTTGAGTTGGATTTTCCTTCTTCAAAACTCAGTTTATGAAAAACACCATAACTTGAGTTTCCTTCAAAATTTTACTTGAAACTTGTCATGAATCATCATGAAAACATCCTCTATTTCACATCCTTGACCAAATATTCCTAAAACTCTCTAGCCACAATGACTTACTTGTGTTATCCTACTTCTTACTTCCCAAGGACCATGAAACATCATCATACCTCTAAGAACTGACCTAAAACTCATCATACACCTCATATGCAACATCACCATGCTACTACCATGATTTAACAAGTTTGATTTGTTCCAAAAATTATGTCACCATGCTAAACCACTTTCTCTAGTCAAGCCTAGAATGACCTAACTCAACTATAACAACTCATGAACTGACCATGGTTACTCATGAAATATAATTAGACACCTCTCACACATCTCTTGGAACATGTATGACCTCATACCAACCTTTGATACTCATCGCATGACCATCCATGCTTGCACCATGCCTGAATCCATGCCTAGACACCATAACAACTTGACCAAAAGATGACACTACTAATAAAACTTCATGTTTGACCTTGACTAACACCACATGGATACTCTCATGACACCATTTTCCATCAATGAAAAAAACTATACACAATGGCCAATAATCTCCCTCTTTGTCATTGACAACCACCTTTAGAAACATTGATGGTAACCAACAAGACCAAACACCTACATTACTCTTTTCCATGTTTTTGATGCTACTCCCCCTTTGAAATCTATGTCAAAGGCTATAATGATGAAAAACATGATAACACAAGATAAGACATAATGGAAAAAATGACATATATGCGTGCATGAATCCCCCTTTGGTATGAAATATGTTTTTCTTGCTTCTACAATAACATATAGGATCTATGGACCTGATATAAGCTTCCACAAATATCCCCCGAGAGTGTATCATCCATATTTTATTTGGATTCATGTTATAAAAATTATTCTAGGTCTCTATCATGCTTGAAAACACCGACTCTTCCTTCAAAGCTAGAAAATACCATTTAGGACCATGAGCCCTAAACCTCATCTTCAGTCCAACTAAGCCAAACTTATCAAGGCAATAAAAGAATACAATTAATATCTAATTGATAATATAAATTTGAAAGCTCATACCTTGATATAATTCCATGAATGAAGGTCACACCAATTACCACATACCTGAAGCATTTCTTCAAGGTGTTTACTACCATGTTGCATCAAATTCCACCTTTTATAGTATTGGACTTTCTCCTCTTGTCAACATATATGCAAATATCCACAAAACTATCCTTCTTGACTCCTAACACCTGTTTGAGGGTAATTACAAACTCCCCTAGCCTCAAAAGGACTTTAAAGACTTGTAGCACACCATTACTCATCTCCACAATCTACAATACCCTATCAACATGAAACTTAAACAACTATGCAAGACCTGATATTATTCAAGATTCACCTTCTAAGGATAATGATCATTCTATATCCCCTCAACATATACCATCATACAATCATACTGATCATCATGAGTCTTCAAAAATACTATAGTAGTACATCCATACCATTGTAATACTATAGAAACTTCAAGGAACAAACATATAAAAATTATTATCTTTGCACAAGCTTTGTAGACCATCATCAAGATGAAAATATCCATTTATGCTTTATATAGTCTATTGAACATTCTTCAAGACATTGCTACAAGTCCTAACATTCATACAAAGAATTGTGGCCATGTTAGTCAACCGAGAGGCTCAAATTTTTACTTCCACAGCACCTAACAATACTTAACCTTCCTAATACTAGCTCCTTGGTGAATAACATTCTTAATTTCATCTCTTTGGGATAGTGAGAACTTAAGCTCCTTCTTAACTCATGCACTCATATAATAATATCATGAATATCATGCACACATTTATTGATTTACCATTCTTCACCTTGAATCTTCATAGAACTCTATCAACACTTGGATATATAATTGATAGTTCAAGCACATGGAACTTAAGCAAACTACCTGTGTCTTACTTGATATATTTGTTCTTTTCATTATTGAACATACGTCATGGAGTGAATATATAGGATACTACTTAGAAACTCACTTTTTGTCTTCACAAACCTAGAATGCACCATTACCCTACTTCTAATGATTATATCAAGTCACAAATGAAAGAATCAAACACCTTTTCTTCATGACAATATCATCTCTTCCTTTGATCTACCTTGGATGGTGAACTTACGAACCTTTTCAATTTCATACAAATTTGAAGATACATGATCATACTTGACACTTTATATACCGTGAATCGGGGACTAAGACATAGTTCAATCTTCCAATAGACCTTAAGACACCAACTTAGGGCACTGGAAATTATAGATGAAACCTATCAATGTAAGACACTTCACAATTTTTCAATACACCTAATGAGTGAATACATAACATACTCACAACTTCATACTCAAATCAAAACCACACCTCATGTACCATAGACCTCTTGAAAATAGAGCAATCAAAGACACAAATTTCTCCTTCATCAACTCCTGCATTTTGATCTTATCATGGAATCAAATCAAAATAGATATGAGACTATCATTGAACCTTTGTAAAACAACTACACACCTTAAACTTCCTTTCATATCCTTACAATATATTGAAGATTCACAACAACTTATATACAATAGGGAAAATTACTAAGACATAAAGAACAAAATTTGATCTTTTAATTAATTCAATAGGTTATACCAAGATACTCATTATATCAAACACATTTTACATCCTTTTTCACATGATATCTATGGTGTATGAACTTAACAACCATGCCATGAATGAGGCACACAATAATATATCTTCTCCTTTAGATTAATCATCACTATACCATACTTGACAACATAAACACAGTAACATTCCTTGAGTTTTCAACTTTGCTAACTCTTTAAGAGATGAAACTCAAAACCATACCTCATAATAGATGCATTTACACTTCTTCACATAACTCATTCACTTGATACATCATGTAAAGGAATATGGATTTATGACCTAAGCAAGAAGATATTTATTATCATGCTTTATAACTCTACTCATACCGGCACACACCATAAACATATGCTCAATTAATAAGTATAAACTTTAAGATGTTTATGACCTTCTATTTTAACCTTAGATGGCAACATCATACCTTTTTCATGTATGTCTTAGAATCATATTATCAACTGATCATAAACCTTCTTGAGAAAAATTCTAAACTCTATCATCTACCTCTTCTTGTTCTTCACGGAATACACCTTCATTCGTCTTCATACACAACTTCAATACACTGTACTGCATCACATTCATGACTAAGACATATATTCTCCCATTGGAGTGAACTCCTCCTTTGTAATGATGAGATATTATGTTATTTCATAAGGTTTCTTGAAGCACTTTAAAATTTTGAGATAGCCAAGTAATCACTTATCCAACACAAATTTCAATGAGACCAAATGATATTGAATCTAGAGCCCATTTCTTCAAGCCCGAACCAAGACAATTTCCTACTATGATAAACCTTTTTTCTTAAAATAACTCAATCCATAGACCTTTTGATAGAAGATAAGACAAATCGATACACAACTTGTGAAACCATATAGATGATGACATAGAATTACAAATCTTATACTCTTGAATTATTTCAAATATTGATAGACTGATCATACTAGTCATACCTAAATATTCCAGAGTATTTTCACTTCTGACTACTACTTGCTTAAGGAAACATCACATTTGAAGACCTTCGATTGTTGTCAAGACATCAAAACAAGACCTTATGAAACAAAACCTTGTAACATCATGATATACTTGATATCATACTTTCAAATATAGACCATGACACATATATATTACACATATAATTTTAAGACACAAAAAGAGACCATTTCATCTAGATGATATAAACAACTTTCTTTATTGGATCAAAAGGCTTAACATAAAATCTTCAAAACATCAATATGACAGATAAGGCTTGATGATCTACAAAATTAGAGACCTATAAATAAATTATAAGCACATATCTCATGGATAGATCACAACCCATACCTTATGACTCTTGGAGTATCCAAAATACCTATGCTTCTCAAATTTTCATGCACCGAGGATCAAATAGTATTTAGTAACATATGACTTTCCTCAACCCTTGGTACTTAAACTACATAAAACATACCTCCTTGATCTGATTTGAGCTTGATTAACTTGTCTTCCTCCTTGTTTGAATTAGGCCCTTCTTTGAAAAACCTTATTGGATTAGACTTCATGTTATGAATTTCAGATTGGGAATTAGTTCTCTTGACCTATTTTGCTTAGTTAACATCCTTATTAACAATAGGAATAGAATTGACTGTGACAAATTCATTCTTAGGACTGAATTTTCTTTTGAACACTTTCTTCTCTTGCCTTTTGGATGTTTAAAACCTACTACTATACCATGGAGATTCACTTTGGTGGTAATATCTTGAAATGTGACCCTATTTGTGACAATTGTAGCATACAATACCATTATTATTTCCTCTTAAATCATATACACTTAGATTATAACTATAATCCTTAGCTTTATTATCATACTCAAAACATGAGTAACATTAACCTTTGAAGAAGATTTCATCATTCCTAGAAGACATTCTTTTGAAATCTCTAGCTCTACGACCAAAATCATTACATGAATAGCAATATCTATTGAAAGAAGTGCCATAACTCATAGCATTAGGTTTTATAACATGGTTAAACCCTCTTAAATCAAATCTCTTTATCTCCTTATTGACTTCTTGAGAACTTGGTCTAGATTTTTCATCATTCTCCACATGTCCTCATTTGAAACCTAGGCATGTTTTGTCACTAGCAGTTATTTGACTCTCCAAGACACCATTAAGAGATTCATAACTCTTTTATAAATTCCCATACATATTCAACCTGCTAGATTCTTCTTCTAAATCAAACTTCAAGGATCTAAGTTCTTCTTGATACTTGAGGAAAACATATTCTCTGAACTTTAAGGATTTAGTCGCACTCTCCACTTGTGATTCCAGCTCTTTGATTGCTTGACCATGATCTATCTCCATATAACTGATATGATCTTGTAAACCTTAGATTAGGGAATATAAAACTTCATACTTATTTCTTAAGGATAATTCAACATTAGATGATTTTCCCATTGCTTATGCTTCAAGAAGATCTCCTTCAAGTTATCAAACCATAAGTACTAGATCTAAAACCATTTGTTAGAAGCATAGTTACTGAGAGTTGGGGGTGAATAAGTAATACAAGAATTTTTAATTCATTTACCAAACCATACATTCATCATTTAAGTTTTCCATTCATCATACATAACCATGTGATCTTATTAAGATGTGCAACATTAAATCATAAGAGCATGAAACAAGATACACAACACATGAAAACCATATGTAAGTGGGAAAACCTCAAGGGAAGAAAACCCAATAGAAATTTTATTATAATACTCATAATAAAGGAATTTAGTGAAGCACCAACCCCTAGTTTAGTAGAGCACCAACCCTACAAGGAGCACCAACCCCTATTTTAGTGAGGAATCAACCCTACAAGGAGGCTACAACCCCATAAGGTGATCAAGCATCGAATCGAACACATAGAAATGGATGGAAAATGATGACATGTTTCTCACACAACTGATAGTGATCCAAGTTCAGCTCACACAAACTTCAAACCCTCTCAAAACAATTTCTCCTTCAACTCACTCAATTCTTCTTCTTCATGGTCCGAATAGGTCAATTTCCCTTACATATATGATCATATATATTTATCAAGTATTCATACCTATTCTATAATCTATCAATAATCCCTATTTAATCTTTTTCAACCTCCTATAGGTCTCTCAAGCATGCACATAGATAACTATTTCAAATGAACCAAATCACAGCTTATATACCCAACACTATCTCAAAACACTCCTAGGTCGGACATGACAAAGTAGGTCAGTCATCCCAAATAAAAACATAACAAGAAAATCATATACATGAACTCTAATGACCCAATTAGGTTATAAGGGTTCAAGACACCATGAACAAGCACAAGGCTTTTCATACAAGCCCAAAACAAGGACTCTAAGCGCTAGTGAATGCACAAGTACTTAAAAAGACCATAACCAAATTTTTTCATGGCTCCATCATCATCATAAAACATGAGAACAACCTCCAATAATCATTTACAGTCTTAAGAACAAGTAAAACATCCATCTCTACTATGAAACACTCCATGAAGCATGCTAAAACAACTAGGTTTCAAGCACCTAGAATTCAGTCCTAAAGAATGACCAAATTCACATAGCTAAACTCATCATCAAGGCTCAAGGAATACACCATTGAAAATGTATATGGATATAATTTCTATAACAACTAACTTTATCATCCAAATCATACTGGAAGGCCTCCAAACAACTCAAACTCTGAAACTGCTCCAAACTGGCTTCAAGACCCCAAAACTAGGTATTCAAAACAAAACTAGTTCTCATACCAAAACACCTCACTAGGACATAAACCACATATAAATAAAAATCACATGAATTATACTATATAATTCAACTTATTATAACCTTCAAATCATGACATAAGGATTCTAAACATACCAATCTCCATACAACTCATTTAGGCTTCCAAGGGCTCAAGAACTAGTCTTGAGAGAAACAAACACAAACACCTTAAAATAAACTTCCAAGCTCAACCACCACCTAGAAAAAATCAAGTAAACTTATACCAACATGTACAAGCACTAAAATAGCATATGTCATATGGAGAAATATGATCTAGGACACTTGTTCCTTCAAGCCTTCTTGAGAAGCCAACTAGGGTCAATTAGGATATTAGGGACTATGCAAGAAAAAAATTCTTCATATCATTAAAAATGATCCAAAACATCATATTATGTGTATAAAAACTATTCATGACCAAAAACATCAGCTAGAACATGGAAAAATATTAAACTCGCTTTAAACCAGAAGACTCTCAATGTTAGCCCTTAAGGCCAACATCGTAGGATGACTTTGAAGACCTATATCTCAAAAATTATTCAAGAAACATGCCTAAAAATTTTATTGGCCATGTATCACATCTCTAAAGGATTCTAGAACAATCATTTTCATCTTGAAGCTTCCATCTCATCCCTGAAACTACAAATTTCCATAAACCAAGGGTTTTTATCTCTCTTCCTCAAACAACTGGAACACAAAAACACCACAAAAATGAGCTCTGAGGAGTCCTATAAAACCTTGATGTGTATTATTTTCTTGCTAAGTTCATTTGGATTCTATACAAAACAAATCTCCCAAGTCATTCTAGAAGGAGGGTTTTACTAGGGTTTTAAACCAACTTATCTTCTTAACGATTCTTCATAAAAACATGATCAAATCACCTCATTATATTTGTATAAAAACTATTAGCTCAATGTTAAAACATCCCCAAAACCTCTAGGTCCCATGAAAAGTGTGTGTGAGTGGGTGAGCAAAACAAGTTTCCAATTCAAGATGGATTTTCCTTCTTCAAAACTTAGTTTTACCAAAAACATCATAACTTGAGTTTCCTTCAACATTTTGACCTGAAACTTGTCATGAAGCATCATGAAAAAATTGTATAACTGACCAAATTTAACTAATTTCCTAAATATTCTTGAAAATCTCTAGCCAAAGTGACTTACCTATGCTATCATGTCATGTCTTTAGCTTCTTGCTTCCCAAGGACCATGAAACATCATCATACCTCTGATAACTGACTTGAAACTCATCATACACCTCATATACAACATCAACATAATATGATTATTCTTTTAAAAAGTTTTATCTTCTCCAACAATCATGCCACCATGATAAAACACATGTTTTAGGACTAGGAATAAGCCTATAAGGACCCGACTCAACCACAAAAACTCATGAAATGACAATGATTCCTCATGAAGAAAACTTAGATACCTCTCACACATCTATTGGACCATATATGACCTCATAAAAACCTTTTAAACTCATCCCATGACCATCCATTCTTGCACCATGCCTAGACACCATATCAACTTGTCGAAAACATAAAACTACTAATTAACCTTCATGTTTGAACTTGACTAACACCTCATGGAGACTCTCATGACACCATGACACCCTTTTCCATCAATGGAATTTGACATCAATGAAAACAACTAGACATAATGGAAAATAATTTCTTCAGGACCCTTCAATAGATTCACTAACTCCTAACCCCTCTAAGTTATTTCATTAACTCCTCTAAAACACCACATTGTCTTCCTATAAGACCTCCTAAAATTTTCAAATTTGATGGTTGAGGATAATCAATCCTTGAGATCTTGCTAGAGATCTATAAGATAATTTTTGATACATGTATGTATGTTGACCTTGTTTATTTTGGTGATGAATGTTCATAGACAAATTCTCTTCATGACTCTTTTTCACTCCTCATATGATTTTTGTCAACAAATAATATCATACATGCATTATTATTATGTGTTGGTTAGCCACTAACCTAAGGATTTTTTCTCAAACCACATGACTATACCTTGACATTGTGAAAATATAGAAAAAATACCAAAGTGAAAAAACTCTTCCTTTCCCTCCAAACTTCATGGAAACATTGTAATCAAGTTACCTTTTGTAACCAACATGTATTATGCAATTAAACCATTTCCCAACGCATCTTTGCAAGCCTTGCGCACTCGTCGCTATCACCCAACCTCTAATCCATAATTTCCTCACTCTATTTTTTCACTTAACATCCTTGTGCATGCTCTTAATAAATTATAATCTCAAAACTTATGCAATATATCCAATTCTTTCATGTTGTTCCTACATCACAAAATTTCCTCTTCAATTTTAAACCCTTAAACTAATTTGTTCATCTAGAGTTGTAATTAGGTATATTAAGCAACAAATCACACTATAAAGTTCTAATTAGTTTTAAATGACTAAAACTAACCCATATTTCCCATCTTCTTGAACAAATCAACTATGAAATTCATGATATAATTAGGGGGGACAATTGAGTCAAAAATAACATCAAATAGTCACAAATATGATTAGTATATCAAATTGGCCTAAATTGATACTCTAATTAAAAAATCAATTAATTAGTATGTAGAATGATGTAATGGGGTCAATTGAGCCCAAAATCACATTTTATATAGTCACAATAAATTTTATGGGGCTATAATGACCCGAATTTCCTCTCGTATTGAAGAATATCACTAATTTTTTAACTAGTGATGCGCTTATGTCCCATTAAATCCCATATCACAACATATATTAACTATCAATTTAATGTGATGGATGTTATTGAGGCCAATTCATTTGCAAATTATATCACATCATCATAATTACGTTCATAGGGATTCAATTGGAAAAATTACCCTAACCAGTTTAGGGTTTAAGGTTTAGGTTTAGGGAAGGAAATAAATGTTTGGAATCTATGTCACATTTTCCAAATACTTATACCCTGACTTTTGTTGAAAGTTACATAGATCAATGTAATGCATTATTTTAGTTTCCAACTCTACCAATTATCTCTTGTTCTTATTTTGAAAAAATGAAGATATCATGGGGTCTTTAGATAGATAATATTATTTCTCAACCCTTATTATCGCTAATCTATTTTATCAGGATCAAAACATTATTTGTGTGCATGTGTGGTCACCAATTATCTCCAAGTACATTATTGATTATGAATATTATTCACGTGGCCCTATTAATATGCATATGTATTGAAAAACACAACGTGTATGGTAAGTATAACTTATATATGGAAACTTCAACTTCAACTTCAAGATTTTGGCTTGCTGATATGAAGATAGACCCATAGTGTTTATGTGTGCCTCCATGTACATGCACTCTTTTTGTCAATTGACAAGGTACACCCCTATATCTATATAAAAACACATAAAATTTTGAACTAATTAATAACTAGACCTTCCCTTATATATACATGTCTCAAAGTTGTCTCCTTCCAATCGATGAAGCATGGACCAAATTTCAAACTTGGTACCAATTTGAGGAGTAGGGCACCTATATCTACATATATTGGTCAACCTAGATGGACACACCCATATATTTTCTCACTCCTTCCCCTTCCTATCCCCTATACGTATATGGGGAAATCACCTCTAGAGATATGGTATGAGCTCCCTATATTTTATATACCGGGGATCTCTCCCGAGAAAGAGTGTCATTTTTTGGGTTGGAGTATGTTGATTTTTTATCAATCATTTGTCTCGTATGGGAAATATATCTAAATCCCTCTCAAGATGAATGTATTAACCGGTGTCATGTGACAAAAAGCTAAGATCTACTTTACCAATTGGCCCTAGTTATATAATTGATTAGATATTCCTAGACTTGTAAAGCATGTACTCATCAATAATACGATGCTACCTTAAATCTAAGATGAAATTACGGTTTCAAATCAATGCTCATGGGGAAATCATGAATCCATATATCTAATCAAGTTCCTATCTTTGGGAGCTATGAGGTTTGTAAAATCTACATTTAACACATCCACAACTTTTGTAAATGTCAATGAACAATCTAGAAGGCCACAAAACCTTAAAAATATATATTTTCCTAAAACATGCATCGATTACCAAATTTACACTCTAAAATATTTAGGTCTAATGCTAAAATCCCGAGAAATGAGTAAGTACTTGACTGATTAGATTTTAAAAACTATCTTCTAAATTATAATTGTTGAAGCTACAAAACCAATTCTATCATGTGTAGAGTGATCCTAATTTATTATATTTACTAAAATAAATTTAAAGTATAATAAATAATAAAATTATATAAATAAATAATAAAAGAATAAATAAATAATAAAATAAATCTTATATTAGTAAATATGCCCCTAGTCTCTCATGCCACATCAAAACCCCTTAAAATGCTTATTATTAAGAACGAGTATGTGTTAAAATGCATAGGCATTCCTTGCCTTAAACACATACGTGTTATAAAGCATACACAATTTTGGTTTAGGATTTACCAAACCTTACAAAAAAATCGTGAACATGTGATTTAGGACCACGTATGTGTTTTTGATGATTTTACATGTCTTCTTTTTGGCCACCATTTCTATGCACTTGTCCATCTCATAAGACAATTAGAAGACCTTAGACAAATACATAGGATGATATGAATGAGGAACCAAGTAGAATTGATGCACTAGTTTGGCCACCCATAATTGAATTGTGGAGAGGCCGAGAGCCTTCTAGGGACAAACCCAATGACACACACAAAAGGGGGAAAGAATAAAACCATTTCCCCTCATATCCACATTTTCCCCATCCTCAAATGGGTACACTTATAGGTCTTATAAATTACTAATATATATATATACGATTCCTAAGAAATAAAACTAATAATTGATAATGTATTTTGGGTCTTTTGCTTTATATTTTATAATTTTATTGACCTTACACACCCTACAACCCTATCGATATTTGAATGATTTATCTTTTATAGCTTTAGACCCTAGCACCCGCTTAGGAAACTAGCGCCAAGGCACTCCTGTCCCTCCTAGATGTTCCTTACTCTTTCTCCCCTTTTCTCACTTTTTGGGTCTCTTTTACTTCTTGGGAACATTTTATACTTTTGGTTTAGCTTTCAATTTTCAAATACAAAATTCAAACAAGGGAATCATATATATAGCTCTCAAACTAAGGGGCCAAGTACTAACATTATCTATTATCACCTAAGCTTGTATTCAAAGGAAAAAGAGCATCACAAAAGATCCATCTAGCACATTCACTCAAGGGACAAGGGTTGCATCACTTTGCATACACAACATAGGATGTGAAGTATATTCTATTCCATCTCACACATTCTAGATACATTTTATACACTCTAGATCTAGCCCACTATTATTGTATACTTTGCACAAGGGCATCCTAGGGAATCATTACACATACTTACACATAGAACTACACGGAGTCTAAAATGTAGTGCAACACTTAGTATTAAGTTCACTCTTCTGGGTGATCTTGTCAGTGGTTAGTTTGAATTTTATGTGGTTTATGGACATGTGCAACTAGGTATCTTTCTTTGTAGGTTACAAGTATAGTTGATGAAATTGAAGTGATATTAGAGTGAAAAATAGGTATCAACAACGAAGCTCTTCTTGCACGAAAATATTAGAAATTGATCATTTTCGTGGATGCTAGCACCAGATCCAAATACTAGCACATGAACGCTCTTGTCCTCCCATGGGAACTCCTTTTCTGCATAATTCTAAGCTCCAAAACCTCTAGTGAGATTTGAAAATGATTTTTCCATTCTATTCTAGCTATTCACCTTCCTATATCATCTCCATATTGTGTGAAATTAAATAAGTCACCCTCTCTCTCTCTCTCTCTTTTACTTAGGGTTTCATATCTTTTTTTTACTTTTTGGTTGTCCATTTACTATATTTTATTACTTTTATATCATACATTACAATATTTACTCTAAAAATAAGATTTAATTCAATTTATATTAAATCATTTGGTGAACCCGCTCACTCGAACCCTACCTTGCTTCTAGGAATTCTTTTGATTCT
This sequence comes from Taxus wallichiana var. yunnanensis, assembly GCA_018340775.1. Lineage (NCBI taxonomy): Eukaryota > Viridiplantae > Streptophyta > Pinopsida > Cupressales > Taxaceae > Taxus > Taxus wallichiana. The sequence goes on from CM031238.1 coordinate 721,852,397, forward strand.
TCTCCCATGGTTGAAACTTATGAACCCTTTACCAATGAATATCTTCGTGACCTCTAGGCCCATATTGATGAACATCCTTAAGAATTAGATCTATTATTATTCTCTTCTCATGAGGAAGAAACTAAACTAGCTAATCTCAACCTGTCAGTCTCTAATAATACTTATCTTCTTATTATGACACAACCTCCTAATTCTACCCTTCCACCTACCTCCATTGTTCTCATTTCTATGCCTACTCCTACTAATCATTTCACCAAACCTATTACTTCTCACACATGACAAGTATCCTCTTCCGGCACTCAAGACCTAGCTTCTTTATACTAAGACCTACAACTCCAAACATGAAAAATACATCAAGATACATGACATTCTTCTCCATCTCTAGATTCCTCACTACTCCTTTATATCCCTTTTGCACCTGCCATATCTTCTTATCCACTTCCTCCTAACTTCATTACACCCAAGCTTCCTACCTTCAATGGCCATGGTGACCCTCAAGAGCATATTTGATCTTTTCATGTGGCATGTCTTGACTATGTGAATGAAATTACATTATCAAGCAAACTATTTCCTAGTAGTTTGCAAGATTACGCTATGCAATGGTTCTATGATCTACCTGTTCACTCGGTAACCTATTTTACACAATTCGATGATTTTCTTGCAAATATTTATATCAATATTGGTGATAAAATATCCTACACAAAATTATCTCAAATCAAACAAGGATCCAATGATATTCTCACAGACTATGTTTTGCGCTCTAAGAACAACCTTGCTAAGATGACTAATGTACTCACTGATTCTGAATTACAAGATCTCTTTAATTAAAGTCTCTTACATCCACTTCAAGAGAGTTTCATCTTTAAGACCTCTCCCTCATTTGATCATCTATTCCATACACTGAAATTACGTGAAGGAAAACTCTTATCTTTGGGAAAATTGAAATACTATGATATTTCTTCATCTTCATATTGTAACAAGTTTCAAGCTAAATCTAATTTAAAACCATCTCCTAAGCCCACTAAATTTAAGGCCACTGTTAACTTTCTACACCTAATAAGCTTCAATTGCAACCCATGTGGTGTAATTTTACTAAACTACCTTATGCACCTCAACTTCTATTACCATAACTTATCAAAAGAAATCTTATTCCTCTTCCGACACTAGTTAATATTGATCTTTCTTGCCATCATGTCTACAATTAAGATGAAAATTCATGTTGTGACTATCACTAATGCATTAGGCATTCTACTCGATCGATGCTTTGATATTGAACATTTAATTCAAGATCTTATTGATAACAATGCAATCAAGCTCCCTGAGCCCTCTACTTCCAAACCAGCAATGATAATCAAAAGCTAAAAATCTTCAATGACCCTTTACTAAAGCATGATGTACCACTACCAAATCATTACATTCTCGATCATGATTATCATGCTACATTTTCTTCTAATTCATTACATATCAATGCTTCTATTGGTACTTATACCATCAACAATACCATGGTCTATCCATCAGCTCTTACTAATGCATGCTCTATGGAACTTTTATTAGCTATCAAATGTCCAACGTCTCTAATCACATTTCTAGTTCCTAATTATTATGGTCATGTCATTCTTCCTATTATTATTGGGTCTCTTACTATGTTTACACCATTCCTTGTTACCTCTAAAATTTCCGATTGTGATATGCTCTTAGGTCTTCCTTAGCTCCACACTACATAGGATATCCCTTCTATGCATCAATTTTTTCTCAATTTCATTCCTAAAAACAAGTTTTCACCATCAAAGTTATTCCACCATGTACACCATTTCATTGGCACTCTCTTGCTGATATCTATGCAATGTCATGGCATCTAGACCTTCTTCATCTCTCAATTTTAAAGCTACTTCTGCACCTATTTCTCATATTCACAAATGGCCTACATCATGACCATGTCATCCTCATAGGTCTATTAGCCAACCTCATTAGTCTAAATCCCCTACTCAGGAAACCCCTTCCTATATATGCTCTCCATCTCTTTCACCACATCAGTCTCAGTCACATGTACATAGTTACTCTTCTACACCATTGACCTCAAATAATTGCCACATGCCTCTATTTTTTCGATATTGGGCAAGGGGCCCTCGCCATTTATGTTGAGTTGTGGAGCTCAATTACTTTATTTTAGCATGCAATAGAAACTTGCTAGAAAATATAGTAACCATCATCGGTTAAGGGGGAACCGGCATTGGTCACCTAGGATTAGCAAAGTGTGGCAAGGTATGATCGGCATCGGTCGGAAAGGTAGGAACCGAAAGTAGTTAGGTCTAACTAAAGCATCAATTACATGTGCAAGGATGTTTAAATTAACTCTCAGGAATTAGATCTATTTTTAGTATTAAAGTATATCTATTGATTGTAATTGCATGGCTAAGTAACCTAAGTCTATAAATGACTATATAAGCATAAAATCTAGGGTTTAGAAGTGATGATTAACAAGAATTAGAAAGAAATTGCAAAAAGTTGGTGAGAGAGAGAATTTCTCGCAATGAAGTAAAAGCTTGAGTGAAAGAAAGTATTGTACATCTGAGAGGTGTGGAAGATTGTAAATATTCATTGTATATCTTGTCAAAGCTTTGGATAATATATTGGCTTGTTTCTTGGTGGATGTAGCCCACACTGGGTGAACCATGTTAAATATGGTGTTGATTTATGTCTCTTATTTTATATATTTCTTCTGGTAGAATATCCACTTTTATTTACATGTATGCTTAGATATGATATATTGTCTATACAACCGGTGTGCTAACCCCAACAACTGGTATCAGAGCTTTGTTTGAGGGTTTTGTGTGTTGATAGATTTACTCACAGAGGGTTTTCTGATTGAGTGGGAGCTACAACAATGACAAGAAAACAAATACAAGGTAGAGAAATTTGACAGATGAAATTATCAATTATGGAAGATGCAGATTGAGGATTATCTATATTAAAGAGATTTGTATTTACCGTTGGATGAGAATTCTAGACCTACGAATATGACTGATGAAGAATGGAAGATTCTTGATAGAAAGGCTTTGGGATATATACAATTGAGCCTAGCTACATCCGTGGCTTCTAATATTACGTATGGATTCTACGGTAGACTTAATGAAATATCTTGCTAATTTATATGAAAAACCTAGTGCTTCAAATACTTTTTTTATGAAGAAACTATTTAGTTCTAATATGCATGAAGATGGATATGCATCTAGTCATTTGAATGATTTCTGATCTATTGTAAATCAATTAAAATTGGTTGCTATACCATTTGATGATGAATTAAAAGCACTTTTATTATTATGTTCTTTTCCTGATAGTTAGGATAACTTGGTATAATTTGGTAATGGTTGTTAGTAATACAACATCTACTAATAATATTTTGAATTTTAATGATGTGGTAAGTATAATCTTGAATGAAGAAATTCACAGGAAGAGTACAGAGGAATCATCATTTGGAAATGCTTTGAATGTAGAAATCAAGGGTAGGCAGAAGGAGAGATCCAAGAGTAAGAGTAATGGGAAATCAAAGTCAAGGGATAGTAGATCTAAATCAAGAAGTAAGGGAATTACTTGTTGGAAATGTGGAAAGAAAGGACATGCAAGGAAATATTGTTGGTTAAAGGAAAAAGATAACCAACACCCAGAAACAACTAAAGAAGCAAATATTGTTACATCAGAGGTAATGCAAGATGCTCTTATTCTTTCTTTAGATAGTAGAATTGAATCATGGGTTTTAGATTCAGGAGCTTCTTTCCATGTAACTCCTAATAAGGGTTATTTCAGAAATTATGTCCAAGGCAATTTTGGGCATGTTTATTTGGGTGATGATGAACCTTACAGTATTACTGGTAAAGGGTAAGTTCATCTAAAATTGTAGAATGGAAATACATGGGTATTGAAAGATGTGAGGCATGTGCCAAGCCTCAGGAGGAATCTTATTTCTGTAGGGAAACTAGGTGAATTTGGTTACATGGTTACTTTTACAGGAGATTCTTGAAAATTCACCAAGGGTGCTTTTGTTGTGGCAAGAGGTAAGAAGGTAGGAAAACTATATTTATCTACTTGTATTACTTATTCCTTTTTGCATTATCTACTTTAGATTCAGATGCATGCATGTGGCATAATCAGTTGGGTCATATGAGTCAAAAAGGAATGTAGATCTTAAAGGCTAAGGGTAAGTTATTAGATTTGAAAGATTTAGATCTTGATTTATATGAGCATTGTATCTTTGGAAAGCAAAAGAGAGTGAGATTTCTCAAAGTTGGGGCAACTAAGAAGGAGCAGAAATTAGAGCTTATACACTCGATGTGTTAGGACCGGTTCAGGTAGCTTCTCATGGATGATCCTAGTATTATGTTACTTTTATTAATGATGCTACAAGAAAGGTATGGGTTTATTGTATTAAACATAAATCTGATGTTTTTGATACTTTTAAAAGATAGAAAACCCTTATTGAGAATGAATCAAATTCTAAGTTAAAGTGCCTTAGATATGAAAATGGTGGTGAATACTATAGTAAGGCTTTTAATGATTATTGTTTAGTGAATGGGATACATAGAGAAATAATGGTTCCAAGAACACCACAGGAGAATGGTGTTATAGAAAGAATGAACAGAAAATCATGGAACGTGCTAGAAGTATGAGGATATATTCTAGATTTCCCTTGCAATTTTGGGTAGAAGCATTTAATACAACAGTTTATTTGATTAACCGTGGGCCTTCAAGTTCACTAGATGGAGGAATACTAGAGGAAGCTTGGACTAGAAAAGAGGTAGATCTTTCTTTTCTTAAATTTTTTGGTTCAGAAGCTTTTGTGTCGATAGGGATAAAAAATAGAAAGAAGTTGGATGCAAAATCCAAGAGGTGCACTTTCATTGGTTATGGATATGGTGATTTCGGTTATTGTTTTTGGGATTTAGAGAATTCTAAAATTATTAGGAGTCGTGATGTTGAATGGAATGAAAATATAATGTACAGGGATCAAATTTTGGTACCTAAGGATGAACTAGTTGAGAAGTTTGTGAATGAAAATGTAATCTCGTATTTAAACTAATTAATCACCAGAGAGTTACATAGTAACCGTGTTTGATTGATTGACCCTTGACTCGGCATCGATCGATAAACCGGTATCGCTTATAGAGATCCAACTCGACATCGCTTAGTAGAACCGACATTGGTTAGAAGTGATCGATGTCGACACTATCGATTTGGATAGGAATGTCTAGGAGGCCCAAATTGAGCCTTCGGTACCCCAAACTCCTATGAGAAGGTCACAAAGGGTAAGTAAACTTCCATAAATATTTACACCTTCTCTATTTTATTTATTATTGACTGATAATGGTGAACCAAAGATATTTGAAGAAGTAATGTAGGATAAGACTCATGTTCAGTGGGAGCATGACATGGATGAGGAGATGGACTCCTTGGAACAAAACTAGACTTGGGATTTGGTTAAGTTTCCAGTAGGTAAGAGAAAATTGCAGAACAAGTGGGTTTATAGGATTAAGGAAGAAGAGGGTGGACAAAAAGGTACAAGGCAAGGCTTATAGTAAAGAGATTTACATAGAAAGTAGGTATTGAATTTGGTGAAATATTTTCTCCTGTTGTTAAGATGACTTCTATTTGTACTATATTGAGTTTAGTTGTAGTAGAATATTTGCATTTAGAGAAACTAGATGTGAATATGGCTTTCCTTCATGGTGATTTTGATGAAGAGATTTATATGCAATAACTACTTGGGTATGAAGTCAAGGGTAAGGAGAAACTAGTGTGCAGGTTGAAAAAGATCCTATATGGGCTCAAGCAAGCTCCAAGGAAATGGTATATGAGATTTGATAGTTTTATGCATGAGCATGGTTACTTGAGATGTGAATCTGACCATTGTGTTTATTTCAAGAATCTTGAAAATGGGAGCTATATTATTTTTTTATCGTATGTGGATGATATGCTTATTACAAGATCTAGTATGTAAGACATTAGTGAGATTAAGGGAAAGCTAGCTCACACATTTTCTATGAAGGATTTAGGAGCTACAAAAAGAATCCTTGGCATGCAAATACATAGAGATAGGAAAAAAAAGAAATTGTATTTGTCTCAAGAGGATTATATATACAAGGTGTTAGAAAGGTTTAACATGTAAAATGCAAAATGTTTTAGTACACATATGGCTGGACACTTCAAATTGAGAAAAGATCAGTTTTCTTCATCACATGAGGAGGTCAAATATATAACACGAGTTCCATATGCTTCAGCAATTGGAAGTCTCATGTATGATATGGTTTGTACTGCACTGGACATTGCATAGGCATTGGGACTTATGAGTAGATATATGGCTAATCTAGGCAAAGAACATTTGAAAGCACCAATGGATACTCGGGTATTTGAAAGGGACATCTAGCATTTAGTTATGTTATGGAGGTTTGGATATTTAATTACATGGCTATGTTGATTCGTATATGGCTGGAGATTTGGATAGTAGGAGGATCACTACTAGATATATTTTCACAAAGAGGTGGGTGGGATGACAGTAGCCGAATTTCAAGATTACGAAGGTTGTGGATTTGTCTACTATATAAGTAGAGTATGTTGTAGCTAATATAGGCTAGCAAGGAGATGATATGGATGAGTAGGTTCATGGAAGAGTTGGGAAAGGAGCAAGGTGATTGTAAATTATTCAAAGGTGAAGGTCGAGTGCAATTCATTTAGCAAATAACTCAACATTTCATTTGAGAATGAAACAAATTTAGTTGAGGTATCACTTCATACGATGCAGGTATTGGAGGATGGACAGCTTGAATCTAGAAAAGATTCATACAAGTAAGAACCTCATGGGATATGCTAATGAAGCCATTAGCAAAGGAGAAGTTGGAATTACACTCCACTTCTATTGGTCTTTGAGTTTGAGACTTGAAGAGGAAGAAAAAAGCTAAGGATCCAAGAATGATGTTGTACATGTAGTATGGTGCAGTAATTAATCTCCAAGTGGGATATTGTTGAGTTGTGGAGCTCAATTACTTTAGTTTAGCATGCAATGGAAACTTGCTGGAAAATATAGTAACCATCATCGGTTAAGGGGAACCAACATCGGTCACCCAGACCAGCAAAGTGGTCGTATGACTAAAATTGGTTAGGTCTAACCGACATCGGTTACCTGTGCAAGGATGTTTTAATTAACTCTTGGGAATTAGATCTATTTTTAGCATTAAAGTATATCTATTGATTGTAATTGCATGGCTAAGTGCCCTAAGTCTATAAATGACTATATAAGCATAAAAGCTAGGGTTTATAAGTGATGATTAACAAGAATTAGAAAGAACTTGAAAAAGTTGGTGAGAGAGAGAATTCTTGGTGATGAAGCAAAAGATTGAGAGAAAGAAAGTATTGTACATCTAAGAGGTGTGGAAGATTGTAAATCTTCATTGTATATCTTGTCAAAGCTTTGGATAATAGATTGGCTTGTTTCTTGGTGGATGTAGCCCACACTGGGTGAACCACATTAAATCTGTGTTGATTTATGTATCTTGTTTTGTATATTTCTTCTGGTAGAATATCCACTTTTATTTGCATGTATGCTTAGATCTGATATATTGTCTGTACAACCGGTGTGCTAAACCCAACAATTTAATATCATCGATAGTATTCTATCCCTTACACACTTGGGGGCATTACACTTTCTCCCCTTCCATCATTTCCATTTGTCTCTAATGTCTACTACTACTATTCACGCTCCACTCTTCTCGTCTAATCTTTCTCAACACTCCTACACATTTGGTACACACATTATACCATCATTGCCTAATGACGTACTCTAGTGCTACATTTCACACTTGACTTTTGAGGGTCCAAATCTAAAATGAACCCCACATCATTCAAAATTCACACTTTTTGCTCCATGATAGATATTTCTAACATCTACGCTCACGCAATACACTCATTTCTCAATGACATACTCTTGTTCTATGGTTCATTATTGACTATTGAGGGATAATCTATGAATGAACCTAACCTCATACACATCTACTGGGGAAATCTACTCCTATCATCCTCACATGTTACATATAACACCATCACACTCACGCAACATTTTCATATCTTAGTTGCATTTACTCTTGTTTGCTTATACTATTTACATGTTGCACTTTGCTTACTATGCTAGCCGGATTCTTAATATGTCATTATATTTTTCTATATACACATACGCATTTACTTAGTATCTTGAGGTGAATTTAAGACCTATCACAAATTCATACATGATGCATGATGCTCAACACAACTCTTTAATAGTCCCATCGAGGCTCCTGGGGCCATCTACCTTTGTTACTCTTACACTTCATACATCACAGGTTCTATTGTCAAATTATTTTCTCGCTTCTCTTTATAATCACTTTACTTTTCACTGATCTATACACACTTTGACATAATACTTATATTTCTAACATGCTAATGGGTTCTTCATGTGTAGCATTTTCCTTGTAGGACTCTATATAACCATGGCTATCTGTCACTTCTTGCTTCCTATTATTTTCTATTATTTGCAAGATATGTATGATGTCTTATTTGATCATTGTATGATTTTGGTTTCTTCAAAATTGATTGTCTTGTGACATTGTGAGCAATGTCCCATGTTTGAAACCTAATTTTGTGGTCCATCTTGTCTTCCAAGTTGATTGTTACATTCTCTTCTCTTGCATGCTAGCTATGTTTACTACTAAAAATTGCTACTAATCTATCTTGTTTGCATGTGCCTTGGTTTCTACCATGCACCCCTTACAGGTATCCACTTTTAGATATGCATATCAGCTTTTAGTCCTCTCCTTTAGACTGAATTATCCTACAGTCGTCATATGCACCCCAAATGAGGGGGACATCTATTAGGTGAAAATCACCCCTAAAACAACTCATAGCTACAATAAATATCATCATAGTACATAAATGACACATGAACTATTATTTTGGTTTAAATTACATGAAATATGAACACGTACTTAATCAAATAACACTAGAAATATATTATAATGTTTTTCTATTCAATGGGATATATTATTCATGTATGAGATTACAATATATAGAGTTTGACCTCCTTGATTCTAGGAGTCAATAGTCATCCCTCATATCTCTTGACCCTTTCATAGAATCTCTCAAATCTATCCCAACAATATCTCACAAACTTATCTACGTGAGTTGGTATACCAACCAAATAAGTCACTTACATTATTTTCTCACAATAATATAAAATCAAAATATTATGAGTTGTCATAACAACTCATAAACTAATACAAATAACATTTACTCAGAGACATAAATGTGAGCACTAATAAAAAGATATTCATAACATCCCCCTAGTGTGAACATGGTGGAAAACAATTTACACTCTCACCTATAGTATGCTCACCCTTGTAGCATGCCAAAATATGTGACTAATGACCTTTATATAAATAAAGGATCTCTCCTTCCATGGTTTTAAATAGGTTTACCAAAAACCTTGACGTGAACAGACCCCATCAATTGTCCACCTTGTGTGGTTTTCTTGATCCTCCCACAAACCCTTTCAAGATCCATGAACTATCTTACATTGGTGATTTTTTTCCTCCACAACATTTTGACATTAGGGAAAAATGCAAGAAATATCACTCACGCAGGAGCTCACTTATTACAACAATTGAACATGAATTATCATCTATTCTTATTACCAAAGACACCACACAACTAAAAAAATGCCACTACTACATTGTGCGGCCCCATTGCTTACAATTGGTGAGAAGTCACCGATTTACCTCCTTCCTCTATCGCCTCCATCCTCCATCTTTCTACTACTAACTCAGCTATATTTGATCATGAGCCTTAGTTTACATTGATGGACTTAGGTTACCACCAAAAATGTGTCCTTAAGGAAAAAATTGATTTTATTTTTTAGACTTTTTGACTTATAAACTTTGACAATGATGAGACAATATGAATTACCAAAATATAATACTAACACTATTTGACTAGACAAAACCAAAATAACTAAAAATGAACATAGTGAAACAATAAACTATAGAAATTTTAACAACTTTTGACACTAATGATGACACACAAATGCAATCGAAAAAATAATTAAAACAATAAAATAGAATCTTACTTTTAAATAAAAATACAAAAAAATAATAAATACAAAAACACTAAAAGATAAATTAACACACCTTAACTTAGAACTATTTATTTAAAAAGATTTTAAATACTATAATTAAAGTGGTAAAAAGTCTCTTTAATTTACAATTAGACTTCCACGAACTCACTTTTAAAACTAAAAAACAAAACCTAAAAGACTAAATGACAAAATAAAGTTTTGTTTGACACATCAACATCAAATGTTAAAAATTAAAATGTTGGACTAAATATTTTATATATGATTTTATAAAAATAAGAATAATTAAAATAAACTATTTATTTTGACTCACCATGACTTAACAACTTAAAAAATAGTAAAAGAAAAAACCTTTATTGACTCTATGGCTGCACAAAATCTGCACCAAGATCATGGATATATGTCGTTGGAAGGATAACAATGTGTATGTTTTTTTGGTTTTATAGAGGAATCATTACATTTTAAAATTTAGCACGTCTCTACCACCTAGGTGAATTTATCTTGGGTGAGGATGGGACCACTAGGTGCACAAGTTTCACACTGCCTCCATTTAGCTAAAGCCTAGGTTTCATACCACCTATGTACAGTTGGTGTACACTTCATACTACCTTCGTACAAATGGAACACATTTAGGGACGTTGGCTGGACTACTCCAGTAGCACCGTCATACATCTGTCGCATACACAGGGATATTGGTCGAACTACTCTATCGGTACTCAGGGACATTGATCGGGCTATTCCTCATGGAGTGAACTTTCCAATGGGGGTTGAAACTTGGACCTCCTCTTAGTAAATTCTCAAATTTACCAACCAACCAAGACCCCCATGGCTAAAAGGTTTTTGGTGAAACTTGGTGAGAGTTGAACTAGAGATGTAACACTCGGGATTATTAGCCTAACTCTACACCTAATGACATGCCTTCATCATCAATTCGGCTATCCTCCACCCTTAATGTGTATTTTGAGATATCACACATGGAATTAAGACTTATAATGTCAAAGAAAAATAATATCTTGCACCTTTCTTCTCTGTTCTAACCAGAATTGGTGCTTCTATGCTAATGCCTTGGTAATGAGTGCATCTCATATATGAAAACACAGCTTCAAGTGAGGTCGATTCACATGTAAGCATTAACAGATTGCAATATATTAATGATCAAGAAGATCTTCACTTTAATGGATGCCACTAACCCTTTATTTTTCCTGATATGTGATTATAGCTGCAAAACATGGAATTTTATAGATCTCAAGCTAATCTATATTTTCATGCTCTACAATCTGTATAGACTTATCTTGCATCATATTTAATATGAAATTATTGACTACATAATAATCACAGAATGATTAAAAACATGGTTGGGAATGATTGCAAAATCTCCAAGAATAGTGCACGAGTGGCTCCACTCATCCAATTGCTTTGGCCAACATAAATAATTTGTAGATCAAATGATAGGAGAATTTCCTAGTGGTAGATGATGCACCCGCTTCTCGATAAAATATTATTTTGGTTCAGATTGCATGCAAGATGAACACAAATTTAATCAAATAACACCGGAAATATATTATAATGTTTCTTCTATTCAATCCGGGATATATTATTCATGTATGAGATTATAATATATAGATTTTGATCCTCTTTATTCTAGGAGTCAATAGTCATCCCTCGTATCTCTCGACCCCTTCCTAGAACATCTCAAATCTATCCCAACAATATCTCACAAACTTATCTACATGTGCTAGTTTGCTAACCAAATAATTCACATTATTTTCTCACAATAATATAAAATCCAAATATTATGAGTTTTCATAACAACTCATAAACTAATACAAATAAAACTTACCCAAATACATAAATGTGAGCACTAATACACATATATTCATAACAAAACACATTACAAAAAGACTCAAAATCGACTAGGGCCCAAAACATAGAGTAGACACTAATGCTCGACTTGGACAATAGCGGTGGGCACTTGTGTCCCCTTGAGTGCTAATGTCCTTGGAGAAAACAAAGCTAATATCTCATATAAACATAATTTTTAGTAGTTTTTAGATCAGGGCTTCTCCAAAGAGTGAGGCACTTGCCTTTAGTTACAAAATTCAATCTATCACACATTTCAGTTACAATCAAAATAATTGGAACAAATGAAATGAATTAGGGATGTACCATCTCGCAATGGTACTTATTTAGGAAGTGTCATGTAATGAGAGAAAAACTAGAACTCTCTCCCAACACTCTTATCTTAGCATGAGATTATTCAAAAACTCTCTCTTAGCGTGAGATCACCCAAAAACTCGCTCATGGTGTGAGATCACCCAAAACCTCACCATCGATTCAAAATCAGCAATTCCAAGAAAATAGGATATTTTTCTATCTCATACTCTTTTACATATCAGGTGCACAATTTCCTTTTACACACTTTACAATCTTTACTTACTTATACATACATTTATCTAATTTTTAATATATGGTATTTTGACTACTTTCTTGCTCTTATTTTGTGGGTGTGTCCTTATACGCAATAAGAAGAAAATCACATCAACAAACACCACACAGTACTATTCATACGCTTCACCCCTAGGGTCCACTTCCCTTTCTTAGTCTCCATAATTCACATTGTGATCACTTACGCTTCACTTGTCTACTCGTATGCCATCAACTAACTCTTCTATACATGATCATAATGTATGGATATTCTATCTACTTTATACTATTGAGTATTCACTCACTAACATAAAGCGGGGGAGTTTTAGACAAAAATATATGCACTTGGGTACATTTCTAGGTCTTAGAGAATACTATTATATACATGATTCCTAAGAAAGAAAACTAGTAATTGACAATGTCTTTTGGGCCTTTTGCTTTGTCTTTTATAATTTTATTGACCTTACACACCCTACAACCTTGTCGGTATTTGAATAATTTATATTTTATTTGCTTTGGAAACTAGTGCCTGGGCACTCTTGTCCCTCCTAGGCACTCCTAACCCTTTCTACCCTTTTCTCACTCTTTTGGGTCTCTTTTACTTCTTGGGAATATTTTATACTTTTGGGTCATCCTTTTAGTTGTCAATTACAAAATTCAAACAAGGGAATCATATATATACATATTTATAGCTCTCAAAATAAGGGGATAATCACTAGCATTATCTACTATCACCTAAGCTTGCATTTAAAGGCATAAGATCATAAAAAAGAGTCCATCTAGCAAATTCACTCAAGGTACGAAGGATGCATCACTCTGCATACATAACATAGGAGGGGAATTCTATTCTATTCCATCTCACACATTCTATACATTTACTACAATCTATAGCTAGCCCACTATCATTGTGCAACTTTTACAAGGGCATCCTAGGACACCATTACACACTTAAACACGAACTACATGGAGTCTAAAATTTAGTGCAATGATTGGTACTAAGTTCACTCTTCGGGTGACCGTTAGGGTCAATCCGACTCCACATTATAGATCTTTTAATTTAGGATTTGATGTGGTTTGTGGAAATATGTAGGTAGGTATATTTCTTTGCAGGTTACATGTACAATCGATGAAATTGAAGTGATAACAGAGCAAAAAAATAGGGATAAACAATGAAGCTCTTCATGTATAGAAAAGATCAAAACCTGAGCATCTGGGTGGACACTAGCACCTAGGTGCTCTTGTCCTTTAGTGGGTGCTCCCCGTCATGTATAGTTTTGAGTTCTATAACCTCCAAAGTGATCTTTGATGATGCTTCTTCCAGTCTATTCTAGCTATTCACCTACCCATATCATCTCTAGATTGTATGAAATCAGCTAAGTCACCCTCTCTCTCTCTCTCTCTCTTATTTAGGGTTTCATATCATTACTTGCTTGTTGTTTGTTCATTTGCTATGTTTTATTACTTGTATATCACACACTATAGTAGTTACTCTTAAAATAAGATTTAATTCCATTTATATTAAATCACTCCTTCACCACCTCCTATAATTAGGAATTTTTCATATGTTTGAATCCATCACGTTTCTTCCCTTGCCCCTCTTGGCCAATATCATCATGTAGGAAACATGATTTATGCCCAATATAAAAATGCATGAATTGATTCTTATAGTATACAAATAATATCATCCATGTTCTTGTCATATACAGGGCCCAAAATTCCCAAAATCCCCATGTCGCAATAGAAAATGTACAAAATGTTGTTCACCCTCACCACAATGGCCTCGGTCCAATGCCATTTCAACACCATCCAAGCTCTTTGTGTCGAACGAATAAACACCGAGATTTTTTAAAACTTTGTTTCCTCTTCCACATCTTCCACCACCATCCTCACACCATGAATCATTTCCTCCTCGATGTTGGTATTTAGAAAGGAACCTCTTTACACAAAACTACTCGCTAAATCCCAAATCTGTGTGTCATGTGTAATCGACCACATGTCAAATATGACGGTTGTACTCACTAAACAAGTAAAATTTCATCAACCATGTTAGCACAAAAATTGAACTATTTTATATACATTGAAATATTCTTCCATCTCCATTGTATAACTCAACACAACTTTTAATTAGGGACATTTGATATGGTAATAAAGACACATATCAAAATAAATAACCACTTTCATTTATTTTTACTTGGCTACACCACATTATAAGACCCTTCATACAATTTCATGTCATTTTAGATTTTTCCTTAGTGGCTTGATATTGTAATTATACCTTACACATTGCTCCAAGAGGTGAATTTATCCAAAGTAAAACATATAACATTAACTACCTTGTGGTGGCTAGTACCTACCAATGTAATGAGTGATGCATCAATAAAATTATGTTGATAGTTATTGTCATGAAAAATGTGGAGTATGTAAAATTGAAAATTTTGGCCATGATAACTAAGCCCACTTTCCCAATCACTATGAACCCTTCCTCCAACCAGCCCATTAGCTCATGTAACCCCTCCATTTCTATTACATCCTCATTCTATCATAGAGGAAAGTAATAATATGGGTTTCAAGTGTATACCAAAATTTCCATTTTGGTCCCCCATTGAGGTCTCTTAACGTTCGAATGGCATAAAATCCCTTTCCGAAAATCTAGTTTTTAGAACTTGGTCATTTTCAACCTTTTTGGGTTGGGCACAGTTTTCATTCATGTTACATCAACCAAAACTACGCCCCTCTATTCCTTTGGCACATTCTAGGGAGTGTCAACACTCCAAATGTTGCACCTCCCAATGTTATGCCTCCAATGTTGCACCTCTCAAAGGTGCACCAAGGCACAAGTGCCATCTTGTTATCACTTTCTAAAGTGCGCTGTGGGCGCTAAAAACGTAGTGTCGACACTCCCAAAGCTACGCCAATGGCACAAATCCTTCATGTCGACATCCACTTAAGTGCGCCATAGAAAAAGTTGGTGGCACATTTATTGCACCTTTTTCTATATATAGGCGCATCCGACCTGTCATTTTCACAATTGAAAAAACATGAAAAGTTATTCCTCTGTACTTGTCAGCATTCCTGTCAGCCCCATGTGTTTCCATTTGTCACGTTCATGGACCCCACATCATCTCCTTTATCATTATATATTCCTGGTAAGTGGCCCTTTCCCTTCTTGTGGATTTTTTGTGGTTTTTATGTTGGTTTAGGTGATTAGGATTGTTGATAATAAACAATGAACCTAAGAAGATAACACAATCCCAACCCATTTTGCAAAACCCACCTTCAAAGCCATTTTTCACTCTCCTTCCAGATCTGCAAATCTGGAAGGCTCTACCTCAAAATGGACCCCTGCCCCTTTTCTCCTTTATCCCTACTTTGCCAAGGTTAACCCCTTGCTATCAAAATCTGAGCTAAGAGAGTAAAAACCACAAAATGAAGAGAATCAGCCTGCTGTCTTCCATGGCACAATTTTCATACATGTTGCAAACAAGTCACGTGCACACCATTTAGTCATGCTGCATCAAAAATAGTCATGCCAAGGTGCACTGTGAACTCATGCAACAAAAGCCTTTCCCACGCCTTATAAAAACTACAAAATTAAGGCGCAAAGCAAGCGCAAGCGCACACACAAAAAACAACAACACTTCATGTTATGTAAACCCTTCCCACACCGCGCAAGCTTAACCCCTTGGCGCACCTCACCTTGATGTTACATCTTTTGCATCCACACCTTGGCACACCATAATACTCTGTAACACCAATCATATATGCGCCCCACTAAAAGACTTCCAATGGCGCAAGCGCACATCCCTTGACACCAACATCTGAATGTTGTGTGTAGCCTTTCCACACCCCGTGCCCCTTTTGGCACTTTTTTCCCATGCAACACTTTCCCAAAGTGTGCCTTGCTTTTCTAAGTCCCTGCAGCCTACAGTAAAGCTACGCCTTGCGCCCAGAGGCTCATAAATTGCTAACTTTTCATTCTGTAAGCTTTTATGGATGACTTAACGGCTAACATGGCTCTTCTGCGTGATGGACTTCCCTGATTCTTCTTGCAGATCAACAACTAAACTCAGATCCACACATGTCTTCATCGAGTAAGAAGCCAACTAAGTCCAAGGGTAAAGCCAAGCTAACAGAGCAAGAAATGAAATATAAATACCAAAGGGTCAGGATGCCTGAATCTCTTGCAGAGTGTGATCTTGATATCAGAGATTCAAAACTCGGCACATTGACATGGAGGACTTCTGGGCCAGAACCAAGAAGGTCACAGGTAAGCCCATGGATGGATAAATTGGTTGGCAGTGGTCTGCACTTTGTCTGCAGGGCTCCCAGTGAGTGCAATCAACAATGAGTTTATGATGTTGGTGGGCATTGTTATAATAAGGACACAAGATGTGTCAAAAATGAGAAGGGCGAGGTGATAATCAACCTCACGGCCCAGACATTTTGAGATCATGTTGGGTATCCCTCACCACCGACATTTTGTAGTAGTGAGCCAGGAGGACTACATGAAGACATGGACTGAAAATGAAGACAAATGTATGCAGTTAATGAATGAGGTGTACCTCAAGAATAAGAAGGTGACAAGTAGGTGGCCACAAGTCATTCATCGCAGTGACTTTTTAGAGGAGCTGAGTGACACAATCACCTTCCTAAGTAGGGTGTTTGGGCTCCCGATGCCCATTACTTTCACAAGTGGATGCTCAGGTATTTGGAAACAATGAATAAAAATGTTCCCGATCAACATTTTGAATGGGGAGAGATTATCAACAGCACAATCTCGAGCAGCTTCAACAACTTTCAACAACTGGGAGGTTCTATATGAACTCCTATGTAGTATATGTTGCTGCCTCAGAGAGGGACTACCCAACATTGAATCGGTATGGGGTATGGCCCTAGGTCAAAATATACGAGTACTATCCAGAGTTAAGACTAGAGAACAACATAGCCCAATTCAGTAAAATCAACGATGTCTTCTTCTATGGCATCATCTGCCTCTTGAGGCCCAACATGACTTACGGTCGGACCACCAAAAGCATGGTCACCACCACAGAAGTGGGGAGCGTTATTCACGCAATTCCCCACTTTCACCTATCTCAGAGCCGCTAACTTCTTGGGAGAGCCCACCAAATTGCCAAGGTATGCGGGACCCAAACTGATCCTATGTTGAGCTGTCTAGACAGCTCATCACATACCATGAGAAGTGTTTGAAAAGGAAGAAGGGTGGAACTCCATTCCCCCTCACAGTGGGTAGGTACACCTACACTTCACAGAGAAAAGCCCGGAGATGTTTGCAGAGCTTGAATTGCTCAATTTGAAGCATAATTTCCTGGCAAGGCCAACCTTTGATCCTCGTGATTTCCTTCCAAGGGAAAAGATCGATCCAATTCACGTCCCTCAGATCAAAGATATCTACATCGATCTATATCACAAAGTTGAGCTCAGATGAAAGGATCACTCCCGACTGGCCCTAGCAGAGATCATTCAATATGGTGTGGCTATCATCCCAAAGGATTTCCAAGAAACTGATCAAGAAGTTGATCAAGTTTATCTAGACACGGATGGGGACAATTGGCCATTTTCTGAAATTGATAGAAACAAGGCCCCTCAGACTATAGAGGAAAGGGTCAAGGGCACTCTACAACGCACCGAGCATTGGTGCAAGAAAAATGGTATCATCTACCTTGGGGTAGACTTTACCACGTCTCCCTTGGGTAATGCACCACCAGGCCAAAACACTTTCCTAAAGGCAAAGGAAAAGATAAAGAAGGAGAGGCAAGCACTACTCAGAAAGAAGTTCCTGAGAGCCCTCCTTCCACCACCGAGGAACAAGTTGTGGACTTAGTGTCCCCAAGAAGAGAAGAAGCGGCCAGTGCTCCAATGGACACATCCACTCAGGATGTTGTCACATCTACAACTGGTGAAGTATCAACCATTCCCTCTCTCACTCCTCCTTCCCCTCCTCATGTCACTCAACCAACCACTCCTTTGGTTGTGTCTTCTCCCCCATCTTCTACCATTCCCTCCCTCTTCCTCCATCTTCTCTTCCCTCATGGATCTGTCCCCCAACATTTCTTCCCTCATCTCACAGATCCCTTCCACCCCCATGGTTCCCTCTCCTACAACTCTCCTAACCCCATGAGCATTGGAGTGTTGGCTTCTTTCTCAATGCCACCACCAAGTGTCTCACACATTTCCCGTGTCCACTATAGTTTCTCCTTCTTCCACCCCCGTTTCCTCCTCTTCCTCTGGTCCCACTCCCCTAAGTCCAGAATGGATCTCCAAACACCTGAGCCAACACAAGAGGAAAGTCCCTATTGCACCTATGGACTTCTCCATTATTCCAGCTAAAGGGCCTAAGAAGCAAAAGGCTATAACCCACTTCTCTCAAAGCACTTCAGGTGAAAGGGTTATGGAGATCGCGTACCCTAATCTCACAAAGAAGAAAGAAGATCTGTCTCCTATAGATTTTACAGTGACTCAGGTCACAATGGGAACATCATCAGAGAGCCTACAAGGAGAGGCCTTATCCACAGTGGATGCCCTTTGCAAGAAGCTTCAAGAAGCAAAGGAAGAGAAGAGAATATTAAAAGAGAAAAACAAGCATCTTCTCCAAGCCCTGCAAAAGATGGGCAATGCCCCTCCTATGACTGTCCACCGACCCTCCCAAGTTCTTAGTCAAGAGAAGATAAATGAGTATGCCAAGATCGGTGAGCAAGGTACAACAGTGTCCACTCCTGAGAGAGCAGATCCTCAAAGATAGTGAGGAAGTGATTACAAAGTTCACAGAGCTCTATCAAAATATAGATCAAGAGAACAAGGAACTCCAGGCAATAACAGGACCTATCTCCAAGAGTTGACCATGCCAGGTTACAACACGAGACATTCCAAGAAGATGCTCGACTACCCAATCGATGACTTGGTGAAATTTGGTCTTTGATCACCCGCGAGCACCCAACAAAGTCCTTGCTGCTTTAGACTATCGGTTGACCAAATGGAGTTTGTCTTGGAAAAGATAGACAAAATCAAGGAGGAAGCCCTGATGCCATGCATCAAATGGAGCAGATCATCTTAAGAATGTCTCCAGGGTTACTCAGTATAGCATATGCCTTGAGGAAGGATGATACTATTCAGCTTTTCAAGGAATCACGTCACAGGGTTTAGCGTCAGAGGCCACTTTTGATGTAGAATCTATCAACAACCTTCTGGCCTACCGTGACTTTGTTGATACCTGATGGAGGCAGAATGAATACTTCAAACTCCCTGAAAGACTCAGAGATGAATGAGAAACTTGCGAAGTCATCGGGATCACACCAAGGGTCCCGCTCAGGATCAACTTCAAGTGATGGTCAAGCAAGTTCATGGAGTATCGAGCTCAGTTTCACATTACCTCTCCTGAGCAGAAGCAAGACACTCCTTTCAAGCCAAGGGATGACGATGAATAGGCTCCTTCCTCCTGGGATAAATCCCATTTTTGTAAAAGTATTTAAAAGTATGTTGGCACAAATGATGACATCATCCATGTTGCACCATGGGATGTTGTCATCCACAAAATTGCCCCAAAGTCAACATTTGACTTTTAAATATTTTGTAGATATTTTGTAAATAGTTGTTGGCTCCTTTTTGTCTTCTTTCTCCTTCTCCTTCTATAAATACTTGGATACTTGTAGTATTCAAGGGTGAGAAAATTTGTATGAAAAATAGAAGTGAGGAGAGAAAGACTTTGAGCTTTCTTGTAATAGAACAAAATATTAATACAAAAATTGAGACTTTGTGTTGAATTCTTGTGTTATGTGTTAGATCTTTCTTAAGTTAGATCTGCATGCTTATTCTATTGGATTCACCTATGCTTTTGTCATTTGTTTATCAATATTGCTTTGTTTGTTTATGTGAGTAAGTTTGGCTCTGTTTACTACCGCCCAAAACATAAACCCTCTGACCTTTCTACTTTGGAATTCATTTCTTTTCTCCCTTCAGATCCATCTTTCTTCTATTCCTTCCTTCATTCCTTTCTATTCTTCATCGAACTAACTCTACCGGGATGAGATCCCAAACCCCCCTGAAGGTAGAATACTATAAGACTTGCATAGATTCCTACTGGTAGAATAGCAATAAACCAGTTTCACTTTGTTGTCTCAAAGAGGGGCTATGCCCTACACACTGTTGGCCTGTCTATCCATAGATCTACCCACCCGACAGATTTTTGACCAACAGTTTTTGGTGACTCTACTAGGGAAAGAACCAGATCTATGTGAGTGTTATGTCAGCTAAAAGACACCAACAATTTTTAAAGCTGACTGGGAGACTAAGAAAATAGATAAAACTATAAAAATCACTACCTGTTTGCAAATCTTAACTCTTTGTTTAAAATCCAAATTTTTTGCAAAAGTGATCCAAACTGAAAATTTTCTTAAGAGATCCATAGATCTGGACCAGTTAGAAACCTTTAGTTCACTGAGTTTTTATAAAAATCTCTATATTTTCATAGATCTGAGATTCTGATAGTTTTACAAATATTTTCAAACCCTTGCAAAAATCAAATCTAAGATCCGAAAATCAGCTTACTAAGTTAACCATCATTTTATCCATTAATCTTTGTCATTAAACCACAATCGGTTTTCAAAAGAGGGATAAAATTAAATATTTAGAAAAGTACATGCTGCTGATTTTTGTCAAAAAAATCAGAAAATCAGCAAGTACAAACAAAAAGAGTTTTTATAAATCTGCTCTAAAATCACTACAGATCTGAATAGATACACTGGCGGGTGAGCCATTTACCCATAGTAGGAGAGCTCATGGAGAAGTTGATCCTATTTTTGATCTACTTCAAAGGCACAACTTCAGTATTACACCAACACGCTTCACGTCACTGAAGTTCAACTGATCGGTCACCAAAGTGCCTCGCCTCCACGAAAGAACCATTTTTCACAAGGGGCTTCCACATCAATTTGTAGTGCTCTGTTACTAAGCGAACCACTCCCAACTCACGTCCTCTTTCCAGCTTTTCAAATGGTAGTACCATGGGGAAACGCTATGGGCCCTCTTGCATTACCACATCCAGTTCACGCACTCCCTCATGGAAACTCGCAAGAATTTCCCAAGATTTGATGGGAGTGGAAATCAAAGCACGGATTCACATATATCTACATTCATTATGTCATGCAACATCCTAGATGTGACCCATGAAGATGTGTCAGTACGCCTCTTTCTAGAGACCTTGCAAGGACCCGCAGCAGAGTGGTTCCAACACTTGCCGCCGGATCTATCACCAGTTGGGCCACATTACGAACTACGTTTGAAGACAGGTATAAGCCTTCAGAAGATGCATTTGCATTATGACAAAGATTACTCACTTGAAGAAGGAGGCCAATGAAACCATGCATGATTTTATCACCCATTTCAATTCACTGATTAACCGTGTGCCACCTGCCATGTTGCCAACACCAGAAAATCAAAAGTGTTTCTTTGTGAATGCCATGAGCTCAAGAGTAAGTTTCTTACTCTTACAAGAACAAATCACCACCTTGGTCCTCGCTCAAGCTATGGCCATTCGGATAGAAGACAACCTACTTATATCTAGTGAGTTAAAATGAGAGCCATCCAAACCTAAGGCTTCAACTCCTTCTCAAGCCACTTCATCAGATCCGGCATTCCAAAAGATGGCAAATGACTTGCTCGCATTAAAGAAGCAATTAGCTCAAGCTTCATCTACCACTCCACCGAGATATCCCACGAGGAACTTCACTCCCAACAACACCCCACAAAGGCCACATTTTTCCTACTGCTGCTCCAAGGTTAGCACTTGAGGCCCCTCCGGTTAATGCCTTGGTCGAGATCAAGAAGAGAGAAAATTTATGAAGAACCTTCATCGCAAGGTGAAGATGATCAAGATGTCGGTGAACCGACTGGTGACTCTACAATCGGGTATATGGAATTTGAAGATGAGGAGTCTGATGAAGAGGAAGGTACCCAAGGGTATGCAAGTGGATAGTCATATGTTGTTTTCACCCACTCACAAGGAAAAGAAGCAGAAGTTGCTGCCAGATACAAAAGGAGAAGGTTATGTCAACACGCCTCCAACCATTGCTAAAAGAGGTAATCCTCTTCCTGCTCAACCTCCTATTAAACCTTTTACGAAGAAATATTTTCCTCCCATCTCTCCTCCAAATCAGCCTTCTTCTGTTTCCATAAAGACCAGTAACCCTACCCTACCATCGCGAAATGAGGGACTCATTCCTTCATCAACGCAACCCTTGGTCACATTCGACATAGTCGATCACGCTAAAAAGACCAAGATTCAAATGTCTGAAGCTGAGTATCTTCAGTCTAACCCCGAGCAACTTGTAAGATTAACCAATATATCCAAAGCCAAGCTGTCCATCCCCTCTCCTGTCTCCCCGAAAGGAATCCTTTCCACTCCTCCTGCATCTCGCATAAATGTTGCCTCGACTTCCATGTCAGGTAAAAAAATTGAACCTTTTTATCTCTCCCTCCTAATCAATGGTCACAAACTAAGCAACTGCATAATTGATTCTGGGGCTTCCGATAATGTCATGCCGGCAAAGGTCACTCATGCTTTAGGCCTCACTCTTACCAAGCCTTTCGGTAGATGTTACTCCATGGAAACCAAACAGTTCCATTAATTGGTCAGATCAAAGACGCACAGTTCACATTTGCAACGTTCCCAGAGAAAAGGGTAAAGATGACCATCCTCATTGCTGATATCCCAAAGAACATATGGAATTCTACTAGGAGAAGCTTTTGCAGAGAAGTCAGTGGAGAGATTCATATGGACTGGTCCAAAGCCAAATCCCAAAGGAGTAATGCAGACATTGGAGCCTGAATCACAAAAGAAGTACCTGGTCACCAACTCTGACGACCCCAAAGCCCAAATTCTCTTCGAATCATCAGGGATGGGGAACTACTTCTTATCCACTGAGTCTGATAAATGGATGTTCTCATCCAGGAGGAGGACCTTAACAAGATATGGACACTGCAGTTTGATGGCAGTTGTGCAACAAGTGGATGTGGCACTGGAGCCATCCTGATATCTCCTGAAGAAGAGATTTTCCTCTTTCTTTCAAATTTTTTTCAATACAAACAATACCACTGAGTATGAATCTTTGTTACTCAGTATGCAAGCTACAAAGGAAAGAGGAATCAAGAATCTAAAAGCACAGGGTGATGCCGAACTGATCATCAACTAGATAAAAGGGGTGTACCAAGTGAAAAATGACAGACTCAGGCACTACCGCAATGCAGTATGGGACAACATTGAGGAATTTGATGCTTTCTCAATAAAATCATTCCAAGAGCTCAAAATGACATGGCCGATTCATTGGCCATCTCAACATCTCTTATGCTCCCTCACCTAGGGTTGAAAACAGACACATATACCATTGAGGTAGTCTTTCACCCAAGTGTGCCAGATAATTCTCAACACTGGGTAGTATTCAACGATGACAATCAACTTGTTGCTTTTCTAGAAAAAGTTGATAATTTCAATGAGCTTCATTTTGAGGGATCTACTTCTGCATGCCATGAATCTATCACTAGTCAAGAAAATGAATCAAAAGAAGGTGATGGCATATGTCAGCTCAAGGGAAATAAAATTCCAAGGGTTTAGTCTCTCTGGAATGATTGTTTGACAAACATGATCATTTTGTCAAGAAGAAGTGACAAGATGATCCTAACTCCTCTCCAGAGACCGAATCTGTCAACCTGGTACTGTAGAACATCCGCAGTTTGTGAACATCGGGAAATGTTGTACACCCAAGAAAAGTGGAAGTTTGTCAAATTGCTGAAGAAATATATGGACGTATTGGCATGGTCTTATGCCGATCTAAAGTCTTTCAAGCCTAAGGATGTTCAACATGACATCCCGTTAAAGGATGATGTCAAACCCTTTCACCAGAAATAGAGGCATTACAATCCCAAGATCTCGGTACCATCCAGGTGGAAATACAAAAAATGCTGATGCGAGAATCATCTTTCCTATCCATCATAGTACCTGGGTCACAAACATCATGCCCGTATGAAAGAAGAATGGCAAGATACGCATATGCGTAGATTTTCACAATCTGAATCAGGCATCCTTGAAGGACAATTACCCGCTCCCCATAATGGATCAAGTTCTGCAAGTAGTAAGAACTAGTTCAGAGATGTTGTCCATGCTTGATGGTTTTTCGGCTATAATCAGATTGAAGTCTCACCTGAAGACCAATTCAAAACAACATTCACTACTCCCTGGGGCACATTCACCTACAACAAGATGCCTTTTGGCTTGACCAATGCTGGTGCCACCTTTCAACTGAGCGATGGACTTCACATTCAAAGGTATGATGGGAAAGGTCATCATAGTTTATTTGGATGACTTAACTATGTTCTCAAAAAGTGAAGTGATCATTGTGATCATTTGGAGCAAGTATTGATTAGATGCCGAGAACACGGATTTCCCTAAATCCAAAAAAGTCTATTTTCGGGGTCACTGAAGGAAAGTTGCTGGGACACGTTGTCAGCAAGGAAGGAACAAAGATAGATGTCGAAAGGGTTAAGGCTATTCAGAGCCTTACCTTACCCACAAGCAAGACCGGTGTTCACTCCTTCGAAAGGTGAATTTTCTCAGACGCTTTGTTCCCGACTTCACTGAAAAGACTCATCACATATCAAATATGATGAAAGGGTCACAAAATTTCCAATGGAGCAAAAGGAAAGATGTCATTCGAGGATATAAAAGCCTCCATGTTGCTCATGCACCTATCCTGGTATGTCCCGACTTCTCCAAGGATTTTATCATGTACAGTTATGCATCTGCGCATACTGTATCAACCATCTTAATGCAAAAGAACTCTGAGGATGTTGAATCTCCAATCACGTTCATGAGCTCCCCTCTCAAGCTTCATGAATTGAAGATGTCTCAGTTAGAAAAACATGCCTTCACAGTAGTCAAAGTAGTCAAGAACTTCCGGTACTACATCCTAAACTCTCATACGGTAGTGTTGGTTCCTGACACGGCAGTTAAGTCTATCCTAACTCAACAGGAGTTAGGAAGCTTACGAGGGAATTGGATCGCAAAGGTCCAAGAGTATGATCTAGACATAAAACCAACCAAGCTTGGTAAGAGGCAAGGGCCTATGTCAGCTTATGGCTGAAAACAAAGATTCAGAGGTCCCTAAAGAGAAAGTTGATCATCGACGGAGCGCAGGGTCAGCTTAAGAAAGTAGATTCTCTACCTATGGTTCTATTTGTCAGTGACTAACGATGAGTGGTATTCAACATCACTTTCTTTCTCACTTACGGTGAGTGTCCAACCCATCTAACTTCAAAGGAGAAGTGGACTATAAAGCTCAGGGCAGCTAGATATGTCATATGGGATGATGGTTTATACAAGCACGGGATTGATGGGATCTTCTTGCAATGCGTTGACAAACCACAAAGAGATCAAATTGCTTGAAATTTTTCATGACTCGGCCTACGGCGGTCACTTCTCCTCATCCGTAATAAAGACATAAGATCATTCGGGCCAGGTACTACTAGCCAACGCTATTTCAGGATACAACCACCTAGGTAGCAAAATGTGAGCTCTACCAACAGTTTGTTGGCAAACCAAAATTGGCTACTTTTCCCCTCAGGCCCATCATTATTGATGAACCATTCAGTAATGGGGAATTGACTTTATCGAGCACTACATCCCCAATCAAGTGCCGACATAGTTATGTCCTAACAAAGAATAGATTACTTCACCAAATGGGTGGAGGCCATACCTATTAAGAATGCCACCTCTGAAGTTGTTTGCAACTTCATCAAAGAAAATATCATCGTGAGATTTGGCATCCCACACAAGATCATTGCTGATAATGCTTCCAACTTCTCCTCACGGAAGTTATCGGTTTTTGCTATGGATACGGAATAACCTTGGCCCATGCCTCGATTATTACCCCCAGGGAAATGGTCAGTAGAATCCAATAATAAGAACCTAGTGACCATCATACGGAAGCTAGTCGATGAGAATCAATGGTCCTGGCACAAGTCATTATATGATGCTTTGTGGGTAGACCGTATTACTCCGAAGAGGTCTCTCGGTATGTCACCTTTTCAAGTGTTATATGGAATCGACGCTGAGCTCCCCATTTCCATGAACTCCCTACTCTACGCTTGGCACGAGCGATCAAGATGAGACTTTCCAGAATTCTCTAGAAAAGAGGATCATGTATCTAATAGAACTTGAAGAAAAGAGAGTAAGAGTGGTCGACAGATCACCGAACATCAGAATCAAGTCAAGAGACTGTTCGATAAAAAGGCTAAGCAGAGGGATTTCCAGGTGGGAGATCTCATCCTTTCTATGGGACAAGCGAAGAGAGCCAAAGGGCATGCACGGGAAATTCAACTCTCTTTGGAGAGGGCCTTTCAAGATCAAGCAACTCAATGGAGAGAATAGCTTCTATCTCTCATATCTAGATGGAACTGAGCTCCCGCTTCCCTATAGTGGGCAACATCTCAAAATATTCAGGAAGTAGAGCTTTCTCTTCTTTGTACAGTTTTCTTTAGTTGTGTGTTTGTTTTTGTCATGTGTTTTTTTTCTTGGTTGTGTTTTTCCTTTTCTTTTTCATCACCCTTTGTTTTTGACTCTCAGAACCCAATGGATAGGCACATGTAGATCTGGGATTCTCTACCCTTAAGCTTCACTCAAAGATAGTCCCCAGAAAGAGCCAACTATTATCCTCGTAAAATTGACAAGGGCAAATTTTGTAGGTAACCATACCAAAATTTCCATTTTGGTCCCCCGTTGAGGTCTCTTAACATTCGAATGGCATAAAATCCCTTTCCGAAAATCTAGTTTTTAGAACTTGGTCATTTTCAACCTTTTTGGGTTGGGTAGCAGTTTTCATTCATGTTACATCAACCAAAACTACGCCCCTCCTTTCCTTTGCATTCTAGGGAGTGTCAACACTCCAAATGTTGTGCCTCTCAAAGTGTGCCAAGGCACAAGCGCCATCTTGTTATCACTCTCTAAAGTGCGTCTGTGTGGTGCTAAAAAACATGTGTCGACACTCCCAAAGCTGCGCCATGGCATAAATCCTTCGTGTCGACATCCACTTAAGTGTGCCATAGAAAATTTGGTGGCACATTTATTACACCTTTTGCTATATATAGGCACGTCCGACTTGTCATTTTCACAATTGAAAAAATGTGAAAAGTTATTCCTCTATTACTTGCTCAAAGATTCCCGTCACCCCACGTGTTGCCATTTTTGTCATGTTCATGGACCCCACATCATCTCCTTTATCGTTATATATTCCTGGTAAGTGGCCCTTTCCCTTCTTGTGGATTTGTTGTGGTTTTTATGTTGGTTTAGGTGATTAGGATTGTTGATAATAACAATGAACCTAAGAAGATAACACAATCCCAACCCATTTTGCAAAACCCACCTGCAAACCATTTTTCACTCTCCTTCCAGATCTACAAATCTGGAAGGCTCTACCTCAGAAAGACCCCTCCCCTTTTCTCCTCTATCCCCTACTTTGCCAAGGTTAACCCCTTGCTATCAAAATCTGAGCTGAGAGAGTAAAAACCACAAAATGAAGAGAATCGCCCACTATTGTCTTCCACGGCACAATTTTCATACGTGTTGCATAAACACAGTTCATTCACCCTTTGGCGCATGTGCACATTTAGTCATGCTGCATCAAAAAAATAGTCACGCCAAGGCACACTGTGAACTCGCACAACAAAAGCCCTTTCCCGCGCCTTGTAAAAAATACAAAATTCCTAAGGCACAGCAAGCAGTGAGCAAGCACACCTACACAAAAGAATACAACAACACTTCATGCTATGTAAACCTTCCCACACCACAAAACTTAACCCCTTGGCGCACCTCACCTTGATGTTACATCTTTTGCATCCGCACCTTGGCACATAATACTACTACTACACCAATCATATATACGCCCCACTAAAAAAACTTCCAACGGCGCAAGCGCACATCCCTTGACACCAACATCTAAATGTTGTGTGTAGCCTTTCCACGCCCCACGCCCCTTTTGGCATTGTTTTCTCCCATGCAACACTTTCCCAAAGTGCGCCTTGCTTTTCTAAGTCCCTGCAGCCTACAGTAAAGCTTGCCTTGCACCCAGAGGCTCATAAATTGCTAACTTTTCATTCTGTAAGCTTTTATGGATGACTTAATAGCTAACATGGCTCTTCTGTGATGGACTTCCCTGATTCTTCTTGCAGATCAACAACTTAAACTCAGATCCACACATGTCTTCATCGAGTAAGAAGCCAACCAAGTCCAAGGGTAAAGCCAAGCTAATAGAGAAGAAATGAAATATAAATACCAAAGGGTCAGGATGCCTGAATCTCTTGCAGAGTGTGATCTTGATATCAGAGATTCAGAACTCGGCACATTGACATGGAGGACTTCTGGGCCAGAACCAAGAAGGTCACAGTAGCCCATGGATGGATAAATTGGTTAGCAGTGGTCTGCACTTTGCTGCAGGGCTCCCAGTGAGCACAATCAACAATGAGTTTATGATGTTGGTGGGCCGTTGTTATAATAAGGACACAAGATGTGTCGAAAATGAGAAGGGCGAGGTGATAATCAACCTCACACGACATTTTGAGATCATGTTGGGTATCCCTCACCACCGACATTTTGTAGCAGTGAGCCAGGAGGACTGCATGAAGACATGGACTGAAAATGAAGACAAATGTATGCAGTTAATGAATGAGGTGTACCTCAAGAATAAGAAGGTGACAAGCAGGTGGCCACAAGTCATTCATCGCAGTGACTTTTCAGAGGAGCTGAGTGACACAATCACCTTCCTGAGTAGGGTGTTTGGGCTCCCTGATGCCCATTACTTTCACAAGTGGATGCTCAGGTATTTAGAAACAATGAATAAAAATGTTCCCGATCAACATTTTGAATGGGGAGAGATTATCAGCAGCACAATCTCGAGCAGCTTCAACAACTTTCAACAACTGGGAGGTTCTATATGAACTCCTATGTAGTATATGTTACTACTTCTCGAGAGGGACTACCCAACATTGAATCGGTATGGGGTATGGCCCTAGGTCAAAATATACGAGTACTATCCAGAGTTAAGACTGGAGAACAACATAGCCCAATTCAGTAAAATCAATGATGTCTTCTTCTATGGCGTCATCTAGCCTCTTGAGGCCCAACATGACTTATGGTCGATGACCAAAAGCGTGGTCACCACCACAGAGAAGTGGGGAGCATTATTCATGCAATTCCCCACTTTCACCTATCTCAGAGCCGCTAACTTCTTGGGAGAGCCCACCAAATTGCCAAGGTATGCGGACCCAAACTGATCCTATTGGAGCTGTCTAGACAACTCATCACATACCATGAGAAGTGTTTGAAAAGGAAGAAGGGTGGAACTCCATTCCCCTCACAATGGGCAGGTACACCTACACTTCACAGAGAAAAGCCCGGAGAGATGTTTACAGAGCTTGAATTTCTCAATTTGAAGCATAATTTCCCGGCAAGGCCAACCTTTGATCCTCGTGATTGCCTTCCAAGGGAAAAGATCGATCCAATTCACATCCCTCAGATCAAAGATATCTACATCGATCTATATCACGAAGTTGAGCTCAAACAAAAGGATCACTCCCGACCGGCCCTGACAGAGATCATTCAATATGGTGTGGCTATCATCCCAAAGGATTTCCAAGCAACTGATCAAGAAGTTGATCAAGTTTATCTAGACACAGATGGGGACAATTGGCCATTTGCTGAAAATTGATAGAAACAAGGCCCCTCAGACTATAGAGGAAAGGGTCAAGGGCACTCTACAACGCACCGAGCATTGGTGCAAGAAAAATGGTATCATCTACCTTGGGGTAGACTTTACCACGTCTCCCTTGGGTAATGCACCCACCAAGCAAAACACTTTCCTAAAGGCAAAGGAAAAGATAAAGAAGGAGAGGCAAGCACTACTCAAAAAGAAGTTCCTGAGAGCCCTCCTTCCACCACCGAGGAACAAGTTGTGGACTTAGTGTCCCCAAGAAGAGAAGAAGTGGCCAGTGCTCCAATGGACACATCCACTCAGATGTCATCACATCTACAACTGGTGAGTATCAACCATTCCCTCTCTCATCTCCTCCTTCCTCCTCCTCATGTCACTCAACCAACCACTCCTTTGGTCAGTGTCTTCTCCCCATCTTCTACCATTCCCCCCTCTCCTCTTCCTCCATCTTCTCTTCCTCACGGATCTATCCCCCAACATTTCTTCCTCATCTCACATGATCCCTTCCACCCCCATGGCCTCTCTCTTATAGTGACTCCTAACCCCGTGAGCATTGGAGTGTTGGCTTCTTTCTCAATGCCACCACCAAGTGTCTCGACACATTTCCCCATGTCCACTATAGTTGCTCCTTCTTCCACCCCTGTTTCCTCCTCTTCCTCTGGTCCCACTCCCTAAGTCCATAATGGATCTCCGAACACCTGAGCCAACACAAGAGGAAAGTCCCTATTGCACCTATGGACTTCTCCATTATTCCGCTAAAGGGCCTAAGAAGCAAAAGGCTATAACCCGCTTCTCTCAAAGCACTTCAGGTGAAAGGGTTATGGAGATCGCATACCCTGATCTCACAAAGAAGAAAGAAGATCTGTCTCCTATAGATTTTACAGTGACTCAGGTCACAATGGGAACATCATCAGAGAGCCTACAAGGAGAGGCCTTATCCATAGTGGATGCCCTTTGCAAGAAGCTTCAAGAAGCAAAGGAAGAGAAGAGAATATTAAAAGAGCAAAACAAGCATCTTCTCCAAGCCCTACAAAAGATGGGCAATGCCCCTCCTATGACTCACCGCCAACCCTCCCAAAGTTCTTAGTCAGGAGAAGATAAATGAGTACGCCAAGATCGGTGAGCAAGGTACAACAATGTCCACTTGGAGAGAGCAGATCCTCAAAGATAGTGAGGAAGTGATTACAAAGTTCACAGAGCTCTATCAAAATATAGATCAAGAGAACAAGGAACTCCAGGCAATAGCATAGACCTATCTCTGAAGAGTTGGACCATGCCAAGTTGCAACACGAGACATTCCAAAAGATGCTCAACTACCTAGTTGATGACTTGGTGAAATTCGGCATCTTTTGATCACCCGCGAGCACCCAACAAAGTCCTTGCTGCTTTAGACTATCAAGTTGACCAAATGGAGTTTGTCTTGAAAAGATAGACAAAATCAAGGAGGAAGCCCTGGATGCCATGCATCAAATGGAGCAGATCATCTTAAGAATGTCTCCAGGGTTACTCGGTGCATCGTACGCCTTGAGGAAGGTAGATGATACTATTCAACTTTTTCAAGGAATCACGTCACAGGTTTAGCGTCAGAGGCCACTTTTGATGTAGAATCTATCAACAACCTTCTGGCCTACCGACTTTGTTGGATACCTGATGGAGGTAGGAACGAATACTTCAAACTCCCTGAAAGACTCAGAGATGAACGAGAAACTTGTGAAGTCATCGGGATCACACCAAGGGTCCCGCTCAGGATCAACTTCAAGCGATGGTCAACAAGTTCATGGAGTATCGAGCTCAATTTCACATTACCTCTCCTGAAGTAGAAGCAAGACACTCCTTTCAAGCCAAGGGATGATGATGAATAGGCTCCTTCCTCCTGGGATAAATCCCATTTTTGTAAAAGTATTTAAAAGTATGTTGGCACAAATGATGACATCATCCATGTTGCACCATGGGATGTTGTCATCCACAAAATTGCCCCAAAGTCAACATTTGACTTTTAGAAATATTTTGTAAATAGTTGTTGGCTCCTTTTTGTCTTCTTTCTCCTTCTCCTTCTATAAATACTTGGATACTTGTAGTATTCAAGGGTGAGAAATTTGTATGAAAAATAGAAGTGAGGAGAGAAAGACTTTGAGCTTTCTTGTAACAAAACAAAATATTAATACAAAAATTGAGACTTTGTGCTGAATTCCTATGTTATGTGTTAGATCTTTCTTAAGTTAGATCTGCATGCTTATTCTGTTGGATTCACCTATGCTTTTGTCATTTGTTTATCAGTATTGCTTTTTGTTTATGTGAGTAAGTTTGGCTCTATTTACTACCGCCCAAAACATAAACCCTCTGACCTTTCTACTTTGGAATTCATTTCTTTTCTCCCTTCAGATCCATCTTTCTTCTATTCCTTCCTTCATTCCTCCATAATGAAAATACACCTTGGAACATTTGTGAGCATTTGAGTCCCATTATATTGTCACCAAGGTGCAAGTGGTACATGCGAGACAAAAATTTAACTCCCTCATGTTGGCTCCTCTTCGTAATTTATAACTTGCATCTTTTGCACTGGAAACATCACAACTTACATTTCACTTTCCCCCTTCTCATGAGCTAACCCCATGGTGCACTTGGAAGAAGGTGATGTCCCCATGGATTTTACCCAAGGTTTAAAGGGACATGGGGGACACAATAGTGATCTACTCCACAAGGTTTCACTTTTGGAAACTTGTACCATATCACTTTTACACCTAGGGATACAAAAATTGTAAAATCACTTAACCCCTTGTCCCTTTCTCATGATCAAACCCTCACAGAACATTTTTGAGACAATTTTGTCCCCTTGAATTGCACCAACATAAAAAGGGACAAAGGGGACACCAAATTGTTCTCCTCATCCTTTCACACAACCCTAGGTCACATCAAAAACTATTTTTTATCCCTAGAATCCATTTTCAGCCCCTACATCTCTCATACTTGCACTAGAAAATGACACTTGGCATGATCTTATACAAAGCACACTTCGGATCCCATCTTGTCCCCTTTTTCCCTTTGTGATTAAAAAATGGACCTGAAAAGTTCTAATTCTATGTATTCTCTTTATTTATTCTTGTAGTGCATATTCTCAAAGATATTCTTCATTTAGGAGATGGTCTACTCAGTCAAGGTGATCCAGAACTTTCAAATGACATCCAAATGCCATCACTATTCTTTTAGGAATTTTTGGAGATGGTGATAAAACTTCCCCGAAAGTTACATAACCACTTCTCTTCACAGAGCAGAGTTGCACAATCTCTGTGGTGGTTACAAAACTACTACATGTAGCGACCGATGGTTGCGCAACCATCACCCTATCTTTCTTGGTGGTCCTATCTCCGAAGACACCAAAATAAGGAAACTCAATACTTAAAAATGTTTGGGCTTCCCAATCAGTTCATTTTTTATTTCTCTCCTTCCTTGGACCGAGAAACTATACAAATGCATGCATTTGATCATTCTAAACAAGCGTTTTGGCTGAATTCAAGTGTGAGAAAAGGATGAAATTGAAATTGTTCTTGTTTGTTCATAATAGAGTTGAGTTCTTTCTTGTTGCAGATTGTAAGCAAGATGTACAAGAAGAAAGAGTTATAATATTTCTTAAAGTTCATTGTATAATGTTGAACTTGTATTATTTGGAAATTTACATAGTAAAGGGAAACAATTGCTCACCCAACTCGGAGTTTTTCCACATTGGGTTTCTCTAAGATAAACATTGTTCTCTCCTTGTCTTGCAACTTCCCATTTTTAGTATTGTATGGATGTATATTTCATAAAAAAATGGTTAATGAACTTAGTTAATGTTTTCACTCTTTATCACTTAAATAGGATCTGCTCATTTTTTAGAAGAGGTAGTTTACGTCCATCAAATTGGTATCGAGTAGTTAAGATAAAATTATTTTTGTGTCGTTTAACTCATGTTGAAATTTTCAAATGCCACTTATTTGAAAGGAAAGTGTAAGCGTTGAAGGTATCCTCATTCCTTTTGAATTAGATATCTCCACCAAGAAGTGGAAGCAATAAATTAGAGACATGGCTCATAGAGAATATGTAGGTTATATAGGAGAGGAAACTTTCTACAAGTTGGAGGTGGATGTGGAAATTTTTTCCAAGGATGTAGGAAGTATTTCCTTGTCTATGGGGAAATTGGAGTCCATCATGGGAATTCTCATGGAGAAGCAAGGTGTTCCAAAATAGGCATTAGGATTCCATAATGAAGACAATCATGAGTATGGGGAAGAGTAGCCCCATGCTTTTTTTTACTCCTCTTCCATTCCAAGTGGAGGAAAATATATAAACTCAGCATTATGATGGGGAAATGAATATTGAGAAGTTATACCATTGGATAGCTCAACTTGAGGTATATTTCAGTTTGCATCAAATCAATGAGAGTCAACATATTTCCTTTGCAAGGTTAAAATTAACCAATCATGCTTTAACTTAGTTTGAAATATATGTTCATTCTTTGGTTGTTAAAAATATTCCTTCTATTACTAAGTGGGATGAATTTAAAAGGCTAATAAAAAATCAATTCTATCTTATTTGTTATGAGGAAGAGAGGTCCATGTATTAGAAATATCTCGAAATAAGCAAGGAAAAACGTGTAAGAGTAGACTAGCGATTTCTAGAAGAAAGTTGTCCAAATGGGGAAAGATATAGTGGACCAATACATGTTTATGAAGTACATTGGTGGAATACATAGCCACTTGAGGAGACACATTCTCTTGGCCAAGATGGTGAATGTAAATGAGGATTTTTATCAATCCCATGATTTAGAGATGGAAAAGAAAAATATTTCATCTACCTCTCAACATGCTTCAAGCAAATAGGGTGACACCAAGAAAAAGGAGAAAGGAAAAGGTATGAAGAAATGTTATTTCAATTTCTAAGAAGTATACTAAATTTCATTGTGGTCCTTGTAATGTTGACACTCATTCCAAGGAAAAATGTTGGAAGCTCCACCCAAAATTACATCCCTTAAAAAATAAGAAGAATAAAAATAAGGCCATGGATGCTCTCCAAAGAGAGGAAGTATTTTTTAGTGAAGAAGTGGATGAGACAATGTGTTGTACATTCATTCGTAGAAAGGTATGTTTGGGTAGTAAGAAATTTTTTCAAAAAAATGAATTGACGAAGTTTTTTCATATAAAAATTCAAGTGAAGAAAACTAATGTGGATTCTCTTTTTGATACATGTTCTCAAGATAATTTGGTTATTAAAGAGTTAGTAGAAAATATAAATTTGGAAACTTATAATCACCTAAGTCCATACTCATTGGGATGGGTGAAGAAAGGCGTAGACATCAAGGTTACCAAGAAATGTAAAGTTACGTTTGGTATTGATGAGGTTACTTTGGATGTTGTTCCACTTGATGTGTGTGGTGTAGTGTTTGGCATCCCATATTTATATATCAGGGATGCCATCTTCATGAGGATATCTAACTAGTATTGTTTGTTGAAGGATGGTAAGAGCTACATCATTCCATCCTTTGTAGGAGACTCAAAGATTTCTTTGGTATGTGTTGTTGAAATACAAAATCTCATTAATGTTAGTGGGAAATTTACATTCATTTTAAAGAGGTATTCCAGAAGACGATGTTATTTCTTCTAAGACTACTTTCAGCATGTTTTCTAATAAAGAGAAGACACATATGAAATATTTGGTTCAATAGTTTAGGGAATTTTTCAAAGACCCTACACAGGGCTTCCCCTAGTTAGGCCAATTGAGCATGAGATACATTTTCTACCCAACAATTTTCTTCCAAAATTGGGATTGTACAAATAGTCTTTGAATTATACCAATGAGGTAAAATAATAGTTACAATATTTTATTAATCAAGGTATAAACCATCCTAACACTTTTCTATGTGGTTCTCATATTGTTTTAGTACCTAAGAAAGATGGTTCATGGAGAATGTGTGTTTATTATAAAGCATTAAACATACTAACCATACCTCTTCCTTGCATTGATGATTTATTAGATCAGTTATAACATGCTAAATATTTTACTAAGATTGATTTTAAATTTTGGTATCACCAAGTGCAGATTAAGGAAGAGGACATATTGAAAATAATGTTCAAGACTAGGAAATGGTTGTATGAATGGTTGGTATTACCATTTGGGCTATGTAATGGACCAACTAATTTAATAAGGTTGATGAATGAGGTAATGAGGCATTTTATTGATTCCTTTTTCATTGTGTACTTAGATGCAATTTTGGTTTTTAGCATAAATTTTGAAGAGAATATTAACCATTTGCGTCAAGTTTTGCAAGTCTTGAAGAAGAATCAGCTAGTATTAAATGAGAAGAAGTGTGAGTTTTCTCAATAGTCATTTGTATTTTTAGGGCATGTGGTTGGAGATAAAGAGTTGAGGATTGATTTGACTAAGATATATGCCATTCTGAATTGGCCTACACCATCTAGCTTGAGTGATACCATGACTTTTATTGGCACAATTTAGTATTTGAAGAAGTTCATCAAGAAATTATCTTCCATAGCAAGGTGTTGCTACATTCAAAGTGATAACAGGGGATAAGATTTTTTTAAATTAATTATAAGATTTTTCATGCTCCATTTTTGACATTACCTAACTTACATCTAAATTTTGAAGTGGAAATCGATGCCAGTGACTATTCTATGGGGGTTGTCTTACTTCAAGAAGGTAGGCACATGTGTTATCATTTTGAATTGTTTCATAGTACAGCTTTGAATATTGTACATATGAAAAGGAATTGTATGCTCTTATGCAAGTGGTTAAGAAATGGAAAAATTATCTTATGGGTAAGGAAACTATCATACACATTGATCACCCTCCTCTTCAATATTTGTAGGCTTAAAATAAACTTTAGCAGGATAGAAAATATAAATGGATGGATTTCTTATAACAGTTTCATTTGATTATAAAATATAAGAAGGGTGTGGCTAACAAGCTAGATTATATGTTATATAGACCTCCTTTATTTTCAAATATGGGCACTTTAAATATTTTTGAGCCTTTTGTGTGTGAAACATATCAGAAGGTTATGAGAAAGATCTAGATTTTGGAGAAATATTTTAGCAGAAACCTCCAAGTGAGGGCTTTGCACCTAGGGGAGAATACTACTTCAAGGATGGGATTATATACAAGAATGAGAAACTTTGTGTGCATAAGGGGGAAAGTTTAGTTGATGAGGGAAGCACACACTTCTAAGGTGGTTGGTCACTTTGGTGTGATAAAGACTATAGCACACTTATAGAGGTATGTTTATTGGCCAAACATGTAAGTAGAAGTTGCTAAATTCATCAAGGGTTGTGTTTTATGTAGTACAAATAAGCTTAATAATAGAAAATCGGGTTTACATATGCCATTACCAATTCCTTCCCAGCCATGGGAAAGCATATCCATGTATTTCTTGGGTGGCTTTCCTACTTCTAAGAAAGGGCATGATTACGTCTTTGTGGTAGTATAACATTTTATTAAAATTTGTATTCTAATTCCTTGTAATAAAACCATCGAGACCAATGATGAAGTTAAGTTTTTTTGCCTAATGTGTGGGTTCATTTTAGTTTTCCTAGTTCCATTGTGTTGGATAGGGACTCACGGTTCATAGGAAAGTTTTGGTCTACTTTGTGGGAGAAGATGGATACTACGCTGAAGAGGTCTACTAATTTTCATCCACAGAAAGATGGGAAATTAGAAGTGGTAAATTGTACCTTGGTTTAGCTCTTGAGATGGTACAATAGGAAACATCCGAGGACTTGGGATGAGAATTTGGTGTATATCCAATATTATTATAACAAGGGAGTTCATGATTTTACTAATAAGAATCCTTTTGAGACATGTTTTGGTTATGTTCCTAATAGTGATTTCGATGTTATTTTGAGATTACCATGCAAAGATGATGGGAAAGTGGATCTAGAGGCCCACAAAGCTAAGATATTCATTGAGAAATTTCAGCAAATACACCTCTAGGTAAATAAGAGGTTGAAAGAGTTACATGACAAGTATAAAGCATGAGATGATCAACGTATAACTAAGCATTATTTCCTAGTTGGTGACATGATATGGTTATACTTGAGAAAAGAAAGGCTACAAGGTAAAGATAATAAACTCAAGCCTCTTCAATATGGCCCATTTGATGTTCTAGAACAAGTGGGTAAGAATGCATTTCTCTTGGATTTTCCTCCTTATATGAATATTTATTCACTTGTGAATGTTGAAAATTTACGTCTCTTTGAGCCCTCCATGTAGGATGAAGAAGAAGGGGGAGTGTTTCTACCATATATTAAAGAACTTACTCTAGATAGTCAACTAGAATTGGAGGATGATGCGGTATTGTAGTAGAAAGAGAGGATGAAACAAATAGGAGTGTAGGATAAGTGGTTTATTGGGTTAAAAGACTAGTTGCCTACCAAGGCCAAGTGGTATTCCAGAGAGGATGTGGGGAAGAAATTTCCTCACCTCATCAATCCTTGAAGATTTTAGGGACTTAAAAGCCTCAAATTGGGGAGGTATGATCCAAAAATGGATCTAAAAAGGACCAATTATATGTATTATCCTTATTTATGTTTACAAAGGTGCATATTATTCATTTAAGAGATGGTCTAGTCAGAATGAAGGTGATCCAGACACTTTTGAATGACATCCGAATTCCATCAATGTTATGTTTGGGAAGTTTTTTGGATACGGTGACAAAGCTTCCCTAACGGTTATGTAACTTCCACTCTTCATAGAGTATCGGTTACACAACCACTACCTATAGGGAACAAAGATTGTGCAACCACAACTCTATCTTTACTGGTGGTCCTATCCATGACAATGCCAAAACAAGGAAACTCAATTGTTTAAAATGTTTGGGCTTCTGAATTGGTTCATTTAAAATTTCTTGCTAGATGGATAAACTATACAAATGCATGCATTTGATCATTGCATATAATTTTGTAGGTGAATTCAAGTGCGAGAAAAGGAGGAAGTTGAAATTGTTCTTGTTTGTTCATAATAGAGTTAAGTTCTTTCTTATTGAGGATTGTAAGCAAGATGTCAAAAAGAGTTCTAATCTTTCTTAAAGGTAATTGTATGACATTGAAATTGAATTATTTGAATATTTACATAGTGAATGGAAGAAATTGCTTACCCAAATAGAGTTTTCCCACATTGAGTTTCTCCATGATAAATCTTATTGTCTCATTGTCTCGCAACTTCCCATTTTTCAAGATTGTATGGATGTTTCTTTCATAAACATGTTGGTTAATGAACTTAGTTAATTTTTCATTCATTATCACTTAAAAAATATTTTTCATTATTAGAAGATTCCATTTACGGATTACTTTATCCCCTAATTTTAGGTGCAACCACATGTCAACTCTCCTTCAACCCCAATTTACCTGTTGGGTCAAATATGAGTTAAAATTGTAAGGTGTATGAAATAAATCCATAACTCAAAAAACTTAGACATTTTTGAATTGTAAATATATGTGATTCCCACCCCCCCATTCCCGAAAAATCTATTTTTCATAGGTATGTTAATTATTTGTCCCAGAACATCAAGCGTACAAACCAATTTTTGCTCATATCTCTTATTAAATGATTCATGGTATTTGTATTGAAAAATTATAAATGATTCATGGTATGTGATTCCAACATTAAAATGTTATTGATGAATGATTTTTCCAGCCATGAACTCCACTTTTGCACGAAAAATTGAAAATGTATTTGTAATTTCCTAGTGACTCGGTGAGCCAAATTGCCTAAATTTTGGAGTAGATGATCCTCATAAAATTAGCTTTCAATTGATCCATTTATCGCATGATGAAGTGGAGAATTTTTATGTATATGGAGGAATGATTTTTCTCTCACTATTCTTCCCTCTTTGAAAATATTTGCATTTCCTCGGTGATCCAACGAACCAAACCGCCTAAAATTTAGAGTGAATGTTCCTTATAAAATCATATTTCATCTAATCCATTTCTTACATGATGAGGTGGATGATTTTTTGATATATGGAGGAATTATTTTTCTCTCAGTATTTTTCCCTCTTCGATGAAATTATTATTTTTACACTAGTCCAAATGAGAGAGTCATCTAACAATTGGACCAGAGCATCCTAAGAAAATCATGAAACTTTTGAGACCACCCTCATCTCATTTTGACACATAGAAGACCCAATTTTAATAATAGTAAGTCTTACCATGATTCATCATCTATAAATAGTAAGTGATGTGACAGCCCATTCTCTGAGTTTCCATTGCTCCTCACATATCAAGAACACTCAAAAGTGCTAAATTGAGACACTTACTAAAAATAGACATCCTAGAATTGGACTTACTAAAAAGAAAGTGTTGGGATTGTGGTAAAAATTTTCATACTCAATCATCTTGAGTTTATCTCATTGGCCCGTGTCACCATGGAGCTCAAACTCTCAATTTCGAGCCAATTTTAACTTCAAAATTTGAGTATCCTAATGAAGAATGATAGTGATGTATCAAGTATGAAACTAAAAGGCTTGAAAATAAGGATTCTAATTGAACAACGAATAGAGGAAACATGGAAGGAATTATTAGTGATCCATTCGGATTGGTAAGGTCACATTTGCAAGAGATTGGATGGTTTGATTCATCCCAGTGGAGGCAGAACATGATCATCATTTTGCTAGATTGGAAAATCATCTCAAGTTCACAAAGTGAAAGTCATTTAATGGTGTTTTTGAACACTTATTAAATGCTTTGGAATAAGTACGCATCTCATAGAAAAATGATATTGTAACCATAATGTTTCAGGATAACAAGAGGTAAATAATTTCATTCAGGGAGTAATCCTTTTATCTCGAGGAGAAGACATTTTTCAATGAGTAAAAAAATCAAGAAAATGTTTGAGCATCTTGAAGTTGATTCCATTAAGAAATGATACATCTTTGTCACGGAGGTGAATTTTGAGGCCAAGAGGAGTAAGGTAGTGATCTCCATGTTCTAACTCCTACCTTGTGATCAAATAAGATCATCATGTTTCCATCTCAGTATAGATTTCATAATAGTGTTTTTGAACACTTATTCAATGCCTTATAAGGTTCCTACATCTCATAGGAGGGGGAGTTTGTAGTCTCAATGTTTCCAGTCAATAGGAGGTTAGAGGCAAAGAATATCATTCATGAAGCATTTCCTCAAAGGTCCATCAAAATAAGACTCTTCATCAATGAAATCTTTCCCATCTCCGTATTTTCACTTATCTCTCTTCTTCTCTCTCCTCTCTCCCTCTCTCTCTAACATTTTATTTCTTCATTGGGAATGTATTTTTCACTCTTTTGTATTATTCACTTAAGTGACTTAATGTTGCATTGTAAAAGTACCTTTTCAAAAATAAGAAAAAGACTTAATTCCATTCCTAAAGGAATGTGAAAATTCACAAATGATGGTAAGATGAAAAGTCACATTAGGGAGAGGAAGATACATTTGTAAGCTATAAATTGGAATGGATTCTCCTAGGGAAAATTTTAGTGGTGATTCTTTGCTAATTCACGAATATTTACATTTTTGAAATTTACATTTGGTGATTTTGAGGAGTCATACAGAGCAACATTTTGCCTAAAATTTCTAGGTGTAAGTAATTTTTGCAGCTCGAATTGCCTAGATTTTATAATACATTTCATATTTATGCATGTATATCACCGATTCCTCGAAACAAAAATTGGGTACATTCGCCAACATATACTAGTAAAAACTCTAAGCATCTACAAAATTCAAATGCTATAAGGAACTTTCAACAATAGTCTAGACTCAAGACACCCGTGTGCATAGTCCGAGATGCATGACCCAACAACATAGTCTAGATGAATGACCAAAAATTTTAGATGTGTGGTCTCATTCATATGCTTGACTACATTTTCTAG
The DNA here is from genome assembly GCA_018340775.1 of Taxus wallichiana var. yunnanensis. Taxonomy (NCBI): domain Eukaryota; kingdom Viridiplantae; phylum Streptophyta; class Pinopsida; order Cupressales; family Taxaceae; genus Taxus; species Taxus wallichiana. Next base: position 721,894,626 of record CM031238.1, read on the forward strand.
ATGCCCAATCGTATCATAAAATACACGACTACATTTTCCAAACTCTCGAATACACTTTGCATATGCCCAACAGACCACCGTACGCCGCCAACAAATATGTAGATGCGTAGATGAATTTTTCATATGCCTGATTTATTACTTTAGATGTCCGACTATTTTCTCACGATGCTCGATTATATAGCTCAAATGCTCATCTATAGATTTTAGATTCCCTATTGTGTTCTTCAAATGCGAGACCATGCATACGCCTAACTTTTGTCATCCAAATCACTAGTTCCTCATCGTGGTTCAACCGGTACTTGAAATGTGGTGGTCCAATCATCAAAAAAGGTAATATTTTATCTTATTTTATCCATCCAAAAAGGGGTCAAGAAGATGAAACCATCATACACACCAAATACAAGTTTTGTGTATAAACTAAATAATTAAGCTTTCTTGTTTATTTGCAAATTATAAATTGTAATAATAAAGTTAATAATACAAATTTCAAAATCCCCTTTCTATGCAGAAGCCATTGATGATGGCATGCCTCCACTTGAGGAAAATCTTCATTATGTGCCTACATTAGACATGCAACAAGTATAAGATATGCCTCCACTTGAGGACAATCCTGATTATGTGCCTACACTTGACAACAATTACATTCATGACTACAATATGAAACAAGGAGAAGACATTTCTAGTCATTAAACACCAACTTTAGCTGGAAATTCTACTCTTAATTATTTGAAAAGGAAGAGAATAGATGACATTCCCATTGATGAGATCCACCAAACTAAAGATATTTCTACACATAGTGATCAAACACCTATTACATGTGATAATACAACCCAAAAATTTGTGTAAAGAAAGAGAAGTACATGGACCATTAGAAGTACTTTTAAGTTCGAATGGGAAGCTAAGTATCCATTCATTGAACTAGTACAACCATAAAAAGGTAATGATACTCCAACATAATGTAAATGTATTATTTGTAGTTGGAAACTTGGAAAGGATAAAAAAATGCAACTCAAGCTGGACATAATTGAGAAACATTGTAGTAAAATATATGTATTAGTTAAACAAACAGATGGTCAAATAAAATGAACACACATATGGAAAAATGAAAAAGAATGCATGCATGTAAGATATGCATCGAGTATGAAAATGAATAGAAACACCTATAAAATCTTGTTGAGAAAGGAGGAACAATTACAACTCAACTAGGAAAAGTTGTTCAGTCTAATCTACGAGCCAAAAATATACAGTTCTCAACTATTTACCATATTCTAAAAAGGGTAGACCTATTTTTGATTTTTAGGATTATAAAATTTTATTTCAACTTAATGGATTCCCTAATCTTCCACAATCACATTGGTCAAAAAATAGTGCTTGGGAAATGGTGAAATGTCTAGTGATGATTGAGAAGGAGGATTTGAAAGAAAAATTAAAAAATCATGATTTATCTCACTATCTATTGATGAGGTCACAACAATTGACAACACATCATGGGTTTTCATTCATGTTTATACTTTTGAGAACCATCTAAGGACACCTCATTTATTAACAATACATAAAATGATAGAAAATTGCAATGCAGATAACATTTACAAGTTGGTTATTTCAAGTTTGAGGGATATAATGGGAATGGATGATTATAGTATCACTACTAAGTTTGTGTGCGTTGGTACAGATGGTGCATCAGTAATGCAAACAAACAAAAATGGTCTTTACATTCGAAAACAAACCATTATTTCCCCATATATGATTCTAATCCATTGCATGAAAATTAGAATGAATCTTTCATACAAAATAGTTAGCACATTTGAGAGTGTTGCAAAAGTTGAAGAGCTTATCCACAACCTACATGCATATATGTCCAACAGTCCCAAAATATTTATAGAGTTCCAAAATTTACAATTGGAGTGACTGATGGTAAAAATCTTCTAAAAGATGTTGATACAAGGTGGATTTCCATGTATGAACCTGCATGCAAAGTTTTTAAAGAATATCCATCGTTGGTAGGTTTTATGTATAAATATTGTAGAGAAGTTGACAAGGAAAAAGATTTTTGTACCATTTAACATATTTGGAAACATTACTAACATTAAGTGGAATTCTCCCCATGTTGAAGGAAATAAATTGTTTGAGTAAACATGCTCAAGAGAGGTCCATATATATTGTTGATTTCATATGGTTGAGGAAACGTGTATGTCAAACTCTAGATATTTTATACGTGTCCCAAGACAGTTTTAAAGGGTTTGTATTTGAGAATTGGAAAATGTTAACAGACATCAAGGATCCTAATTGCTATTTGAAATTCAATATTAAGGATTATCTTTGTTTTAAAAATGCATATGTTTTAGCAAAGAGTTGAATTGGTGGGAGTAGAAATTGAAGTTCCCAGTAACACATTTTTATATGGAAATGTTATTTCTAATACATGGATGAAATTGAGAAAGATTTCACAAAGATTATCCGTAGAAATTTGTGATCTTTTTAAAAGGGGTGATCTTTTAGAGGTCATGGGAGTAGTGAATCCCATATTTTGGAACATCGTTGATGGTCATAGTGAAGAACTTATAAGTAATTTATTTCTCAAATATATGACTATTTTGGTAAAGCATTTCAACAAGTATGTACATATAAATGAAGTTGAAATTAAAGGTATTTTGTAAAAATATTCACTGACATCTTAGTCAACACATTTTCACTTACCATGATTGATCAATATCGGTATCTAAATGAACCAACGGAAAATGGAGCTATAACAAGGCTATGGAAAAAACTGTATCCAAGCAGTGTCCTGTAGGAAAATATTAGTGAATATTTTTGGTTATATGAGATTTTCCAAATGATGATTTTGGGATCAGTAGAAGATGAACATGTCTTTAGTGCATTATCTTTTGTTAAATCAAAGCTTTGAAACAGTTGGATAAAAATTTGGAGACATGTTTGAGATTGTATGTTTCACATTATCCCATGGATGCATTTCCTTATGAAAGGGCACTTGTGACTTGGAATTCACTTACTAAAAGAAGAGGAGTCACTAATACAATGAGAAATAAATATGATCTTAATATTGACCTAGAAGGTGGATGCTCTGCTGACATATTAGATGCAAATGTCTCTAAGGAAAAATGGATTCCTCAAATATTGTCTTAGTACCCTAAGTTTTAGTTGGTAAGATAATTTTTTTATAAATATTTAATCCTATCTAAAAAATTCATATGAAATTGTTACAGTTATTTATGTTTTTGGATAAACGATTTCAGTATCCTTTTTGTTTTTTTATACAATGCAAGAATAAGATATGAAAACATTAATTATGAATAGAACTCATATATTATACTTTACATTGTTATGAAAAACAAAACACCAGAGATGCTATGAAAACAATATATTAATAAAGTGTCGATTCATATTGTTTCAAAACAATTTACAAAAGTGCAAAACATCTCAATTGATATTTGAGACTTATATTTCAATTCTCAATATTACAATTAGTCATACAATATAATAAAATACAATCTCATTCTATGATGTTCCCTCTAGTCTTGTATCATCTGTTAGTGCTCTTGATTTAATTAGATCATTAGTTGTGACATTGATACTAGCAAGATTTTCAATATCTTGTTTGGTCGCATCACCTGCTGAAAGTAAACTAGGATCCACATCTGATTTCTTCTTGAACAATATTTCTGGATCCATGCCATGCTCCTTAATTATTTTCTTCAATGTATTGTTTTGTTTATTAAGGAGCACAAGTTTTTCCTTTAGTGAAATAGCAACAGTTAAAATTTTCCATGCATTCTTCAGATGAAGATCTAATACCAAGTACTTTATTCTTCAATTTTTCATATTTTGATTACATTTGAACAAAGAAATATTATTAGTTAAAAATTTTAAATATGTAAAAATAAAATTTCAATGCAAAGAAAGAGCTAAAATTATGACATTTATCTTTTTGGGCATTTGTAATGAAAAACAAGTTTTTGTCTCTAACTTTTGTTTGTTTTCTTTATTATTGGTAAATAGTTTTTTGAAAGGGACTATACCCTTGTACAACAAGGCTCAGAAGCCAGAATTGAAAGAATAAGCACAAAGAAGGGGATCAACATCCAGATAAAACAATAAGGACCAACTACAAAAAGTTGTCTGCAAAGAAGAAACAACAACCATCAACTCATCAGCAAAAAAACAACTGATGAACAACGAACAAACAACAATGGTACAACAACACCATTGGAAAGAAAACACGCTGTGATCCGGCCACAAAAATGATAACAATGTACTCCGGCCGAACACTAACAGAGAAAATCATCTAGACGTATAGCTCTAACCCATTTGTTATAGTAAGCTTGGGCTTCACCATTTAAATTTTCCAACATGTTTAACATTATATCCAAAAATTTATCATTATAGTCATTTCCTACCATAATGACACCTAAGAGAGCCTGATTTAGCAATACATCAATCTTTCCTGGCTCATTTTGAACTAAAGAAAATAAAGAATTTATTTGGGAATGGTTGTGATAACGAGCATTTATTTCCTTCATCAAATATTTTTCCCGAATTCCCATGTTTTCAATGTCTCTATATTAGGCATAACAACATCATTAATATTAGCATAACAACTATCTTCCAACAAATTATGCAACAAAAAAGTTGTTAATTGATCATCGAGACGGTGGTGCGGCATCCGAGTTGGAGAGGGTGTGCCGTAACGCAAACTAGATGTTTATTCCTGTAAAATAGGATATATTTGGGTTTGGCCATGAATCATATTATGTGGATTAAAGGTAGATATATCCCCAGTACCACTCTCAATACCCAAGAAATCATCATCAAGATCATTTTTTTGTAAAATGGTGGTGCCCATTGCACTAGGGAGACCACCAAAGGAGAAATTTGGAAACTTTGTTCCTGTCAAATGAACTGTGCCACCACTTTGAGCTAGAAAATATGTTATTTTCCCCCTTATTTGAACCTATCTTTGTGGTGGTGGCAGGTGGCATCTTTTTCCTTTGAGAAGTGGGAAAAGGAATTACAAAATTAAAATGTAAAAAAACATAAGAATTCAATGTTTAGTAAATTTAGTAGAAAAGTTAAAGTTTGAAGTGATTGTGATACTAATAATGTACATTATACCTACCTGCCGCAGAGGATATCCGGGTGTAGTTTATTCCACTTTCAAAGTGGTTGAATCCTTGTGGAGTCCGTTGGTTAATGTTGATGATGGAAAGTTTGATGAATACTATCAAAGGAATCTGTAAATATGTAGTAACGATAAAAAACAAGCATAGCTTGATTAATAACTTTTAAAATAATGTATGTTCCATTATTCATATATTCACAGATTGATAATAATACTTGGATTAATTGATAAAGTTTCTCGAAGCACTTGTAGTTGAGTGTAAAAGGAATGATAACCAGATCATACCAAGCCAAGAACACAGATGCTAATCAAACACCACGATCAATAAGATGAAAGCAATTCGCCAAAATAACTTTACACAAAACCTTTGCAAACAAATGAGCAAAGAATATCATATATTGTAAGCTAAGAAAAATACACTACTAATAAGGAAGTAAAATACCAATAATCATACCTCCTCCTTCGCATTCCGTAGCAAACCTCGGAATGGGCTAGGAAACTTGGATTGATCCCTGATTGTGTGATATGTAGGTGCTTTTCTTCAAGATGGAGCAAGGCCTTCCTACAACAATGATCCTCTTACTTTGCACCAGATAGGAAAAAGGATTTTGAGGCTATTTAGGCATTAGGACGAGGCAAAAGGATGTAAGAACTTAGATATGGCATTCAAGCTTATTCTCTCGTGTGTTTAGAGGGGAGGGGTAAGGTTGTATTTATAGCCTGAGGGAGTGATTAGCTTAGATTAATTTAAGTAATCATGGTTTGAAAATGTGGGCAAGATTAGGTGAGTGGGGGCCACGAAGAATGGGTGAGGATTTGAATTATATTTTTAATTCATAAGTGGAGGATTTTAGGTGAGTGGGGACCACGAAGGGTGGGTGAGGATTTGAATTTAAATTTTTAATTCAATAGTAGAAAAACATGGAGAATAATGACATGTGGTGAGGATTGGGTTATTTTTTGATTTTGAAATGGATAATTAATCAAATTATATTTAATTAATTCGAAATGTATTTTTGTGGGAAATGAGGAAGGTGAATTAATTGATTTAGGACAGATGTGAAATTGGGGTGTTTACATTTTCCCTCTTTAGAAGGGTACTATGAAAGTAGTGCCCTTTAAAGAAAGTAGACGGTATGGGGGAAGAATTCAATCTACTTTTTAAAAGTTAGAGCGAATGTTTGTTGGGGAGAATAGAAAGTGGTGAGTGACAGATGTCATACTATCCTCTAAGACAAAAATGTTATGAGAAGATGTGATTATGGATAGATGTGGTGATGCCCCCTCGAGAGGACTGACGAGAATGGAATATATGATAGAACTCTCAAAAAGAAGGGAAATGGATTCTGCGGAGAAGAGGACAATAATGGAGTGGAAGAGATTGGAATGACCACATGATGCAAATGGAGAAAGGATTCAATCGACCTTGAATGCTAGGTGTGAGGGTGTGTGGGAAAGAGAAAAGGGAATGGATAGGATTGGGGGTTGATTACGAGAAGAGTAAGGGAGATAGGGGAGGGGAAAAAAGGAATGAAAGAGGTAGAAATAAGAGAGAGGGATGATAGGGGAAGAAGGGAATGATGAAGGACAAACAAGGAAAAATAGGAAAATGACAAAGTAGAGGGTGAAGGGATGAAATAGAGAGATGTGCAAAATGAAGGAAGCAACAGAGATAGTAAAGAGGGATGCGTGGAAGTGAAATAAATGATAGAGCTAAGAAAAGAAGGAAACGGGAAAGGATAAATAAGAAGGAGAAAACGAGGTGGGAGTAGGGGGTGAAATGGAGGAAAATGGAAAGAGGACGAAAGAAGAAGTAGAACAGAGAAAAAAAATAAACTATGAGGGGAGGAAAGTGTGAAAAGAGGAGAGAAAGGAAGAGAAACAGATACAGAATGAACGAAAAAGGTAGGGGTGGTAGAGAAAAGGAGAAGTGGTTAGAAGAAATGTGAAAATTAGGGGAGAGGAAAGGAAGATAGAACGAATACAAGGAGAAGATTGAAGGAATCGTGTCATTGTGAGGAAGACCAAGGCAAATAATATGGAACAAACCATATGGAGATGCATGTGGAGGGTGGTATGATAAAAAATATAGGACAACGCTGAACAAACCAGGTTATCGATGGGGAAGTAAGGAGGAAACGTGATGGAAAAAGGGGAAGAAGACGATACAGGGGAAGGGAAATAAGACGAGGGGTGGGAGAGAGAAGAGGATAACAAAGAAAATGATGTAGAAGGAAGGGAATACAGAAAGGGGGTAATAAGTGGAAAGGGAACAATATAAGGAATGTTCAAAGAAGAAAGAGGGGAGGAATGACATCGATTGGAAAAGATGTGGAGATGCATGAAATGAGGATACTAGGATGACGAGAAAATAGGAAAATGATGTATGATGAAGATAGTAAAGATATTGAAGAGGGAAAAGAGGAGATGGAGAGATGGGTAAGAAGTGACAAGAAAGGGTGGGAGTGAGGGAAAAGAATAGGAGAGAAAAGAGAATGGGGGATAGAAGAGGCAATGCCAATGAGGGGATGTTAGGGAAATCCCTTTTACAATGAGTGGTGGGGAAGGGTGAGAGAAAAAATGAAGAAAAGGAGAAAGCTAATGAGGATTGGAAAGGGTAATGCCAACAACAAAGGGACATTAAGGAAAACCCTTTTACAATGAGTGGTGGGCTTAGAGGAGGGAAGGAATGAAGGGAAACTTGAGAAGGTCCAAGGGAGTGAATGAGGTCGTGCGGAATGAGGATTGATGATTTTTAAGGAAAACCCATTTACAATTATTAGCGCGGGAAGAGAAGATGATGATGAAAGAATGATATAGGAGTGTTAACAATAATGGTGAATGCGTGTGTGGGTAGAAATGTGGGGGGAATGTGAGAAGATGAAGTGGATGAGTTGGGACTAGGTGAAAGTGAGGAGAGGATGCGGGTGATGAGGATGAACGAAGTGAGGATGAAGAACCAAGACATGAAAAGAATGGGAAGAAACGGTATGAAGGATGATGGATCAAGAAGGGGAAAATGGGGGAAAGAATGTGATTGTAGGTGGAAGAGATTAGATGTATGTTGTAAGAGGATATGTGGAGAAAGGATAATAGTAGGAGGAAAAAGTGGGTAGTAGAAAATACCAGGTGGAAGAAGCGATCAACAAAGTGAATGAAGAATGAGGCGGGGGAGAAGTTCACGATGACAAGTTAAGTGTAGGGAGGACCCTGACATAAGATTGTCATGTGACGGAAGTGGTTAAGTAAGATTGCCATGTGAGCAAACCGGAGATGAAAAATGGTCAAGCGAGAAGTGGTGTTTACGAGAATCGAAAAGGAGGTGAAAGGATGTGATAATGGGGAATTCCAAGAAAAAATGAAGAGTGAAGGGTGTGTAGTGATGGGAAAGGCAAGGAGATAGATCATCCTTAAGAGGGACTCTTAAGTGAGATCGCCATGTCGGGTGAGTGGTTAAGTAAGATTGCCAAGCAGAGGAGGGTGATAGTGGTGGTAAAAAGATGTGATGATGGGGAATGAAGAGGAAAGATGGATGGTGAGATTGTAGAGTGATGGGTGAGTGTAAGATGACATGTCATGCTTAAGAGAATATCTTAAGTAAGATCATCATGCTGCTGGAGAGGTTTCGTAGGATCACCCAACCGACAGGGATGATATACAAGGAGAAAGACAATATGATATTAGGGACAGGGGTGGAATGGTAGGTTGAAGAAGATGATCACGACGAGAGGTGGGAGAAATAAGATGGGGGAAATATGATGGGATGGGGAAGGCCATAGGGCAGATCAACCTTAAGTGGAAGTCTTAAGTAAGATTACCATGCGGCTGGAATGGTTAAGTAAGATCACCAAGCTGAGGAAGAAGAAGGATGATGTTAGAGTTGGTGGGAATAGGGTATGACAAAATGGACTGAAGGGGAACCCTCAAGTGAATTTTCCATACTACGAAAGCGTGTAAGTAGGATGACCAGGCATAAGACGGATTTGGGGAAGGATGAGAAAAGAGTGAGTGAGGTATGCCTGAGTGGTATATGATATGGGATGAGGTGATAATAAGAAAGAAAGGAAACAAAGGAGTGTAACATGAATGGATGAAGGAATATATGTAGTGGAGGGCGGAGAGTGTGAGGGGAATCCTTAATTGGGATGCCCGCATGGTGAGAGTAATGATGCAAGAATGGGAAGCAGAAGAGGTGGAATGGGAAGATGTGTTTGGTGGTGATTGTTGTTTGATGAGAGGGGAGGTGGTGAAGAAGCTTCTACAGTGGGAAGATCTTAGGGAGAGAGTAAACCTCCACCGAGGATCCCATATAGAAGGGGTTATTAAGTAAGATTGTCAAGCGGGAAGCAAAAGGGGAAAGGAAAGAATACAAATGGGTGAGAGGGGACAGAATGGTGAGAAGGGTAATATGGGTATAAGCGGAAGAGAGTAAAAATGAGGAGTGAGGATGAATGGATCAAATACATGGTGATCATGGTGGGGGAGAAGGAGCTGCTGATAGTGAATGCTACTTGAGAAAGATCATCAAGTAGGATTCGCAAACTGCAACGGTGATCAAGTAGGATTCCCAAACTAGAGAATGCATTAGTATGGGTGAATGGATGGGGTGCAAAGTAAGATGTTGATCATGCAGGAAGATACTCACGTGATGAAAAACATCTTAATTTTAATATAGCACATAACATGATGCATCGTGATATAAAAGATCAAGATGACTAGACTGTAATATGCATGATAGTATAGACAGGGGCCATAAAAAAGGTTTGATGCCCTAAGATTTATATGCAAATGGAAGAGAGCATGATAGAGAGCCACCAAGAAAGTATGATGCCCTAATACGACATGCAATCAGATAACATAAGAATATTAGAGAGAACACCAGGATACATAAAATCAAGATGCCCCCTGTAATATATCAAGATACAAGAAAGTAATTAATAATTTATAACTAATAATGCAACACAAGAACCAATAAACATATCCCTAACGTGTTCCACAGTGAGGATTGATCGGATGTGCCCCCAAGCAGGGGCACAAGGACATAGTAAAATATTGGGTCATTGTCCTCAAACAAGGAAGCAATGAGATCCGGATTTACCCCAAGCGAGGATTCACGCAAGGAGAAGTGGTTTGAATTTGGTAGTCATAAGGTGATTGGATCATTCGTTGGGGATAATAGTTCAAAGGTTGAATTGTGTTGGTTATTTTAGAGTTTTTGCGATTTTGTGGAGTTTACAATATTTTAATTTTTTTTATTATATATATATAGATTTTCTAATGTTTTTTAGATTTTTGATGATTTTTTAAAATATTTTTGACTTTTTTGACGATTTTCAAATGTTTTTGGATTTTTGACGATTCTTGTTAATGGTTTTAGATTTTGACGATTATGTGTAATGTTTTTGGATTTTTGACGAGTATTTCTAATGTGGTTGTTGATTTTGGATGATTTTTTCTAATTTTTTTTTTTTTGGATTTTTACATTGTTTTTAGATTTTTGACGATTTTCAAATGTTTTTGGATTTTTGATTTTTGCATTGTTTTTGGATTTTTGACGATTTTCAAATATTTTTGGATTTTTGACGATTTTCAAATGTTTTTAGATTTTTGGATTTTTACATTGTTTTTGGATTTTTGACGATTTTCAAATGTTTTTAGATTTTTGATGATTTTTAAATGTTTTTAGATTTTTATGATTATGTGTAATTTTTGAGGTCTAATTTTTATGATTTTTTGAGGTCTAATTTTTTTGTTAGATTTTAGACGATGGTTTCTAATGTTTTTGGGTTTTTGACAATTTTCAAATGTTTTTGGATTTTTGGATTTTCACACTGTTTTTGGATTTTTGACGATTTTCAAATGTTTTTGGATTTTTAGATTGTTTTTAGATTTTTGATGATTTTAAAATGTTTTTGGATTTTTAGATTTTTACATATTTTTGGATTTTTGACGATTTTCAAATGTTTTTAGATTTTTACATTGTGATTGGCAATTTATGGACCAGAGTGCAGACTTATTTTTGAGAGGTGATAAACATGGATATTATCCATATGTACCGTGTTCCGTGTTGTAACTTATGCTCAGAATAACACAAATTCTCTTTCCATTGGTAGGATATGGTGGTGATGATATGATGAAAAGAATTCCAGCTCCATTCTTGACTCCACACAACTAGTAAGATGTGTGGGCTCATCACCGAGAATCAAGAAGGACGCAGGAGGTAGATAATGAATATAGAGACAAATGCTAACAACAATCCCTTTGGGAAATTGTGACTCCATTCTTCATAATGGTACTAAACCAGTTTCAAAAATGGCTTTCACTTTATGAGTCATGTGCTAGACTTAGACAGTTATGTGGCCTGCTGATTGGTAAGATATGAGGTTAAGGGATAGTTCTCTCTTCACTTAGGAATCTAAATTACGTGTTTGGGGATTCTATAATTTGTAAGCACTGTAAGATTTTGTATTTTTGAAATGACTCCCTATGCCTTGCCCCATGCTACTAGTGAGAAGCAAGGGCTCATCACCGAAGGTAAAATATAGGTGAGTGAATTCCCTTTTGTTTGTTTTGTTTTGTTTTTTTGTTTTGTTTTGCAATGTTTTTATGCTTTATGAGAATGACCCCTACGCTTTTCCCATGCCACTTGTAAGAGGCAAGGTTTATCACCGAAGAAAGACATAGACGAGTAAGGGCACCTTCCTCCATTCCCAGTCTCACACTACCAAGAAGAAGTGTGGGCTCAACACCAAAGACTATGAAGGACGAAAGATGTGACAATGAATTATTCATAAGTTATTGAATTGATGGATTTTTTTACAATAGTGCTTTGTATTTGGGAAGAAATGTCTGCCCCCAATCTCAACCCCACACGACTAGTAGGACGCGAGGGTTCAACACCGAAGACTGAGATGGACGACCAAACGAACTGGGTAACAAAGTTTAGAGATTTGTTATGAAAGAGAGAATGTATTTGAAGGGAATATATTACCATCAGTAAGCTTCTAGGTATGACCATAGAGGAAAGCGACTAAAAATGGAAGAAGTATGACGCTCACAAACTTAATAGGATTTATACTAGCACTTGTCTCATGATGATAAATATGAAGATGTGATTTTGATAAAGAAAATATCTGCCAATGGAAATGAATAAATTTAAATTATTCGAGATAAGCAAGAAAAAAAGGAACAATGTACACATTGTATCCTGAATAGTGAACATCTCAAGGATAAAATTTCTTTAAATGAACTACATTCATTGGTTCATCAAGATCTTGACCATCTTCAAAGTGGCTAATTTATAGGCTCCAGAGCCAAATTTAGCTGTGATTACATAGGGTCCTAACCAATTAGGCTCAAATTTTCCTTGTTTTTCTCTTCTTTAGTGGTATTATTTTGATTTTATTTTAAAATGAGGTCACCAATTTCAAATTCTCTGGGTCTTACCTTTTTATGATAACTGTGTTGTAGTCAATTTTGATAGACTTGAAGATGATTGAGAGCATTAAGTCATTTTTCATCGAGAATCTCAAGCTCTTGAAGCCGTGACTGTCGGTATTCATCCTCATTAATTACATCTTTAAGGGAGATCCTCAAGGATGGGAGTTCTATCTCAATAGGTAAAATGGCTTCACAACCATAAACAAGGGAAAATGGGGTGGCTCCGGTAGGTGTGTGGTAAGATGTACGGTAAGCCCAAAGAGCGGGTAAATTTGAGTATGCCAATTACATCCATGGGTGTTGAAAATATTTTCCATGATGGATTTTAAGGTCTTATTGGTTTCTTCCGCTTGACCATTTCCTTGAGGGTAGTATGGAGTGGACCATTTAAGTTTGATGTGAAAACGTTTGGCTAGGTCTTTTACATCCTGGTTTTTAAATGATTTTCCATTATCTGCAACCAAAGTAGATGAAATACCAAATCGATGATAAGATTATTGAAAATAAATTTTGATATTTGGCTACCGGTAACATAAGTGAGAGGCATAGCTTCTACCCATTTAGTGAAGTAATTGGTAGCGGTAATGATGAACTTATGTCCATCGGAAGATGTTGGTATGATTTTACCAATGAGGTCAAGTCCCCATTGAGAGAAGGGCCATGGTGTGGTTATCGATTGTAATGCCTGGGAAGGTGCGTGGATAAGATTTCCATGCTTTTGACATGCTTGACAACGTTTGACAAAATGACATGTGTCACTTTCCATGGAGGGCCAATAATATCCAACTCACAGGATTTTCTTGGCTAAGGCGATACCATTCGTGTGTGCTCCACAGATACCAAAATGGACTTCAGCTAAGACACTCGAGGATTCTTCCTGATTAAGACATCGGAGCAGGGTGCCATCATATCCTCGTTTATAAAGAGTTTCTACTAAAATGGTGTAACGAGAAGCACGTTGTGCTAAAGCACGTTTATGCATTGGTTTCATGTTAGAAGGAAATGTTTTATCATGAATGAAGGTATAAAGATCATGGTACCAAGGGTTATTCGACCCACGATCTCACATACCATAGTGTTTTCAGGAAGATCATAGCAGGATTAAGAGATGTTCAACGAGAAAATGTGCCTGGGGTTGACTAGATGTGATTTCTAATAGGGATCCGATGGTTGTCATAGCATCGGCAAATTTATTACAAATTATGGGAATTTGATCAAAGCTAATTAATCGAAAATAGCTTCGAAGACTATCCACCATGCATTTATATGGGATAATTTTTTCATCCTTGACCTGGTATTCATCGGTAACTTGCTTGATGATAAGTAAAGAATCACCAAATACAACTAATTCTATAAGATTCCAAGATATAGCCAGTTTTAATCCTGTGATGAGAGCTTCATATTCTGTGATATTATTGGTACATGGGAATGCTAAGTGAAATGATTTGGGGATAACATGTCCGCTGGGTGTGATAAGCAAAATACCAACCCCTGAGCCATGGAGATTACAAGATCCATAAAAAATAGAGTCCAAGCTGGCGCGATGTCTATGTGTAGAATATCTTCATCAGGAAAAGAGAACTGAAGTGGTTCTGTGCCAGGAAGGGGTGCCTCAGTAATTTGGTCTGCAAGGGCTTGTCCTTTAATTTCTTTCTACGGAAAAAATTTGACATCGAATTCACTAAGTAATATGACCCAACTAGACATTCTTCCCATGAGAATGGGTCTGGATAACAAATACTTAAGAGGATCAATTTTGGCAATCAACTTAGTTGTGTGATTGAGCAAGTAATGATGTAACTTATGGAATGCAAAGGTGACCGCTAAGCATACTTTTTTGATTTGGGAATAACGTACTTCGTGCTCAATAAGTGTTCGACTAAGGTAATATACAACCTGTTCTTTTCCTTGATCGTTATGTTGTGCTAGTAGAGATCCTATGGCATGTTCAGTGGCAGATGTATAAATCAACATAGGTTTATCGGCAACTGGTGACATAAGAACAGGTGGACTAGAGAGGTATTCTTTTAACTTAGCAAAAGAGTCTTGCAATCGTGGTTCCAGTGAAAGTGTGCATCTTTCTTGAGTAATTGATTAAAGTGATGGAACTTGTCAGCCAACTGTGATATGAAACGCCGAATATATTGTATCTTTCCCTGAAGACTGCGTAATTGTTTTAGGTTTTGAGGAGGAGGCATTTCCATAATGGCTTTGAATTTGGTAGGATCCACTTCTATGCCTCTTCGTGAGATAATAAACCCTAATAATTTACCAGAGGTTACTCCAAACACACATTTCTTTGGGTTAAGACAAACCTTATACTCACGTAATCTATCGAAAATGCATCTCAACACACTTTGATGCCCTATTCATGTTTTAGATTTTGCTAATATATCATCAACATAATCTTCCATGATATCATGTAACATGTCATGGAAGATGACAATCATTGCTCGTTGATAAGTGGCACAGGCATTTTTCAAGCCGAAAGGCATGACCTTATAACAAAAGATGCCCCATGGTGTAGTAAATGTCATTTTATGTTGATCTCCTTCAACAATACGTATTTGATTGTAACCAGAGAATCCATCCATTAAGGAGAGCATTTCATGGCCTGTCGTAGAATCAATAATCATGTCTATATTTGGTAAGGGAAAGTCATCTTTGAGACAAGCCTTGTTGATGTCACGGAAGTATATGCATATTCTGATGCCGGGAGTTTTCTTGGAGACGGTAACTATGTTAGATATCCATGCCAAATAATTAATAGGTTTGATAAAGTCAGCTTCCAAGAGTTTCTCGAGTTCGGATTTGACAAGCAATGCAACTTGGGGATGCATTTTACGTAGTTTTTGCTTTACAGGTTTTACATCCGGATGTACCACAAGATGGTGTACTACAAGAGATGGGTCCAGCCTGGCATGTCCTTATATGTCCATGCAAATATATCTTGGAATTCAATAAGGAGTGTTGTGAATTCCATGCATTCTTGGTCGACAGACTAATGCCAAGTTGTAAAATTTTTGGTGTTCAATGGTGCCAATGTTTATGTCTTTTGTTTCTTCTACAAGCATTTTAGATGTATCCTTTTAGAGAATGATGCTAATGGTTGATGTAGGTCATCAGTGTCGGGTGTTTGTTGGAACTTTTTGTTGACATGTTTGGTGGATAGGGTGGCGGTGAGGTTTTGACTATGGGAAATCCTCTGTTTGCGCTTTTGATCCAAATTTTCTGAGGGTGAAGGATCTGAATATTTTATCTCTTCACCAAAATAGGCTGATTCATTTAGATTGATTTCAAATCCTTTTCTATGGTCGGAAGTAGGGATTTGGTCATGAGTTCCAAGGAATTCTTCGATGGCTTCATCATTTTGGAACATGTCCATGGCCGCATGATGTGGTTGGCCATGGTCTATGAGACTCGATGTGTAGGCTCAAAATTGATGACATTAATAGATAAATGTTCAAAGGAAAGATGTGTTTCAACGAGGTCCTCAAAAAGACTACATGGAGACCTGATGTCATTATCAAAACTGGTGTCATCATTGTCACTTGAAATTATTATGGGAGCAACATCAAACACCTTGAAACCTAGACCATGTTTACCATGATGTTGTGTGCAATTTATCGGGTCTAAACGACCTTGTTCATTTGGACCGAGTCCTTTACCCTTCCATCACATGTTTTTCATTATTCGGTGAGCTTTGGTAAATTGAGGGGACTCATAACATGGAGCAAAGTCGTCATTATATAACCAAGATCCTGAAGAACTTGGAATATGTTCATTGTCAAGATAACCAAACTTTTTCTAAAATGACTGACCCATTTGGTAAGTGGGATGGATTCTCAGATGTGGAGCATTAGGTTTTCCATAGCTATGTGGGGATTTGGTGATATAAAAAGAGTCTGCCATCTTTTGAAATTGATATTCACCGCATCATGTGTCAATGATTTTAAATGTGTGAGATGGGGGACCAATAGGTACCTCATGTGGTGGGGAAGTTAGTTTGGTAGTCTTAAAAGATGAAGAGAATGGGTTATAAGAAGAAGGGGGTGGATTGAAGGATGAAGGTTGGTTATTCATAGGAGGAGGTATCTTAATAGAGGAGGTGTGGTTGGATGAAGAAGATTGGCTAGGTGAAGAAGAAGATGGTGTGGTGGAAGAATAATTGTTGCTGGAAGAAGAAGCTTGATTAGTGGAAGAAGATGATTGATTAGTGGGAGGAGGACTGGTGGAAGGTGGTTGACTAGCGGATGATAATGGATTGGAAAATGTGTTTTGGTTATGAGATGATGGTTTCAGATTATTGTTAGGGAGTGTATCAGGATCAATGCGTGTTTCATTAGGGATTATACGAGGTGGAGCATATTTATCTGTTGATGGACAATAGTGATCATGTCGATACCATCTACAATACTCAAAAGGTTAGGGATCTGCACGTAATGTAAATTCCTTGTCCAAATGAGGAAACTTAATGCATTGGTGGAATGTTGATGGGATGGCTTTCATGGCATGAATCCATGGTCGGCCGACAAGAATGTTATATGCAACTTCTACATCTACCACATGACAGACCGTGTCTAAGGTGATGGGTCCAACTTGGAGAGGCAACGTGATTGTGCCTTCAGACTTTCTTTTCGCTATTATCATACCCATGAATGGTTATGATATTGTTTTGTAAATCATTTTCAGTGTAACCTAGACAACGTAAAAGTTTCATGGAACAAATATTTAATGCCGATCCATTGTTGATTAAGACGCGCTTGATTTTATGATGAGTTACATAACCCTCGATGTATAAAGAATGATTATTAGTGATGTTGGGATTAAGTAGGTCAGTGGGACCAAAAGATAAAATAGGATTGGGGACCGTAAGATGTGTAATTAAAGCCTGAATTGTTGTGAATTGATGTCCTCAGGGACACGAGCATTATTCAATGTTTGCATAAGGATGCGTTGTAGTGCAGGAGAAGAATTAAGTAGTTCTATGATTGAAATTTGTGCAGCAGTCTTCTCTAATTGTTTGACAATATTAAATGATGGCGTAGGTTGTGGAGAGGAATTGGCAGCGTGGAATTAGATGGCGGATTAGGAGGTGATGCTTGGGGATGAAGTGGCATATTTTTTTGTTGTAGGGACCCACATTTTTTTCTGTCTAGTGGTGATCGCACAGTCAATTCTGATCTTTATAGTTGCCACTAAGTCTTGGTCATAATCTATGGTCGAGATGACTAAGTCATACTCGACATTACTTGATGATTGACCCTTATCTTTTGAATTGTTATCATGGTTAGGGAACGGATTTTTGAACATGTGAAGTTTTTCATTAGGTTTTTTTGTCTCAGAAGTATTTTCAACTTCTATGTCTCCACGTTCAATCAGGTCTTGGACGTAATGGCGGAGTTACATGCATCTATCTATGGAGTGCCCTTTTATGTGATGGTAATCACAATATTCATTGTCTTTATACCAATTTGGTTTGGGTTGTCCTTCTTCGAAGGGTCTGACAATGGGATATGTAATCATATTAGCATTTTCCAAATGACGAAAGACACTAGATAGACTTTCTCCGAGAGGAGTGAACTCTCTTCATCGATCCCTAGAAGGAACTTCCTTTCTAGGGATAATGATGGGTTGTTTAGATTTTAATGTGTTGGTGGGATGGTTTTGGACATTTCGACATGGTGGGAAATGCCATCATGTTGATGATATTTCAATTCTAGTTAAAGAATTTAGATTTGTCCTGGTTCTGAGGAGTGTCTCGATAAGGTTGGTCCTAAAGGGTGCTTTAAGTAAGCCCTTAGAAATGAGGGATTTTTCGATTTGTGTCCCCTTTTTCGATGACTTCTTCAAAACTATTTAGACAATGCATTTGCATGTGGAATGATAATTCGGCATTGAGATTAGGGACAAAAATGCTAACTAGTTGTCTCTCGGGTACTGAGCAGGGAAATCGCTTGCAATTCCTCGCCATCGTTGTAAAAAGGAGGAAAATTTTCATTTGGCCTTTGCCTAGTGTTACAGAGATCAAGCATGGTTATTTCTGAGTCTAGGTTATAGGAAAATGTTTGACAAATTTCTCCGATAAGTCTGCAAATGTCGTGACCGACCCTTTGGGCAGATGGAAAAACTAGTCTAAAGCTTGTCCTCCTAAACTTTGGGGAATAATCGTAAAAGGTACGTGTCTCGATAGGTAACTTCCTGACATTGCATGTAAAATTCCTTGACATGTTCATGGGGTCGCCTTTGCTTTTGTATTTATCAAACTTAGGGATTTCAAAGGATGGCGGAAATGGTAATCGTGATATCTCTGTATCAAATGGATAAGGACACAATTCTTCAAAGTTGAATTGTTTCGATTGTTTTTGTAGTCCCTGAATGGTGTCTTTCATAAGTTTCCATTCTTGTGTGAATGGAGAAGTAGGGGATGGTTTATCAAACATGTCGTGAGTATTGGAATCTAGATTGAGGTCTTTTAATCTTTCAGCTCTAGTCGTTGCTTCCTCAAGTTTCTTTGTTAAGTCTTGATTTTAGTGAATAATTCTTCATCCAAGAACCATTTGGATTGTTTGGTATTTCGTTGTGATAACTTGATTCACCATTGTCGATGAGTTTGTTTAAATTTTCTCATCCGAAGTCAGGGGTAGTTTTTCCCCATGGCTAGGATGCGTAATAGATATTCATTTTTGTTTTGTTCTATCACCCTATTGACTTGTTCTTGTTCTTCATTGGTGAGTTCTGGTTGTGTGACTTCTTCATCATCATTTTCATGATTGTGACTATGAGTGAATACCATGATGAAATGTGTTTGATTAAGCTGAAAAATGGGTAGGAATTTTGAACAGGTGTGAGGAAATGAGAACTCGATTACTTTGGATTTATCGCGAATAAGCTCGTGATGACTGATAAGGAGAGTAACTCAAACAAGTTATCTCAATATGATGATGATGTAACTCGAGACGAGTTATTAGAGGATTTGTTGCACGTTGTGTAGATTTGGCTTAAACAAGCTCTGGACTATTGATGGGGAGAGTAACCTGAATAGGTTAATCACGATATGGTTGTGATATAACTCAAAATGAGTTATGAAAGGATTTGTGTTGGTTGTGATTTGGATAAACGCGATGATGATGGATAGAATAATGAGTGAACTCAAACAAGTCACCCAATATTAGTTTGATATAGCTGGAAATAAGCTATGAAGGATGTTTTGACAATTGACAATATGGGGAGTGAATGCTAGTCACTCAATATCAGTTGGATATAGCCAAAGATAAGCTATGACAGATGTATTGTTGGATGAGGCAAGCTAATGAAATTGGTGTGATGTTTTGTCCGTTATGTTATTGGATTGTTTGATATGTTCGCTTGGTATTGAATTGCTCGAGAACTAATTTTTTTGTGGAACACAACTAGGGTCATGAACTTTTACAATGAACACATTAATATCAAAGCAAGTTTTATGATAAAACAATGCTAAACTATTTTGTTTTCAAACAAAAAGCAATCATGTGGATTCAATTGTTTTGGCTTATGAGGTAACTTCTTCAGGAATGATCATTGTTTCATGCAATCATACAAGTATGCTATGAAATGGTGGATGCAAGCTCTTATTACTCCAAGAAGATGCGTCCTCCGATATACCCTAGTCCTGATATACCTAATTCTGTACGGGGAAAAATTGGTACGGGAACCCTTAGAGCACTGGAGGAGACTCACCAATTCTTACTTTCCTGTTTCGAGTGAATCACCACGTCCAGAACAGGTTTTGTGAAAAGGTGGAAGGTGATGGAGGGATGAATGTGTATGGTGTCCTTATAACTCCCCAAATATTTATAGGGACGATGCCCAAGCTTCGTTGTTACAACTATTTAGGTGTGACTCGCATGTGCCGCACACAACATTACCTGTAAGTGAAGAGTAGGGGTGAGGTAAATACCAAACATTGTGATGAGACTAGGTCTCAAAGTGCAATGCAGATGTAAATGTTGTTGGTGTGCGTGGTAGTCAAGTCCACGTCATCGATGTAGCTTTGGTGGTGATGAAATCCACCTTGTCTATACATGTGCAAAAAAATGATAAAGTGATTAAACGCAAGGTTCTTTCCAACTTGAAATAAATCACTAAAGAAAATAATTACGTACTGAGCGTTTTTTTTTTTTTTTTGTTTCAAAGCAATTGTCTTTGAATGGTGGTATTTTTGTAAGATTTTTTTTTTTTTTTTTTTTTTTTTTGACAATATTCCAAAGAACGTGGTTGTACAAAAAAATAAATTAGTAGTTATCCTGCAAATGAAATGTTATAAAAGTGATCGTGGTTGTTTTTTGATTTTCCAGATCACTCGAAGGCGCAGGAAAAGAGCATACACAACCAACAACCAAACAAATATTAATAATATGACAAAGGAAAATAATGATTGAAATGATAGTTGAAAACAAAACTAAAGAGGATCCTCGCAATGTTAGAACAAGAAACTAAAAAATTGTGACCGTTTTTTATTTTCCAGATCGCTCGAAGGCGCAAGAAAAGAGCATACGTGGATACAATTGAAATATTTTTTTAATTTTTAAATGTTAATAATTATTGTAATTAATCATGATTGCAAAATAGTGATAATGATTATTTTCACAAAAATAAAAACAATGAAAGAAGAGTGTGAAAACGTTACTTAGAAGTGTTGTCGTGGAAAATTGAAATGTAAGGCAAAAAATTAAAAATTAAAAAAATTGTTGTGCAGAGCCCGAGTGGCCTCACGTTTCTGATTTCTAAGATCACTTTTGAAGTGCAAGGAAAGAGCATACATGTGAGGTTGTTACGTGAAATAAAATAAAAATAAAAATTAAAAAAATATAATTTTGTTGTTTTTTGTTAAAAAGACAGGTGTTAGAAGAAATGAAACCAAAATTTTTCTGTAAGTCTAAATCTAAAAATTATTTTTCATTGCATAGATATTTTCTATACCTTTCCGTTAAAAAAATGAAGTCATTCCGAGTTCGGGAGCAAAATTTATGGCTTCCGGAAGATGGGCTACGGTAGCACTCTGAATGAAAATTTTAAACATGAGAAAAACGTCCCGGGAGCTAGTTTTTTTTTTTTCTGACTTCTGTACTTCACCTGAGGAGCTAAAATTTTGATAGCAAGGTTAAAAAAGAACAATAAACATAAATAAAGAGTTAGATCACAAAATGATTGATTAAAATAAAAGAAAAAAAAATGATTAACTTCCTACAAAGTAGTTATTTTAGCAAAAGTAAATAAATAAATACATTTTCCGGATTGGTTGTCCCATGACAGTAAGATGATAAACTAATGGCTAGTTCATGTGTTTCTACAGATGACGAGTAAATAGCAAAATCAAAACTGGGAACTAAACACCAAGCACCGAGGAGATCAAAGACAGGATGAGCTTCAGAGTTTCATTGTTGCTATAACCTGCAGATACACCACAAGACACCACACAACAAAAACACTACCCAAAGCATGAAGGTTAACCAAAGAAGACTATAAGGAACAAAAAGGAAATAATAATGAACAATAATAAACAAAGAACAAATAAAACCACTAATTGGGAAATTAATGGTAACAAATCAAAAGTAACCGGGCATGCCAGAATGTAAGCTAAGAAAAATACACTACTAACAAGGAAGTAAAATACCAATAATCATATATCTTCCTTTGCGTTTCGTAGAAAACCTCAGAATGGGCTAGGAAACTTGGATTGAGCCCTAATTTTTGATATGTAGGTGCTTTTCTTTAAGACGGAGCAAGGCCTTCCTGCAACAATGATCCTCTTACTTTGCACCAGATGGAAAAAGATTTTGAGGCTATTTGGGCATTAGGACGAGGCAAAAGGATGTTATTTTCTCAAAGGATGCAAGAACTTAGATATGGCATTCAAGCTTATTCTCCATGTGTTTAGAGGGGAGGGGTAAGGTTGTATTTATAGCCTGAGGGAGTGATTAGCTTAGATTAATTTAAGTAATCATGGTTTGAAAATGTGGGCAAGATTAAGTGAGTGGTTTGAAAATGTGGGCAAGATTAGGTGAGTGGGGGCCACAAAGAATGGGTGAGGATTTGAATTATATTTTTAATTCATAAGTGGAGGATTTTAGGTGAGTGGGGACCATGAAGGGTGGGTGAGGATTTGAATTTGAATTTTTAATTCAATAGTAGAAAAACATAGAGAATAATGACATGTGGTGAGGATTGGGTTATTTTTTAAATTTTGAAATGGATAATTAATCAAATTATATTTAATTAATTCAAGTGTATTTTTGTGGGAAATGAGGAAGGGAATTAATTGATTTAGGACAGATGTGAAATTGGGGTGTCTACATATATTATTATGGAACTTAATGAATTACAATGAGAATGAGCCTTACTTATATAGGCAAGGAATAACAATCTAAGAACCAAATCAAGGTCGTAGATCAAGCCATAAATCATGGAAAGAACTAGAGTCATCAAAGAACTAGTCAAATCCATAGATTTATGAGATAACTAGACATCAAGGATCTAGTCAATACCATAGATCAAGGAAAGAACTATACCTAACAACTAGATAATATCTCCTAATATCTAAATAAATAAATAAAAATATCCACACACATAAGTGGGTGAGGATAAATATAATAAAGGTAAATAATGTACCTAGGTGAACATGAGATAAGGTAAATACCTACTCTAACACCCCCTCAAGTGAAGCTAGGGGCAAAAATAGAAGTGGCATGTCCACAATATGAGTCCCGACAACTAGGCCTGATGAGGTACTCATGTACAATATATCCATGAAGAAATCTCAAACCAAAAGAAGGAAAGAATCCTACTATAAGGAAAGAGAAGAAGAAGAAGGAAGATGTTCTCATGAATACCCCCAAGAATAACTTTTGAAACCCCAAGCATTCCATGCAACTCAATGTAGCGAGGTGATGCAAAAGGCTTCATAAAGATGTCTACAACTTGCTACTGAGTCGGAAGGTACTCTAAGTAAAGAACTCCATCCTAAATGTGCTGCCGAATGAAGTGGATGTGTATCTCAATATGCTTAGTCCACCGGGTGTTCAACTGGTTGTGAGAAATTTGAGTTGCACTTTGGTTGTCACACCAAAGTTCGGTCGATGAATCTTGTGGGAATCCAAACTCAGTCAAATAACTGGTGAAGCCAAAGAATCTACTAACTCACTGTAACTACTACCCTATACTCTACCTCTGAAGATGAAAGTGCAATAGCCTATTGCTTTTTGCATGCCCAAGCAATTGGAGAAGAACCAAGATAGAAAAGATAGCCAGAAGTAGAACGCATGTCATCAATAGAACCTACCCAATCTAAATTTGTATACCCAACCAACTGAGTAGAACCCCTAGTGTAGTGTAGGCCAAAGTGGGAAGTGCCCTATAAATAGCACAAAATCCTTTTAGCAACCTACCAATGACTACTATGAGGAGAATGTGCAAACCGAGATACAAGCCCTACTGCAAATGAAATATTAGGGTGAGTATGGGTCAAGTACATGAGACTCCCAACCAACTGCCTATATAACATAGGATCACAAAGTGGTGTGGTACATGTGGATGTAAGAGTAACCCCAAATTGAAAAGGATATGGACTTGGCTTGCAATCAGCCATATCAAAGTGCCAAAGAAGATCATGGGTGTACTTTTGTTGACTCAAATGAATCCTTGAATCTATCCAGAAATATGCAAAGCAAGGAAATAATGCAATAGCACAAGATCTGTCATGTCAAACTGTGTAGAAAGAGCCCTATGAATACTCTGAATGTGGGAAGAAGAGTCATAATAAATAACGAGATCATCAACATACAAGACAAGTATCACAATATCCTCACCAACATGCTGGAGATACACTATATGATTGGAATGGCAACGAACAAAACCAGTAGATAGAAGAAAAGAATCCATCTTCTCATACCAAGCCCGAGGGGCTTGTTTAAGACCGTAGAGAGACCTTCGAAGCCTACAAACAAGAGAATAATCTTGAACAAATCTAGTCGGCTGCTCCATATATATTTCCTCTTGTAGATCTCCATGTAAGAAGGCACTCTTCACGTCCATCTGGTATACGGGCCACCCCTGTGATGCAGTAATAACAAGTACAAGGCATACAAAATCCATCTTGGCAACGGGTGTAAAATTCTCAGAGTAATCAATACCTTCGACTTGTGAAAAACCCTTTGCAACAAGATGAGCCTTATACTTGTCAATATACCCATCGATTGCGTATTTGGTTTGGTATACCCACTTACACCTAACCATCTTTCCGCCTTTAGGAAGAGATACCAAATCCCAAGTATGATTCTTCATCAAAGAATAATACTCAAATGCCATCGCATCATCCCACTCACGTATCCCATGAGCCTTTGAAAAGACTATGGATCCTCGAAACCGCCCGACACAAAATTCCAAACCATAGAATGTGTGTGATGATGCCTAGTGGGTGGAAGATCCTCTATGAAAGGTGTTGCCTCATAAATTGTAGTACGAGCCCACTTAGGCATAGTGACAACATCAGTGGGAATAATATCCTTAATGGCATCTATAACCTCCTCATCAATCTCCTTAAAGAAAGGATCCTCAAGATGAGATGAAGAAGAAGAAGGAATGGAAGAAGATGAAGAATCATGAGGAGTGAAACACTCATCAAACTAAACATGTGTTTGAAAAAGAACATCATGTGTATCAGGATCTAAAATATGATAAGCTCTCATGTCCTCACAATACCCTACCAAAATCAAGGGTTTACTCTGTTCTTATCCAAAGCTTTCCTTTTCTTCTTTGGCACAAAGGCCCAAGCATGGCTCCCAAAGACTCGAAAAAATGAGACATCTGGCTTAGTGTTTGACAAAGCTTCCTCTGGAGTCAAATGCTCAAGTGCTCTATGTGGTGTGTGATTTTGAATATAGTTAGCACAATTAATTGCTTCTGCCCAATAGATAGGAGGTATATCTCTAGAATGCATCATACAATTAGCCATTTCCTTCAAAGTTCTATTCTTCCTTTCTGTTAATCCATTCTGTTGTGGAGTATGAGGAACAAAATGTTGGTGAATAATGCCTTGAGTTGTCAAAAATTTAGAAAACTCATTGCTGAAGTACTCCCCCCATTATCAGTGCGAAGGTTCTTTATGCTACTAGAAGATTGTTTATCGACCAAAGCCTTGAAGACTTTGAAGTGTGAAAAAATATCACTTTTGTACTTGAGAAAATAAACCCAAGTACGCCTAAATAAATTATAATAAATGTAAGTGCATACTTAGCTCCATTGAAAGATGGGGTAGGCAAAACCATCAAGTCACTATGCACAAGCTCAAGTGGTGAAGAAGCTCTCTTAGAAAAATTCTTAGGAAAAGGATCTTGGTGTTGTTTCCCTAGTGCACAAGTATGGCAAACTCACTCAAGACAAGAAACTCTAGGAAGACCATCTACCATACCATGAGTTCTCAACTCCTTCAAATATCTGTAATTGAGATGTCCAAATCTTTCATGCTAAAGCTTACTCTCTACGAATCAATGAGAAACCAATCCTGTCCCTATAGAAGATGTGTCATCAAAACCCTCAAAGTGATATAGTCTTGAACTATGATCAACAATACCCTGAGCAACAATTGAATAAGGCTCCAACAAAGTTCTTACTTCTACCCCATGTGGTGTAAAAGTCATTGTTTTCCCTTGACCAGAATGACAAATTTGATATATAGAAAGTAAATTTGTAGTAATGTTAGGAACATATAGTGCATCTTGGATATTACCACCATCAAGTTTTATATCACCTTTTCCCTCAATAGAAAGAAATGAAGAATCTCCAACCTCAATTTTGGAAGTAGAACTCAAACCTAGAGAAACAAAAGACTCCTTGGAAGAAGTCATGTGATGAGAAGCACCAGAATCTATAACCCAATTGTCTGCAAGTGGTGACTGAGATCTTCCAACAACATTAAGTGTTTTTCCATGCTGATTAGAAGGAGGTGGAGTGGAGATAGAAATTTTGTGTTTCTTGACTACATCCTCTAAGGCTTACATTCGCTTATAACACCTATTTTCTTCATGATTACTACCCCCACAAAAAGAGCATGAACGACTAGACTTATTCTTGGATTTAGAAGACTCCTTGGGTTTTGAGTTGTTTTCTTTGGGTTTAGGAGCATTTTGAGATGGAAGAGGTGTAGATTTAGTTTTACTTGTTTTTTTCCTTGCCCTTAGGATTAGATGCAACTAATGCCTTTTGAGAGGTGGAAGACTCAAGGTGAGATAATTTGGATTCTTCCCTAGTAAGTCTTTCACAAAATGTTTCTAAGTTAGACATTTTAAATGTGTCACCTAAGGCATCCATGCTAGAGAAAAAGGTAGAAGAAAATATTTGAAATGGTCCTCTCAACTTGGATAGAATCAAGTAAACACACTCTTCATCTTTCTTATCTCTTCCACTCCCCTTCAACTGTGTTAACAAATGCTTGAACTTGGTAAGATAGTCTATAATTGTTGGAAAATCTTCAAGATTAAGAGAGGTGATCTCAATTTCAAGTTGCATGGCTCTCATATGATCCACCTTACCAAATAAATCCTCCAATTTCTCCCATATTTTGAAAGGAGAGTCACATTTTTCTAAATGAAACAAAATACATCACTTACATAAGTTCCTATCAAACCCATACACTCATCAAATTTACACTGGTATCTTGAAATTTCTCATATTCCCTAGTGAATACCATTTGTTTTAAAGAAGTTAAAGCCCATAATATTTTCCTCTTAATTATTGTTTCCATTCTTGGTTTCCATGTGTGGTAATTATGTGTTGCAAAAAATCACCAAAATAAATGCAAGAACCAAGCAATTTGCAATAAGACCCCCAAGCAATGCACCAAGAGCCCCCCCAGATTTTGACACTTTATAATGAGTCTGTGTTACAATATGACACTTTATAATTATATTAAAATTCTCAAAATAAATATTTCCAATGGAAAGAACATGGAAAAATAAGTGCTTTTGCAAAAACGGCACTCAAAACCGAGTTACCGATCAAAAGTTACAAGCTTTTCAATATTATGCTCTATTATTTATTTTAGTTGCCACTAAAACAAAATAAAATGCTCTTGCTTTCACCACACAAATAAAATGAAAGGGGGCTAGAGTTAAGCACCTAATAGTAGGAATCACAAGCTTAAGCCCTCATACGACCATACCATATGACTAAGGGCTAAGGATTTTTATGGATTATATATGAATATAGAAAAAAAATGTTTGCAAAGCGAAACTTATAGACGGATGTCAACAAAGCAATCTCCTACTCTGATACCATAAAAGGAATGATAACCAGATCATACGAAGCCAAGAACACAAATACTAATAAAATACCACAATCAATAAGATGAAAACAATTCACCAAATAACTTTACACAAAACCTTTGCAAACAAATGAGCAAAGAATATCATATTATTATGGAACTCAATGAATTACAATGAGAATGGGCCTTGCTTATATAGGCAAGGAATAACAATCTAAGAACTAGTCAAGGTCGTAGATCAATCCATAAATTATGGAAAGAACTAGTCATCAAAGAACTAGTCAAGTCCATAGATTTATGAGAGAACTAGACATCAAGGATCTAGTCAATACCATAAATCAAGGAAAGAACTATACCTAACAACTAGATAATATCTCCTAATATCTAAATAAATAAAAAGAAATATCTACACACATAAGAGGGTGAGGATAAATACAATAAAGGTAAATAATGTACCTAGGTGAACATGAGCTAAGGTAAATACCTACTCTAACAGAGTGGGTGTAATAGAAATCCTCATGCATTTTTGTCTCAAAACTGAAGGAGTTGGAGATACTTGTACATCCATATATGAATCAGAATCCTTGAGAGGTTGATGACCTCTTATTGCAGTTTTTTCTTCTTGCATGTAATGCAATTGATTTCTTCTAAAAGAAAATTGAAAATTAGCTGTATTTTCCAAATAAATACATGAAAATATTTTGCAATAATTAAAACTTTAAACTTACCTCTTGCTCATCATTTGAAAGACAATTTAATCTCATTTTTTCATCAAGTGCAGTTGGAATATTAGCATTTTGTGAGTTTAAATCAAGAAAGGATTCATAATATAATGCAATTATATAATTACAACATGACAATGTTGCAGCCTCATTAAAAATAGTATATGTCAAATCATGTCATATATCCTATTGGATATATTTTTACACTAATAAAATTGTTGGAAACTTATGAAAAAGAGGATGTAGACAAGATCCCAATATAGTATGTCATATTGTCTACCCTGCAAGACTATCTTAGCCTGAAAAAATTCAATCATGGCCTAAAAAATGTGCGTTAAACATCTTGCAAAGATACCCCCTTCTTAATTTAGATTTTTAGCAATACCCACACATTGAGAAAAGATAAAATTGTTTTATTAGCTTATTATGATGATAAAAGAAAAAAATGTAAAAAATAGTTTATTACCTTCAACTTGTATGCTGAAGTGGGACTCTAGATACTTTTTATTTGAGTCTGAGAGTAAGGATTTTTTTGTCACAAGGTTAACATTTGTGTATGGAAGCCCTGTTAGGTGATGGATATCTTCTACATGTGTCCCAAAAGAAAATTCTTGTAATGGTAGTTTGACTGTGAATATATAGGTGGATTCGTCAAAATTGGATAAAATAAATTATAGTAAACATGTATTAGTGTGATATTGTGGCATGTAAATTATCCCTTGATTTTTTCTTTTATCTACCTAGTCACTGAATGTGCCCTTTAGTTTGAGAAATGTGGAAATTTTTGGGCACATAAGTTTTTTTTATTGAAGTTTGGGTTTATCCTGAGACCAAGTCTGAGAGGATGTTGAATGGCATGCCATTTTTGGATTACGATGTAGATGTTTACAATTTGTACTTTGGATCCCGATTCAATGAATGGATAGTTGTATGAGCATGAATCCTGAATCTTGATTTGAAGAATTGATAGCTATATGATCCTAGAGCTTGATTTGATTAATGGATAGTCATATGAATCAATACTCTGTAGTTTTACTTTGGAGTCTAGAGCCCGAGGTCGAGACTAGATTAAAGCTTGGAGTTGGAGGAGCAAGTGAGGGAAAATGTGAGAATGAATGAGGGCCCAAGGTTATATATAAGTGAGGGAGGGGAAAGGCACATGACGGTAAATAGTTCATGGAATCGGTGGATAGATAAACATGGATGGCTACCAGTAACTGTGCAGCCACAAACACACCCGCCGCGCCCGGTTATATGCAAGAAGGATGCACATGAAACTGTAGCTATATATGCGATTGTTTGGCTATATATACAATCGAGTGGTTGCATATGCAATCACTTGGTTATATATATAGTCATTTGGCTACATATGCAGCCACTAGACTTCATATGTAGTTGTTTGACTACATATGCAGCCAAGAACTTGGATATATAGTCTCTTGATTACATGTGTAACCTCCCAGTCAAATATTAGATGCTCAGTTACATATGTAGATTCCTGGATACATATACACTCATACAGACACCCGCCTATGTATGTAACCATACAAACGACTGATTGCATGCGTAGATGTCTGGCTACATATGCGATCACTTGTTACATGCAACTAGACATTTATATAGTTAGCTACTTGTGTTTTTGAATTTCTCCGCCTTTGCACTTGTTTCTAGTGCACCTTTTCTCATATACATTATTTACCTTCATCACTATATACATTTTTCCCATATTCTCCATCAACACAAAATCCATTTTTTACAATTCGCTAAAGAAAATATAGGTTGGATTTTGGTAAGGGGTCTTAAAATTTACCATGGATTCTCAATTCTAAAGGGCTAGCATTTGTTTGTTTTTGTTAGTTATTGGCCTTTTTATCTTTACTACTACAAGTAATAAAGATGCATTTCTTCTATCTCCTTATCTATTTTTATCCATCCTCTTAATTTTCCAACTTTCTAAGTATTATAATCTTATACAACCAAGAAGGAACTTTGTGTCTTTCATTTATTAATTCTGGATAACTTTGTGTCTCTAATTTATTAGTCTTACTATTGCTTACATAGTTGATTTCTTCCTATTTAATGTGGACATACTCGCTAATGTGTATTAAATATGTAAGTCTACTCATAACATTAACCACCTCTTTTATTTCCCAATCTCCTCTTTACCTCTCTTTAAAGTAAATTCCACCTTGTACATTGTACAAGCACTTTGCCATAGGTTTAGTGGAGTATTCCTATGTGATCCCTAGCCTAAAAACTACCCCATAATTTTAACTATATTACATTCAATAAATGGGAGCTTCCCCATACCTGAGAAGGAAGGGTTTATCCCCGTGACCATTGGTGGAAAACAATAATATATCATGTAAAAGTTATTTCACTGATAATTTTTGGCAACTCCAATGGGGAAGATTTTCCTTTGTAGACACCCTTAAACATCTTTGAAAATAAAAAAACATTATATATCCTAAATCCCATAAAAATTGAAAAAATATCCTATTTAAATGTTTGAGAGACTTATTTTTCTTAATTGGTAAACAAGGGTTAATGGGTCCCTTTCCCTTTGTTTCACTTTTATAATAACTGAGCGATAGCCATTCTAGGAAATAACTATATGCCCCAAATCCCCAAGTCTCAGTATAACCTTTTGATGAAACGATGTAACTGTTGGAAAAATAATTTGTCGTGATGCAAATTATTTAATTTTTACCAATGCTCTAGGGCTAAGCCCCTCCTTCTTGTGTATGGGAAACTCCCATTATTGAATGTAAACTACCTAAATTTGTGGGGTGACCAATAGGATGGGGATCACATAGGAATAATCCACTAAGCCTATGGAAAATTATTGTATGAGGTACACGAGGAATTTGCATTGGAGAGAGGTAAAGGGGATTTGAAGAAATAAGGAGAGAGATGATTGACATTGTTAGTAGGCTTACATAATTCATATACACCAACTAGAGTAAGTACACATCTAATTAGAATAACATAACAATGTAAACAATGATAAGACATAAAAATCATAGACACATAATTCCATTGATTCATATATCAAATAAGTAGTCACCCTTCTTAGTTCTACAAGATTATCATGATCAAAAAGTTGGAAAATAGAGAGAGAGTAGAGAAGCATAAGAAAATGAATATAATCATTACGAACTTTTATTACTTGATGTAGTAGTGGTGATCTCAAAAACTTACATTCAATCAAAAATTTCGAACCCCCCATTGAAATGAAGAAGACATTCCAATTTATAGCATTACAAATATGTCTCTTCATCTACCCCCTATATGACCTTACACCTATCTTCATCACTTGTGACCTTTCTTTCACATTCTTAGGAGGCGAGTATTTTTCTTATTAGTAAAAATGACTCTTACAATGTTTAATTGAGGGTAACTTAAGTGAATAGAGAGAGAGAGATATGACCGATTTGATGAGGATGAAGATATTTTTATTTAAAGCATGATGAACAAAATTTCCTCTTTCTGCGAGATGAATAAACACTCTAGACTATTGAATGACTATTTAGGAACACTGTTGTGAGAAATTCCAATGAAATCCATAAATAACTGTGGGCATCAATCATGATGGTTCTTTCCTAATCTCATAGTGAGAGTGAGGATCAATTTCTCAGAAATTCTTGAGAATTGGCCACTGGTTAGAATGGAATTATACGATGACAAGGTATTTCCTTCTTGGGAATGATCACACCACAAGACTTGAATGAGTGTTTAAGATCACTACCAAGTGGGTGATAATAAATTGAACAAAGATGATTTCCCATTTTTATGAATATGATGCCTTGAATGAAGATCATGCCATTTTTCCTTTCCTGTCTCCAAAATATCCCTTGAATGAAATAATCTCATGCACCTCCTGCTCACATGTTTCTTATGGGAATGGATGATTTCTCAATTCTTTACACATGATGGTCTTGGATTCCTTAGTAGCTTGTTTCTTGAAGAAGGTTTGAATCAAAATGGTGGATTCAGGATATGGATATCATCAACCCACCCCTTGAGTTACACATTTCACCTATGAGCATGATGACCTCTCCATTACTCACTTTCCTGACCATGAGTGAAAACATCCTTATGGTGTTTGAACACCCTCTTTTCCATTTCTCCTCATGGAGATGCTTTCCTATTCCTGATAGCATGAATGATCCTTAGATGGAACTTTAAGGAATGAATGAGAATGAGTTCCATGTTCTTGTCCTGCACACTCCATTGAAATAATGCAAACTCCACCTCCTTTAACTTGTAATATGTGAGCTCGATATCAAACATGAATGAAGTGTTTAGAAACACTTCACGAGGTATGAATTGTTTGAGATGACATAATTCTTCACTCACAATGAGATTCTCTCATTATTATTTTGATGATCATATTCTTGGTGAATTAAAATTTTAATGAATCCTTGAATCTTTTCAAAACTCCTTTCCAACCTCATAATGTTCCTGGTTTCATCTGCTACACCTCGATGTACTCTAATATACCCCTTGACACAAATGTGATTATAATGATGTTTTAGGATCCTTTGAAATATTGTGTGGGGTTTATTGACCTTTTTAGACCACGAGACAACTTCTCAACCTTACGATGATGGAAAAATAAACAATATAAGAAAAATTGGAGTTGCCACAACTTATGGGCCGAAATTGGAAACTTTCTATTTTTAGCAAGTCCTAGCTAGGACTGCTATATCTAGCAATTTTGTAATATTTTTACTCTCGGATATTTATTTCCTATTCATGAAACCACATATGCCAATAATTAACCTCATTTGATAACTTACTATTTTTATAGATGCCCCACCATGAGAATATGCTATTTTTATTAATTGCACTATAGGTGTCAGATTCCAATGAAAACAATCTTGGAATTATGGGTTTTATTCCAGGGTTCCTTGCTCCAAGTTTCAAATGATTCCTTCATCTATATGAGTGAGAATTTTTTTCATTAGATGAGATAGAATACTAAGAAAAAATTAGTCCACCATATCTTTAAAAATTAAACCCCATTGAGAAAGAAATGTCTTAGACGAAACTATATTTTTGAGGATCCTTCTCTCCAAATTTCAGAGCTTTTCATCCACCAAAAATTCAAGAAAGAGATAAAATTATTTGAGGAGGGAATAATGATGAAAATAAACACAATCCTCAATATCCCTAAGAAATTAGCTTCTTCATGTGGTAAAAGAGGGTTCGCATAGAGTGAAATTTTCGAGGATCATTTGCTCCAATTTTCAAGTGATTTCACTTGTTGGATCCTCGAAATGAAGAGGGTTCTGAATTCCTACTATTGTGTAATAAAAACCATTAATTTAGGTTGGAAGGTGTGATGATGGAAAATTCACCAAAATGGCTAACTATATGGAAGAAATAAGATACAATTGTGTTTAAATGTGTTTTATTTCACTTTTACATTAGCCTACTAATCATATATAAAAATCAGTTAAATTTGAGTTTAAATGAGGTTTAAATATATATTTTTAGGATGAAAAGGGAAAAGAGGGACATCGGGGAAGAAAATGGCATCTTGGAGCAAGATTGAGATAAGTGTCATCACTTCAGAGCGAAGGTGAGTGAAATGGAGGGACCAATCAAACACCTTGATGAACCGGGAAAGCTCACTTGAAATATTAGAAGGGGGACCTTGATCTTAGGTGAATTTTTATGCCTACTGACCCTTTGGTGTAAAGGGACATTAGGGAAAGAAAATATCACCTTCGAGCATGGTTCGACAAGTGTGCAAGTGAAAGCTTTGGCTAAGTATGCATTTAGAGGCTTAAACATGCACTAGAGGAGATGATGAGGGTCACATGAGGTTCGGGGTTAGGGGATTTCGTATGGGCACAATTTTTTTGTCCCTCTTTACCCCTTGGTGATAAGGGACATCAGGGACAATAAATTTCACTTGGAGAAAGGTGGTGACACGTGGCGGTGAGAAACAATGACCATGGGTTCACAAAACTTAACTTTGCTCATAATCAACTTGGATCAACCTAACTAGACATGGGTGTTAGAATGGTTACATGCATGTATTTTGGTGCAAAAATTTCCCCCTTGTCCCCTTTGGGAAAAATTGACAATAGGTGCAACAAAAACATGCCTTACTTCATTTGGAAAGCCAATTTACGCACCGGTTTACCTCAAATGACATGAAGTCATGAAATATTCACCCCGTAGGCTTAGGATGGACTTTGGAGGTGAAATTGTATATGAATATGACTCTAAAATTCATTATAAGACCAATGGAATATGTTTAAACGCTTAATTCTACATGAAACTCTAAAAATTATCCCCTTTTTTTGGGATGACAAGGTACACCTTCAAAGATTCAACTATCTCAAGAAACCATTAACCCTTGAATCCAATTTGATGCTTCCAAACTATATAGGATTCTTCAATATTTATATTTCCTATTTTCCTCCCTTATAAATCCTTACATATCTCCTAGAATCATCAAGATAAGTTCATGTTCATGTTTTGACTATTCATTCCTTACACCTTAAAAACGTGCTTTTACATAGGCTGCTCCTGAATCACCAAATCTTTCCTAAATATTCCTAAAATACTTACAAAAAAATAAATAATATATGATACCACCTCCAGATGTTTTTATATTTTCATAATCCTTCAGTAGGATATAGATAGGCCTCAAAATGACCAAAATTGGCCTTTCTAGGCGTGCTAGAGAACTAGTCTTCTACTATACTTTAATGAATGAAATAATTGACATTATCTGATAATTTTTGAATTTTTTACATATTTATTTAATGTATTAGGATAACTTGCAAGTTCAATATGATAATAACATGGGAGACATCTTGACCTGACCAGGAGAGACATTCAAGAAGTCATTGAAGTAATTTTTCACATTTTGGCTTGGTTTTCATAGCTTAAGTTTTGAAATTTTGAGCTAGTAATTTCACATGAAAATAGATGCATCTTACTCAAGAACATTAAATCACAAGGGTAAATATAGAAACTAAACATTCTCTTGGGTGAGTAAACAAGTTAATTATCAAATTGGGGCCATATAGTCAGTTCTTCACACTACTAACAAAAGTTATGAACACACACAATGGAAAACCAAATAACACACCAAATCAAGGGAAACACAATAAAATAAAATAAAGTACACAACGAAAGGAAAATTATAGTACATGGGGGTGGAGAAAATTTATTTAGGTTGGATAATAATGTACATATACTTAACAATGGTTTGAGAGAAGTACATACCATCATGGAACAATGGGATGCGTTCATACCTCCGAAGCTAGAAGATAATCATTGAATCATGCCATGCTCTTGTGATGGATTTGTATGGTTTGAGAAGAAGGATAAAGACCATTTTCCCATCCTCATACTTATATTTCATTGAGAAATACTTTACATCTAGTGACCATTTTGTAACTTTCTTGGAAGCCTTACCTTGTGAGTCTCCGTGTGTGATGATTTGTGACTATAATAAGTTATTATCTCATGTTCTCAAAAATGGAATATTTGATTTTGTCATGAAATAATTCATCATATTCCAGCACAAGATCATTTCTAGGATTAATAAGGGTATCCATAGGTGGTGAGAATAAGTTGACTCTGACTCCATTCACAAGACTCTTGCACATTCTCATTCATTTGTTCCCAATGAGTCTTCTCTGTGCCTATAAACTCATCAATTTATATGAAGGAGGTATTATCTTCATGTATGAAGACATCCATATGAGATTCCATAATTTCATTTCCTTTCCATTCATATTATTCTTCAAAAAATGAGAAAGGGGAAGAACGATTTTCACATTCGCTCATGCACCAAGGCTTTGAAGATAAAAATTGATCTTACTTTTTTGTTCCATATCATTACCAAACATTTGTGCATAAGAAGAAGGATCACAACTAAAATCACACTTATCTTACATTTTCATGACATAGGTTAGGATCTCAAGATTGAGTTGAGGGTCTTCAATTTATTCTGCAATATTCAAGATGTCTTGCACAAATTCCTTTTTCGAGCTACTACATACTCATTTTCACCTTAATTTGAAAAATCTTCACACTAGGCCTTAAAAATATGGCTGGAAATCTAATCTTCACGTGGTCAAGACTTATTTGAAAACTCCACCTTCTCCTAATCCACATTTCTCATCATCCATAGGTTACCTTATTGCAAGTTCAAGCATATCTGGTATTCATCATTTTCGAACAGAGAAAAGATCCATGCTACACGTAAAGGGTACACATATCGAGTTTAAGATTTTTCAAATCATCCTCATGACAGGAGGAAGAATACAATGTTTGGGTTACAACATGAGGATAATCCTCTACTCCATTATGAAAATCTCTTATAAATTATTCTTCTTCATAGAGAAAAAGGAAGACTCCATGTTCACTATTATGGTCATTATCACTTTATTTTGGTGATGATGGGGAAGTCAAATCATTAGAGAGATCATGCCTCATTTATCCATCCATGATTGTATTAAAAGCAAGTTGGATTCTTTGACTTTATCCATTTCATCATTTAACGTGTGTGCATCAAATGAGGAATAAAAATGAGAAAGAAAACCATCAATGATTACCTCAAATTTATCCTCGTGAAGATCTTGAGTTTGAGATAGAGGATTGATTTCTTGAACATCTTTATGGTCAGTGGAAATCTCAAAGCAAGCACTTTGCATTATCCATCAAGAGACAATAATTCTCATCTTTGGTGCACATTTTTCCTCCAAAGGGCTATGCCTCGAGCCAAAATGAATTTATGAATGGAGGTTTAACTTTCATGTTTTCTTCATTATCCTCCAGGTGATGATGTGGATTTCATCAAAAGGCTTAAGAACAAGGCAGTCATGAGAAACACATAGGAGTCTTTCAAGAACAAACACCTCATAATATAGAGAATCATCATAATCTTCTTCCAAAAATGAATATATTCTTCTGCACCATTATAAAGTACATCAAGCTTCTCATATATTTCTTGCATAACCTCAACATAATTCAGAATTTCAATATTATTTTGGGGATCAAAATTTCCTTTTGTAATGCTCAAAATTATTCGTACAAACTCTCTTTTCAGGTATGTCATTTATTCATTTCCATATGCAAGAAAATCATCCAAAGGAAGAGATACAAAAGAAAATTCTTTAAGTTTCTTAATCAGTTGAATGAAGTTAAAATCATTAATTTTGGTAGACTCTTCACTATCATGCTTTTCATACAACATTTCATATCTCTTCTACATATTTCTCATCAAGCTCTTAGATTCTCTCTCATCAATTAGTGTAATTATCATTTTATTTCCTCTTATAGCAGTCCACTTGAATTAAAGCCACTAGGATTTGATGATAGGATCTTCAGATGAAACAATTTTCTCTATTCTAGACATTCTTTTCATAATTACTACATAAATGTTGCTAACCTTCTTTATTTTTGTTGATTGGAAATTTTTGGTTGAAGCATGAGATCCCTTAGTTGTGGCGGAATCCATACTTCTATGATAATTGGTCTAAAATGATGTCTGATAAAAAAATTACATCTCTTGGTGGTAACCTTCTCCTTCTAGTTGTCACTTATTGGTAATGAACACCAAACTTGAAAATTCATCATCATGATGTGGGAAATGAATGTGACATGGATTCATTCCTTGATAGGGTGACCTTCAAAATCTAGTTTTTACTTTGATATAAAATATTTTTTTGTTTTTTAGAATATTTATTTTTATATTTTCCAGAGATCTTTAAGGGTTCACAAGGGCGTATCTCTCCCTAGTGGTGTTGTCAAAACTCTTGGAAAAATAATTTTTCATGTTGCAAATTATTGAATTTTCACCAAAGCTATGGGGCTAAGCCATTCCTTCTTATATATGGGGAGGTTCCCATTGTTGAATGTCAACTATCTAAATCTATGCCCGGTCAATAGGCCAGGATCACATAGAATACTCCACTAAACATGTGGCAAAGTGCTTATAAAAGGTATGAGGAATTTTTAGCATAGAGGGGTAAAGGGGAGTTAGGTAAATAAGAAGAGAGAGGGGGTTGATGTATGTGAATTTTGTAAGCCTAATAATAACGTTAACCCTATATCTCTCTTTATTTTCCCTAACTCCTCTTTACCTCTCTTGATTAACTAAAATGTGGGATATAGGGATAGTTAATCTAATCTAGAATAACATGTAAATGCAGTAAATAAATGTAGTAAATAGGGAACTAACTCATGTAACTAATCTAATGAAAATATAAACCCTAATATGCAAGAAGAGTGAGGAAGTGACTCGAGTTGATTAAAGGAGCTCATTGGATTGTGTCAAAGGTGGCTAGAGAAATAGAAAATAAGAATAACTATGTAGAGACTCCAAAAAGGATGGATCTGAGCTATCTAGCTAGACTGGAGCACCTGGAGAGGGACTAGGGCGCCTACGGGTGCTTTGGTTTGAAAAATGGGTAACATGGTCTGTGTAATAGATCTGGAATTGAGTTTCATAGGTTCAAAAGGTGATATGAAACCCTTACTATTTGTCACATCAGATTCATTATAGCTTGTCGTATGTCACTTTGATAATCCAAGATGCATAGAAGACCTGCAAAATACCAAAAGAAGTATCAAAACCTAAAAAAAAAGAATGCAAATGAATGGGTCGAGCTGACCTTAGCTGCCACAACATTTGGCTTACTAATTGAGCATTTCACTACATTTTAGAACCAAATGTAGTTTAGGTGTGTGTGCATAATGTGCTCTAGATTCTCTTGTGTCAGTCACACTTTGTGAAGTAGTGAGCAATAAATAAATGTAGAAAATGTAATAGAATGTGTGTATGGAATATAATATAATCCCTCCCCTATGAAGTGTGATGCAAATAAACTAAACTTGTCCTTTTCATGGAGCTAATGGATGCAAATGATCTCCAAGTGGATGCAACTCTAGATGGATGATAGTAGTGACTAGTGCTTGGTCCCTCATTATGGTCTCATAACTTTATATTTATAGGGTTCTCTTGATCTAATTTCATAATTAACCTTGAAATGGTCAACCACCAAAAAGATAAGAAGAAAAAATGGATAGAAAGAGCCCAAAAAGTTGTGGAAAATATAAAAAGGATTGGGGCACCCTAATACTAACCCGAGAGCACCCCATTTGAGGCTAAAATAATGGAAGATGACCGAAACAGATTAGGCATGTGGGTGTAAAATTTCAGGAATGAAGAAATAAAATAAGAGAAGATGGCCAAAAGATGGGGGTTAATTAGTAATTTCTTCACTCAAGAACCTTCTAAATAGTAGTATGAAATCGAGGATTAAATAATATCTAAAGTGCATGATTTTGTGACTACATTTTCCCCCACTTTATGTTGGTGAGCGGAAATCTCGATAACATAAAGTAGATAGATATGCGTACTTGATGTCTATGAATATTGTAGTAGAAAACGTCTTTGAAGGACTAGAAAAAACATGGAATGAAAAAAATATGATGGAGCATGGAAACTAAAGATGAAAAAAGTGCAAAAAAGTGATGAGAGTGAACCTAGGGATGGAAATGCATGTGTAGTTGCTGATGTGTGTGATGTACCTACATGGTTAGTATGGTGTGTGATGTTGCAAAAGTGTTATCATTTTTTTGTTTTCCCCCATTTGACTTCTTGTTTCTCATATGGTCGGACCTACAAGGAGAAAATGATCAAGTAATCAAATATGTATGTATGTATGTGTAAAAACGTAATGTAAAAGATGCATGTAAAAGTATGTAAATGTAAAATACATAAATGAAAGAGTGTAAATGGAACATGTGCACCTGATCCATGTCGAGAAAGAGAGTGTAGAAGGATATCTTGTATTGTGAGTTTTTTGGGCGATCTCACGCCACCACTTAGGCCAAAGAAGTGTAGGGAGAAAGTTACATTATTATCCTTCCTGTAACTACTTCCTTGAATGTGTGTGAGAGATCTCTGTAAGTCTTGGCCTTTTGGGCAATCCGACACCACTGACCGAAGTGGTGTAGGGAGGCACACCCACTATAACCTCTAATCATGTAACTGCTTCCCATAATGCTAAGGACATCATGTCCTATAAACCCATTGTGTTCGGGCTCATAGTCTGGTATGAACCCACTCATTGTATGTGACCCACAATGCTAAGGGCGGAAAGTGCACTGAACTGAATTGGTGTAAATACATCATGTTAGTATGTAAACCCCAAATGATGCCCCCACTTTGGGGTCACATGTGACATTGCTGATAGGAGAATGTGACCCCAAAAGAGGACCAACCGCATGAACTGTACCCTAGAAAGTGCTTGGTAGAAACAAAGGCACACACAAATAAGAAGGCTAGTAAAAGACAAACATTAGTATGAACAATAATGCATATAGAAAACAATGTAAAGTAAGCTAGGAAAATAATGTAAAAGCTACCAACAAATGTAATGTAAACACATAAGAAGACAAATAAGCCACACGAATCTTTCTGTAAACATGGGAAATCACTCACAATGTCTCAAGACATGCAAGGCCATCATGGTTGCATACAAAAAACAAGTGTGCAAACCAAACATTAGGTAATGCCTGAAAACAAGAGCAAACAATAGACAAACAATGTAACAAACAAGTATGGAAGACAATATCCCTATATAAAAAAATGTTGCACATGAAGCACCCATTAGCATGTTAGAAAGATAACTAGTATGTCAAAAGCGTGTATAACCAAGTAATGTAAAGTGATAAGTACAAAATGAAACAATAGCACCCGTGAGAGGCGAATGTGGATGCCCCCAGTGACCAGTGTAGAAGGGTAGAAGGTGAGCATCTTTGTTGCATGTAAGATACCTAAACTTTATGTCACAACTAGAAAAATACATGAATGTGCATGTGTGGATGATATAGATAAATGGCATACGAGTAGTCTAACTACCATGTGTAATAAAGTGACCATGAAAAAGTGAAAGTAAGCAAGAGTAAAAACAGCCATAATATGCAGTATGTTGTAGATGGATGGAATGGAATGCAAAATAGAGTAATAGGAGCAGCGTGCCCTCCCTCCCCCCAGGTAAATGGAAATGTATGTAGTGAGTTTCATTTATTTTTCCCCCTCAATAGTCAATAATGGACCGTAAACGAGAGTGTGTCATCGGGAAATGTTTGGATAGTGTGTGTTGTGTCTAACTCAC
Source organism: Taxus wallichiana var. yunnanensis (assembly GCA_018340775.1). Lineage (NCBI taxonomy): Eukaryota > Viridiplantae > Streptophyta > Pinopsida > Cupressales > Taxaceae > Taxus > Taxus wallichiana. Next base: position 721,936,383 of record CM031238.1, read on the forward strand.
TATGATGAGAATGTATGTGTAGTGATGATGATATGCGACATATAGAAGAGATGTGCATGAACCTTATAGCCTAAGCGTATATCATGATAAAATGAACATATGAGTGATGATTTAGCCCTAAAACGTATATCACTATAATATGAATAGGAGGGAGTGGTGATGTAGCCTAAAGCGTATACCACTATAAGATGAATAAAGTAAGTGATGATGTAGCCTATAACGTATGTCACTATCTCGAGAAATGTTGCAAGATGAAAGGGTGAATGATTAATGCATAATTAATGTAAGGTATATTTGATTTGTAAACCTTCAAAGAGTCAGTATGGACCGATGAACTAAAATTCATCATAGGGTAAGTGAGTGTATCATGTAGAAGACAATGCAATATGTGTGATCATAATAGACGACCATGTGATGAGTAGACTATGTAATGTATAATGTAATGCAAGATGTAATGTAAGATGTATAAGATGTAAGCGGGATGCAATGTATGATGAAAATGTATATAATGTATAGACATGTAGATGTAGACTAAATGTAGTATGTATGATGCGTGATGAGATGCAATGTGTGTGTAGAACTACTATGAAGTGTGTTGGATTCATGTGTAGTAAGCCCTCAACAGTCAAGTGTGAACCGAATCACAAGACTGTTTCATTGGGTAATGACATATGTATGACTATGCAAGATGAAAGGATGTTAAGATGAGGTATGCGTGGATGCTAAGAATGTGATGTAGTAGTATGTGAGTATGCTATGAGGGGGGGTGTTGAATGATATGCCCCCAAGTGTGTGTAAGAAGATCATGTAAAGTCATCGAGAAGATTGTCATTCTCTAGGTCATAATCGAATGGATAAGCATTAGTAACTTGATAAGCAATAGTGTCTGGTTGATCATGTAATGAGCCATTGAGGTGTAAGTTGTACATACCCATGGCATATTCCTCATTAGTGAATGGAGGAAGTGGGAAACCATGTGCATACCATAGAATAAGATTTTAGGAATAGCCATGAAAAGAACTATTACAAATAAAAATATGACCAAAGGACATAGGAAATGAAATTTCGTATGACTAGGATCTAATGTGCCCCCAATATAAGTAATCCAAGATTCCCCTAATGTGAGTGGAGAAGAACAAGGGGTACGTGATAAGTATATCGTAAGATGAAATACACGCAAACCATAAGTGATGGTAATATTGATAAATCCATAGTAGAGATGAGGATCATGAGTAGGAGGATGAAGGTCCTCAAAAGTGAAACCAAGCTGAGCTAGACCATCATGGGAACATATAGTGACATTGCATGTAGGGTCAAATGGAATATGTTCCCAATATGAGTCATTCATGAAGAGGGTGCAAGTGAATGGTGGGCATGTTAATGTAGGTGGTACATGTGAGGGTGTAGGATATAACGTGATTTCCATATGCTACACATCCCCGATATGGAATCATAACAATAGTAGTGTAATGGGTGGTACAAAAAACTGCATCTATCACAAAAATGGTACCATCAAGTGGTGGTAAGTGTGGTGGTTCTTTGATAGGTTGGGGATCATATATAATATCTGTGCATGGAATATGAAGATTAGTATTAGAAGCTTGATCGCAATAATGGAATGGATTGTGGTCACAAAAATAGTGTACTCAATGCTCTCATGTAATAATTTTACACAATTATGGATAATAGAGGTGACAACTTGCATGACATGAAGTCATGGCCTACCAAGTAGACAGTTGTAAGAAACTAGGAAATCAACAATGAAAAAGACAGTGTGGATAGTCTTAGGACCAACAGTGATAGGAAATGTAATGTGATTGAAACATGAACAAAGAGATACATCATAAGCACATAGTGAAACACTAGAGGGACTAACATCACGAGTGGAAAGACCCAAAACTTCAAGGAATGACATAGGACACAAGTTAAGTTTAGATCCATTATCAATCAAAGTGCGCTTAACAACTACATTATGAATATGACATATGATATGTAAAGGTGGGTCATTATCAAAAGTGTGAACATCAACGAGAAGGTTAGATTCAAAAACTAGGTGTGAAGAGAATGCATCGAAAATACTTAATAAACCGAATTCTGGATGCATGTCAACACAAATGTGAGTAGTAGCAAGAAATTGTTGGACTCTATGTAGTAAATCAAGATTTTCAAACAAATAATAATTTATTAAGATACTCATGATGACCAAACCCTAGGGTGACAAGTAATGAATGAAGAACCTAGAAGCGTGAATGATCGAGTCTAGTTCACCAAAATGATTAACTAAAATGTAGGATATGTGGATAGTTAATGTAATCTATAACAACATGTAAATGCAAAAAAATAAATGTAGAAAATGACTATAGAAATGACTCAAGAAACTAACCTAATGAAAATAGAAACCCTAATATGCAAGAAGAGTGAGAAAGTGAATCAAATGATTAAAGGAGCTCGTTTGACTATGTCGTTGAAAGGTGGGTGGAGAAAAAAAAGAATGAACTACATGTGTAGAGACCCCAAAAAGGACGGATGTGAGTTGTCTAGCTAGACTAGAGTGCTGGAGAGGGATGGGGGCACCTACGAGTTCTCTCGGTCTATAAAATGGGTTCCTTGGTCTCATGCAAAAGATGTACGAACTAAGTTTCATAGGTTCGATAGGTGATCTAAAACCCTCGTTGTTTGTTGCATCAGATTTTACGTATCTTTTCATATGTCACTAATAATGCAAGATGCGTAGAAAACCCGCAAAAATAAAAAGAAGTATCAAAACCCCAAAAAATAAGAATGCAAATGAATGGGTCAGACTAACCTCAATTTCTACAATAGTGGGCTTACTAACTGAGCTTTGCAATACATATCAGACCCAAATGTAGTTCTGGTGTATGTGTGTGCATAATGTTCCCTAGGTGCTCTTGTGTCATTTACACTTTGTGTAGTGAGTAATAACTAAATGTAGAAAATGTAATAGAATGTGTGCATGGAATAGAATAGAATCCCCCTATGAAGTGTGATGTAGATGAACCAACCTTGTCCTTGTGATGGAGCTAATGGATGTAAATGATCTCCAAGTGGATGCAACTCTAGATGGATGATAATAGTGACTAGTGCTTGGTCCCTCATTATGGTCTCATAACTTTATATTTATAGGATTCTCTTGATCTAATTTCATAATTAACCCCAAAATTTCCAACCACTAAAAATATAAAACTAAAAATGGCTAGAAAGAGCCCAAAAAGTGGTGGGAAAGATAAAAAAGGATCAGGCGCCCATGGTGGGACCAAGGCACCCCAATACTAACTGGGTGCCCCAGTTAAGGATAAAATAATGGAAGATGACTGAAATATATTGGGCATGTGGGTGAAGGTTAGGAATGAAAAAATAAAATAAGATGGCCAAAATACATGGGTTAATTAGTACTTTCTTTACTAAAAAACCTTCTAAATAGTAGTATGAAACTGGGATTAAATAATATCTAAAATGCATGATTTTTGACTACATCTCTCTGTTATAAATTCCTCCTTGTACCTTGTACAAGTAATTTTCCACATGTTTAGTGGATTATTCCTGTATGATCCCGACCTATTGGCCACCCCATAAATTTAGGTAGTTTACATTTAATAATGAGATCCTCCCCATATACAAGGAGGGGATTATCCCTAGAGCATTGGTGAAAACTCAATAATTGGAAACATGATGAATTATTTCACCAACATTAACCCACGAAATTCACATCATTCCAACCTTTGAGAATTACCCATAATCGAAATCACCTCCTCCATCATGGAATCCACCCACACAATCCATCACTAAATACTTGCGACCACAACCTACCTCTAATGCCTAAGTAGGAATCGAACCTTGGTGGGCATAGAAACATCCAAATGACCCAACCAACTCACCCCCACCGCATTGGAAAAAATTTGGATGGTAAACACTTTTAATATACTAGAGCTATGAATTGGAGTGGAGAAGGATATTTTTCTCTAAGTGGGACATGGGGGTGGGCTTGGGAAAAATTTAGATGGTAAACACTTTTATTATACTAGAGCTATGAACTGGAGTGGTAGAGGATCACTTTCTCTAAGTGGGACATAAAGGTGGGCTTGTGTCCTTAATGTGTGTCGATTGATCCACATTCAAAGCACCCTACCGTGTTCCGCTTAGTCCACATGGAGAGTTTTGACCCCTATCTCAAGGTTTCTCCATGGCTACTTATTGAATATGTACAATGGAATCAATAGGACTTGAAATTATGTTGATGATTACAATGTTTGAGTGCCTTGTTGATCCCATTTAAAAATTTTCATTGTTCTATTTTCATTCCTTTCTAATGCTCTGATAAAAACTAGAAGAAAGAATATTAAGTAAGGAAGATCAAGAAGCTGGAATTGCAGTCTTTCATAATCTTATGTTTGAGTGACAAGAATAAAAATATGTCATAATTGCTCCCATAAAAATCTCAAGACGATTTCCTGGAAAATATATTAAAGATCCCATTAGAGAATCAGTTGTAGAACCATTAGATATCATCTCACAAGAATAATAAGAAAAGGAATAAATAGTTGCACCTATGCCATGGGGATGAAACATTGGTCTGCATAGATTTTTCTCCTCCACCACATGAACTACTAAAAGGATTGAGGAAGAAATTTCCCAAGTTATATATAGACAATCAACATCCAAATGACCATATCATAACTTTCAAAGCATAACATGTGGAGTTCTTAGAGTGGAATATGAATGTGTTTCCATGTGTTTATTTATGTAATAATTGAAAGATGCCATAATGGAATGGTTTTACTACTTTCCACCTCATTCAATTACTATTTGGGATGATATGAAAACTAGGTTTAAAGTAAGATTCAATATTGTTGAAGATGCTCATGCCCTCCTTGCTTAATTAGCTCGATGAAGAAACAACCGTAAGAGCTCATGAGAGATTTGTAGTAAAATTCAACAAATTGGTCAAGAAAATTCCTATTGGTACTCGTACTACTGCAGAAAATCAAAAGATATTCTTCATAAATGCCCAGCTTTCCTCAATTTAGGTTCATCTTTGTAGAGATCTCAACCAAATACTTTGGATAATGCTCAAAAACTTTTCATTGATGTAGAAGATGACCTCATCATGTTAGGGAAGATTAAAAACTATTCTATGAATAATAAGGCCTAGAGTTTTAAAGATGAAACTATTGATCTGTTGCTTTGTAAAAATTGGTCAATTATTTCACTACATTGAAGAAGTTAGTTTCTCAACCATCCTCATACCAAAACTAGAATAGGAATCAGATCGTATGAGTACCCTAAAGGCTTGCCTTAGAAACTCCACCAGTTAATGTAGTATATGGAACCCATGGAGATAAAGGAGATTATTTTTTTGAATTATAAATTGAAAGAGAAGAAAGATGGATATGAAAACATTGAGTATTATGAATACTCACCTAAAAATATTTTGAGGAATCCACGGATGTCTACTCCTGTGAAGTTTTCATTGACTCACAAATAGAGAAATAAGCCTCTTCTTTTGTTTCCGAGAATAGAAATCAAATCCTCAAATGATGAATCTACAAAAAACAAAAATAGAGGATCATCTCTGCCCATTTTCATGGGATCAACCAATAATAATCCAAATATTATCTCATCCAAGACTCCATCTATCTCTCTAGGTAAGTCTCTTTCATATCCTCTTGTCAAACTAGTTTCCACTTCCATTGTTCCTAATAATACAAATCCTAATCATGTCAAGGTTGTCATAATTATTAATGTAATTACAACATATTCATCTTTGACATCATTGACCATGTCAAGAAAGATAAATTTCAAATTATAAATTTGAGCACTTGAGAAATCATCCCAAGTAATTTTATAAACTCGTCCAATTTATCAAAGGAAGTAGTTCAAATCTATGTTCCAAAAATGTCAATATGAAATAACTAATTCTCACTCCTAACACCATTCCTTGCCGAATATTATTGCTTCTACATCCTCCACTTTTGGGAAGGTATATCCTTTCTATCTAGTCTTGTTGGTCAATGGGTATAGATTGAATAATTGCATTATTTACTCTGGTGCCTTTGACAATGTCATGCCCGAATTATTTTGTAAATCTCTTAATATATCTCTCACTCCCTCTATTGATCATTGTTTTTCCATGGAAACCAAATAATTACCTCTTATTGACTAGTGAAATATGCCCAAGTATCATTTATATATTTTCTTGACAAGAAGATCATGATGAAAATACTGGTGGTAGACATGTCATCTTCGTATGGTATGTTGTTGAGTTGGAGTTTCTATCAAGATGTTGGCAGATATATAGAGATGGATCAGTCATATGCCACCATACATGTCAATGGAAAAATGAAAAATATCCTTCTTATAAGGAAACTGAAATACACTGGTTCAAAAACTAGATGACCCAAGGGTGGACATCTTATTTCAAGATTCAAAGTATAACAACTTATTCATAAATTCAGATCTAAGCTACCCATAGTGATGGAGGAGCAACTAGGTGTGGTGAAGCCGGTTAAGATATAACATGATGACTTAATGGATATGGAATTAGATAGTGTCTATTTCCCATTGATCATGAAAATATATTCTCTACTTGTTGGTGATAGAAGTCATGGAAATATTTATTTTCATCAAAGTAATCTCAAGGTGATGAGTGGTACAAACCAAGAAGAAAAAGGGATATCAAATAAATTCTTGGATCATGAACCCCATGTTCTCAAGACTAAGCTTAAAGGATTGTTTCTGGGGTATGAAAATAATTGTGAATTTAAAACATTCTTTTTCCAATTGGGAGGTGATGAAGACATTTTCAATGAAGAATGGATAGATAGAATGGTGCTTGATTCTCCCAAGACTAATTCCATTCAAGACAATGACCTTATCAATGAGGAATATATGAATAAGAAGATGCTTGATTCTGTCAAATTTGACACTACTCACAGAAAGGATGTTTTCATTATGGAAATGGATTTTGAGGCATAAAATGGTCAAGATAGGGGAAATGATGATTTTCATATTTCATGCCCAATCTTATGCTTGTTTTATTTCCAAGAGGATGAAGCACTTGTGCATATCACATCATAGTGAGAAGTAGGTCAAGGGTGAGAAAATGTGTATGAAGGATATTTGCTTGGATTAATTGAGAAGCATGGATCCTCAAGAGGCTTGTGATCTCAAAATATCTGCCAAGAACTATCTCATAGAGACCATGGTCATGAAGAATATAGAAAATAAAAGTCAAATTCCCATAAAATACCACAATCCTTGGTGTGAAAATGGTAAGCTTGGTGTGATCAAGACTCATTCTTGTAGTAGCAATAGAAGATCAAAAATTGGAATGAATTTTGAAATATCTAAGAAGATAAAAGTAGAGTGTCGAAAAAAATGAGGAATGAGCTATCTGATTGGAACATCACTTGCGAGAATAAACACGAAAATTTTCCCAAGAAATTTATAAAGGGGTCATATTTAATGGAGTCACCAATGGATTTTTGGAACAAAGGAATTTGGTGTTATCGATGCACGGGTAAACATTCGAGAGAAGAATCATTACGACAATTAAATTCGGTTGTCCCACGCATGTACCATTGGTAATTTAGGTCTGCATGTGTGTTTTTTCCCTTTCTATTTTTTTTTCCATTTTCGTTGTGTGTTTCTGATTTTTGTTGTGGGTTCATGTTTTTTTCTCTCTGGTTGTGTCGAGAGATTTGCTAGATGTTTAGTATGGTGACTTTATGGTCCAATGGATAAGAAATTGGTCTACAACTCCATGATATACCCGACATTCTTCATTACATATTGATTATTTTCGTATCCTACAACATTTCATTTTGATTATTTTAAATTTTGATTTTGATTGTGTTTTTAATTGAGTATTAACAAAATGTGTTTCTCCTTGTATTTACACTTACATCTTCCCAAAACCCTTCAAAAAGAGGAATTCAACTCAAGGATTTTAGTCACCCATTTCTACAGGCCATGGTGTAACTCTTCTAGGACAAAATTATATTAAAAGGTTGATATACAAATATTCTTTGGTAGGATTTGGCGTATATCGTTCGCACCCTAAGTGGAAAGAAATTTGACTAGTGCAACTTCTTATCCTCCAAGATAAGATCTGATTTGGCTAACATTCATTTGAATGACAAAAATATCATCACTCAAAAATTTTATTCTTGGTTTATATTATGAATATCTCTATAATTTACGTGGCACCACTCCTTTGAAAACATTGCATTCAAAGATAAAGTTATCTTATTTTTTGTTAATAGTTCAAGAGCAAGAGGTGAGTCCCAATTTTTGATTATTTGGTTTTTAATTATTATTCTTTATTTTTGTAATATTTATCTATTATAATTAATATTTGAAATTAATAAACAATTTATTGTTGAATTATCACAGAAGATAGCTGTTGCGGCTGCATCACGAAGGGAAGCTGCTATCAGAGGTCATTTCCCACTAGGTTCAGGAGATTTAGTTACTATTTTAGATGATTATCACACAAAGGAGGAAACCCCTCCACATTCTATCAAACAGATGAGGAGTTCCTTAAACCCTCAAATTGACACATCCACCATACCACATGCATTAATCATAGGTATTTTAATTTATGATGTATATATGTTTCAATATGTTTGAAAATAAATGTAATTAATTATTTAAAATTTTGTTGGTGAGGAAATTTTTCAGTGGACAAACTTGTGGATTCCTAGCCAACACTGGGGAATATAAGTCCCTCTACTTAACCTATGTAGGCCGCCATGTATGCATGCATGAGAAAGCATGGATTTCGTGGTGGTCTTTTAGCCGGGGATCCAACAGGGACACTCCACTGACCCTACGGAAAATGCTTGCAATTATCTACAAGGGGAGAATTTTCTATGAAGGTGGTAAAGGGAGTGAGAAAAGAGGTAAGAGAACTAATGTTACGGTAGAAAATCGATTCCTACACGCACTAGCTAGAAACTTCAACACATGCATTTATGAGAAGAAACAACCCCGAAATGGTAAAAAGACTAGATAAGATTGCGAACTCAAATTTTTGAAATCTCATCATCAAAAAGGCTACAAAATCCTTTTTCTTGTATTGATGCTTAAACAAAGATTGTACATAATGTGGGAATGGAAGGAATTTGAGAATGGAGGAAAGTAGAAGAAAATGGCTATCTCCTTTGTTTTCTCTAAGTACAATGCACTCGTGAGTTTACAAGATCAATTGCCAACCCCATAAAATGGCATGAAGAAGCCATTAAATATCTTACAAGAAATAGTTACAATTCTTCTTTGCTAGCAAGAAATGATTTAAAATCTTTTCAATCATTCACATCTGTTCAGATTCTTGATTTGTGAAGAAACATGAATGGTGGAAAAACCATACTTTTCATAATTCAGCCATTACACTCGTTTCGTAACTTTGAATTTGAATCATTCATCTTGCCTTTGAAAATTTAAACCAGAGTCATCCACGTGGGAGAAATTTACTAGAATGGGTGCGAGAGATGCCTTTTGCATTTTGTACCTTTTGGAGAAATGGCATTTTAGAACATTTTGGCAAGCTCACCCGCTTTTGATATGGTCTTGACACATGGCCTCATTCGAGTGGATATAGAGTCGTGGGTCACTTTTATAATTTTACCCTTTTTTTTTAAATGTGGGCTCAAAAACACAATTTGCTCTGTCGGCCCGCCTCCCCGCTTTGACCTTCGATGCGAGGCTTAGTATTTGAATTTTTTCCCTTTTGTTTGATTTGGGTTGCAGATCACTTTATGATTTATCCCTTTTACAAAAAAGCTCAAAAACACAAATTTCTTTGCCAACCTGCTTTTACTTTCCAACGGTGGGCTCAAGCTTTGACTTTTTCCTTTAAGCTTTGATCGGGACCGCGGGTCACTTTATGATTTTTCTCCTTTTTAAAAAATGGATTAAATTCTCAAATCTCCCCGACAACCCAATTTCCCCTCTTTGAATCTTTTGATGCGGGCTCAACATTTGACTTTTTCCTTTAAGCTTGATCGGAGATGTCACAGGTCACTTTATGAATTTTAGCCCTTTTTACAAAAAGGCTCAAAACCTCAAATTGCTCCGCTGACCCACTTCCAATTAGACATGTCCACGTGCACATGGATACTAGGACCAATATTTGATGGGGAAAAGACATCTGTCATTCACGACTGTGGAAAAATGAAGAGAAGAAGAAGACTCTACCATTTCGCGCCCGATTTTCAAATTTCTTTCGCGAATCAAGGAATTGAAAACAATAAAAGGTTTTGATGATCCATGGCCATAGAAAGATTGAAAATTTCAAGTATTGAGGACAACGATAAAATTTTCATGTGTCTAGACAGGAAAACGGAAAATTTATCAAAAAGTGTAGATTGGAGAGTTTAAATAACTTCAAAGCATGAATTTCTCCATCTTTTTAGACTTACAACTTTACTTGAACACTTCTGGAGGGTGTGAGCTTAAAATTTTGGATTTTACTTACAAAATGAGGGGGGGATTTTTAGGGCAACAACAACTGGCTCTAGCTTGGGGACATGACATGGACTGAGCATAGTAAAGACATGACATGGGAATCTAGAATCTCAATCTTAGACCATATAATTTGTTGACCAATGCCTTATCCATTGGGCCTTGCAGAGTCATGTACAACTTCGAGAAAGAAAGATCAGAAGTAGGAAACACACAAGGACACAGTGGGAAGGAAACACACGACACGCAATAGAAGGGTAAAAAAACACACAAACGGAAAGGGAAACACACCTATGGTACAAGGCGGGGAAAAACCCGCTTTCACTGATGATACAATTTCAAGTATTTCCCGCTCCGATGAAATTCTAGCGGTGTTCCATCCAAATATGAGATAAGAAAAGTGTTCTCACCATAAGCTCCAAGAATATGGAATGGGCTGAAGCCATAATGAAGCGAACTTTCCATGACTGCCTTTTAGTTCTCTTCTCTTATCCCATAGTAGGATGAAGTCTCCAACTTTGAATTCTCTTGCCTTGGCCTTCTTATCAAAAACCTTCTTTACTTTCAATTGGTGCTCCTTAATTCAATTCACCACTTGGATTCTATTTTCTTTCGGCTTCTCAAGAAAGAGGATCCTCTTGTCAATGGAATCCTTGTCGACCATCTTCTATTGCTGTCTAGTAGCTTGAGAGCTAGCATCTCGATCGTGAGAGGAATTTCTGCTTCAACTCCATACAACAATTGGAATGGTGAAATACCTATTGCCTTCTTGGGAGTGATCATATCTTCCCACAATGCGTCATAAAACCTTTTGTGCCAATTCCTTTGATTCTCATTTACAAGCTTACAAACAATGGTCACAATTTTCTTGTTGCTTGATTCATCCTATCTGTTTCCTTGTTGATAGTAGTCAGAAGAATGAGATAGGGAGATTTCATAGCTATAGAAAAACTCGGTCATCTCTCTTGAAAAGAAATAGGTAGAATTATCTACTATAATATTCTATGGCACTCTGAAACGGACTATGATATTCTCCTTGATGAAGTTGCATACTATTTTAGTGTTGGCTTGTTTGGCGGAATGGATTCCACCCATTTGGTGAAGTAGTCTATTCTTTGTGAGTACATAGGTGTGCCCTACACTTGAGTGAGGGTTCAGAACACCAATGAAGTCCAGCCCCCACTGTTGAAATGGTTCTTCAATAACCACATGCTTGAGTGGTAATGCAGCGAGTTGTGGTCTTCCAATGAACTATTGGCATGCTTTGCATTTAGAAACCCAATCTTGAGTGTCTACAAAGATGGTGGGCCAATAATACCTTCCTCGAGGATCTTGTGTGTAGTGACCATTGCTGAAAAATTTCCACCACATGCTTGGTCATGGTATGCTTTAAATAAAATTTCTTTTTGCTCTTTATCTACGCACTGAGGAAACAACCATCCAAGCCTCTTTTGTAAAGCGCATGATTCCAGATTACAAATTTAGCTTCCTTCAGCTTGAGTGTTCTCCTTTTCTTATAATCAAGATGGGGAGGGAATTCTCCATAAGTCAGGTAATAGGAAATATCAGCATACCACTCATCAGTAGTGGTGATAAAGAGAACATGTGGGTTATCTTTTGAACAAGTTGAGCAAGCATAGTTTTCTTCGCCATGTTGAACTTTGAGTGTTTCATCTTCAACAATCAACTTGCACAAGCCATTTCCCCTTACCAGATTAGAGGGTCGAATCTCCAAGTCATATTCTTGAGTCTTTGCAATCTAATTTCCTCTTTTAGCTCTGGGATCTTGTTGTGTCAAGATGGACTTGATTTCACTGTCGGGACCATCACCACCATATGGGAATTGAGGATGTAAAACCTGAAGTTTTTTATAGCCTTGACCACTTTGCATAGGCATGCTTCTCCAATTGGTTGTATTTTATGCTTTTTCAAAGGACAACTCATGAAAGCAATAGGTGCTTCCACGCCTTCATCATTTTTCGAACGAGAACATCGAGAGTGTATGTTCTGATGCATAACAATACATGATGAATTCTTTGTTAAAATTTGGAGATACAAGAGTTGGAGCCTTGGAAATGGATTTATTGATCTCTTTGAATGCTGCATTCCCTTCATTGTTCCATTTGAATTTTTCTTGTGGTTTCATCATGGAAGTGATGTGCTTTGTCAACTCAGCAAACTCAGGCACAAAATGACGAAGAAAGTTCACCTTTCCGAAGAATGAATGAACTCCTTTCTTTCTTGTGGGTAGGGCTAATGCTTGAATGGATCTAATCCTCTCAGGATCAATGTGTGCTCCATGTTTGTTCACAATGTGCCCCAATAACTTGCCTTTTGTGACTCCAAAAATGCACTTTTTTGGATTTAGTGATATGTCATGTTTCCTACACCTTGCAAGTACCTGTTCCAAGTGATAGATATGATCTCCTCTCTTCTTTGAAAATACTGTGAGATCATCAAGATATGTGCTAATGCAATGCTTCAGATCTTTGAAGGCCAAATCCATCGCCCTTTGGAATGTAGCTCTCTGCATTGATTATGCCAAAAGGCATTCTGTTGTAGGCAAAAGTTCCCCAAGGTGTTGTAAAGGTTGTCTTGGTGCGGTCCTCCTCTGCCACTTTGATTTGATTATATCCCGAGAATCCATCAAGTAATGAAAGCATTTCAGATCTAGTGACTGCTTGCAGGATATGGTCCATGATAGGAAGAGGATAATTTTCCTTTAGTGATGCCTGGTTTAAGTTGTGAAAATCTACACATATCCTTATTTCACCATTCTTCTTCCACACTGGCACAATGTTAGCCACCCACATTGAATGGTGGATGGGAAATATGATCTTTGCATTAAGCATCTTCATTACCTCTTCCTTGATGGTATCAGCAATCTTTGGGTTGTACAGCCTTTGTTCGCTCAAGTGCTTAATACCCTACTTCAAAGGAATTGAGTGATGGATTTCCTTTGGCTGGAAGGATTTGAGTTCATCATAAGAGTAGGCCAAGACATCTGAGTATTTCTTGAGTAATACAACAAATATTATTTTTTCTTCAGGTGAGCAACATTTTCCAATATTGACTATCCTTGGCTCCTCCGGGGTACCAATGTTTTCTTTATCAAAATCAGTTGGGCACCAAGAAGATTGCTTTTCTTTCTCTTGAATGAATCTGTCATGTTTGTCAAAGAGGTCTTCTAAAGAGACTAGACCTTTGGGAATTTTGTTCCCTTTCAATTTGATTACTCCCTCATCATCAATCCCTTCAATTCCTTCTTTCTCTTCTTTGGGGACTACTTCTCGGTGTGGATTTTCACCTCCTTCAAAGAAGAGATTATTGAAATTATCCCTTTTCTCTAAAAAGGCTAAAATTTGGTTATCATCATTAAAGGCTTGCTAATGATTCACATTTTCTGGTACACTAGGCCTGAATACCATTTCAATGGTCACTTTGTCTTTACCAAAAGAAGGATGAGGTATCACTAGGGAAGCTGATACTACAAGAGAATCAGCCTTTTCATTTTGTCCCCTTGGAATAACTTCAATGGAAAATGCATCAAAAGATTCAATGTAGTCCCACACTCTATTTCTGTAATGTCGAGTCTTGGATTCTTTACCTGATATTGTTGGCGGACCTACTTTACTATAACCTCTGCATCACCTCAGCATCTCAGTTTCTTGATTCCCATGTCCTCTGCTTTGCACTCATGCCTAAGAGTAGTGCTTCATACTCTATAGTGTTATTTGTATTATCAAATTGCAGCTTGTAGGTAAATGGGTATAACTCATTGGAAGGAGAGTACAATACTAAAATATCTCCCGAGCCTACACTAGAATGACTACCATAAAATTCCATTGTCCAAATTTGATCTTCTTCTTCCTCCATGAGAAGTGGAAAGTTATCCTCTTTTCCTAATGTGAGGAAGTAGTTTCCTAGCCCACAATCTTGAAAGAGAATGTTTGCTTTCGGATCATCAGACTTTCGTACTGTGAACTTCATCTTTCTTACTAGTAGAAACTTCTTCATCTCGCCTTTTATTGGGATAGTTACAGATGACCAATCCATTTTTATCTCTCCACCCAGGTCTCTGCAAAAAACTCCTACTCAATAGCATACCAAAGGATGTTGGGATGTTTGCTACCAGTATGGTTAGGAGCACCTTCTTGTCTGGAAAATCAACTAGTGCTACCTGTGCATCTTTGATTCTTCCTACCAATGGCACTTGTTTGGATTCCATTGAGTAGCAGGTGTAATTTACCTAGGTCAAGGTGAGGCCTAGAGCATTTGCAAATTTGGCTGGCATCACATTGTCTGAGGCTCCAAAATCTATGATACAATTATTTAGCTAGAATCCTTTAATGAGGAGTGACAGGTAGAAAGGATCAACCCTATTAGTTTTGGAGGAACTGAGGGATATCATGTTTTGGGAAGGTGGTGTGGATGGTGTGGGTAGTAAGCCTTAAGAATTAGGACTTGAGGATACAGGGTTACCACCACGAACTGCATTAATGAACCTGTCAAACTGGGTAGGGTGTGTTTTTAGGTATTCTATTTCTGAGAGCTGGACTTTGGTTTTGCTTGCATGTTCCACAAAGTCAAATGGGGTTATGGTGAGCAAGGAAGAGGTTCTAGAAATGGAGGAAGATTTAAATGGTAGAGGCTTTGCTACTTTAGGTGTTGAATTCTCCTTTTCGGGTGTAGTAATTGGCTTGGAAGGGGGTGAGGGTGTAGCTTTTGATTGAACCTTAGATTATTTTGCATGAAAAAAATTTAAAGGAGAATTGTTCTTAGCAACTTTTGAGTTGGGAGAAGAATTAGATGACTTACTTGGCATAGTAGCATGATCCTTGACAACCAGTGAGTCTGGTTTTTCTTTGGCCAACTCCATAGAAGGTGGTAATGGTGATCCTCTACTGATGATTTTATTGTGTGACCTATGGAGGAGAATCTTCTTTATTCTTCTTATCCTTTACCGCAACCGTTGAGGATGAAGCACCTTTCCTGGATTGTGCACGAGTGAAAACAACACATGAGAAACTTGATCTTCTTCATCATCCTCATCTTCATCATCAATGTACTCAATTAGGCCATTATGCATATCAACTTCCTCGACCTCAAGATAGTTTTCATAGTCTTCCATATTTTCTTCTTTAGTTTCATCAATTTCTGCTTCCTCCTCTGGATCTTTGGTGTCACAGATGGAATTGACTAGTGGTGCTTCAAGAGCAATCCGATGAGGAGGTGGAGAAATCCTTGGCCTATCTAGGAGGGTTTGGTCTCCTTGAAGCATTCCACATTATGATCTGAGATAGCTACTTCTTCAAGGTAACCAAGTCATTTGCCATTTTTTGGAACATCAGATTTGTGGTGACAGAGTTTGAATTCTACACTTTTGCTTTCCATTGGGGCCTTTCACCTTTCCAGAAAGGATTAGATCATCACCGGTTTCTAGTGCATACTCCTTGGCTTCCCTCAGTTTTCTTGGTTGGGATCTTCTGAGGAAGAAACCTACTTCTGATGGCAAAGCACTGATGAAAAACCTCTTCAAATTATTTTTAGAAGGCACCACATCTTCAGGGATCCTTCTTATCACTCTATCATATCTTGCTACAAAGTCCCTCATTGACTCGAAGGTTTCTTTCTTCATTTGTACCAATTAGACCAAAAGATCATGAAAATATTGTGCTCTTAAACCTGTGTTCAAATGCACTTCTTATATCCTCCCAATAGGTGATGGACCTCGGGGTAGCATGTAGAACCATTCGGTAGCTTTCTCTTGAAGTGACTCCACAAAGAGTTAGAATGACACATCTTCATCCTCAACACCCAACACATCGCAAGTAGTGATAAATGCTACTACATGCTCTTCAGGGAGTTGAGAACCATCCCCTCTGAATTTTGGGAATTTTTTTCTCGAGCCTCTCGGTAGCTCATGGAGTGGTTGAGAAAGAGCTAGTGGACCAGTGTTTCCTCCCCATGGTACATTAGGCCTATGGGCCTCACGATCACGTTCATGCTCACGATCCCCCATTATATTTCTATTTCTATCTTCCAACCTTGCTAAGGCTATGGCTTTTGCTTTGCTCTTTCATCTGCCTTGGCTTGAAGTCTCTTAATTTATTTGAGTTGAGCTCTTATTTCTTCGTTAGCTCTTGCCTCTCTTTCTCTAGATTCTTCTTCGGTCTTCATGTCAGTGAAGTCTACAAGGTTCTCATTGATGTATGGAAATTCACCATCTAAAGGATTGGCAACACTCAGGTCCCCAATGTGGCTGGTTGCTTGAAAAGGAGGCCTCTAGATTTCGAGTAGCTCTTGTCTTCTTTGAAGTTCCTTAAAAATGGGATCAGTTTGTCCCCCTTGTCTCTATTGTTGGGTGAATCTATCTACCAACTTGAAAATCTATGCTCTTCTTTGTGGTGCTAGAATTTTTCTTTTCCTCTCCAATTCAACAACGCGTTCTTCTTCAAGGTCTAGAATTCTCATGGTAATGAAGTAGTGATTGGCACTTTGTCTATTATTCCAAATAGCTTCCCTCAAATATGAAGCAACATCTTCTTGGATGTGGAAGAGCAATTCGGGTCTTTCAACAGGAGGGTTTCCCGAATAGCCATGATTTGAATCCATGTGGCTCATATAGCCATTCAAATTCCAGAAATTTTCTCTTTTTTGAATTTTGAATTTTCTGACCTTGCGGTCACATTCAGGTGCAGATGCTCATGCTAAATCTGCCCCATGGTGGGTGCCAAAACTGTTGGCAAGGAAATTTTTTGGGTGGAAAAACTTGTGGATTCCTAGCCAACGCTCTGGGAATATAAGTCCCTCTACTTAACCGGTGCAGCTACACGCATGCATGCGCGAGAAAGCATGGATTTCTATGGTGGCCTTTCCACCGGGATCCAACAGGGGCACTGCACTAACCCTACGGAAAATGCTTGCAGTTATCTACAAGGGGATAATTTTCTATGAAGGTGGGAAAGGGAGTGAGAAAAGAGGTAGGAAAATTAATGTTATAGGTAGAAAATCAGATTCCTACATACACTAGCTAGAGACTTCAATACATGTATTTATGAGAAGAAACAACCCTGCAAATGGAAACAAGATGAGATAAGATTGCAAAATCAAAGTTTCTAAAATTTCCTCATCAAAGAGGCTATAAAATCCTTCTTCTTGTATTGATGCTTAAACAGATATCGTGGTTCATTTTAAGAGACCTCTTGGAAATCGGAGGTGGAAAATACTTGGCGAATATCCCTGGAACCGGTTTCGTAGGAAGGCAAATTTTTTGGGGGTTGTATGAAAAAATTTCACCTGATTTTCAAGTGGTGTGATAGAAGGTTGCAGGCACGCAACAGGAGATTTGTTGTCGTATGTCAAAAAAATGCATTGATGCACGCCAATGTATTTTTTTGATGCACAACAAAGAAATCTCCTGTCATGCATCTGCAGCCTCTGCCCTCTGCTTGCATATCAAAAAAATCTTCATGTCGCGCATCAACAAACTCTCTGTCATACGTCTGCTATGCATCAATATCTACAGTACCTCCTTGTCGTAGTGTGTCAACTATCCATTAGTGTCACGCGTTAACAAATAACCCCATTGTCACATGTCAACAAACTCTTTATCGTGTGTTTGCTATGCGTCAATATCTGCAGTACCTCCTTATCACGCGTCAACTATCCGTCAGTGTTACGCGTCAACAAATAACCCCATTGTCGCACGCGTCTGTAAACCCTCCTTATCGCGCGTCAATAACTTACCCCCTTGTCGCGCGTCTGCAATACGGGATATATCATATTGTTGACAAAATGTGAAGTAGAAGTGTTCTACCTAGTGAATAATCTAGGATTATATAGGGGATATTTTTCAAGGGTAGGCGAAGCCGACCCCTAAAAAAAATTAAAGTGTAATTTTTAGGCAAACAGGTCACTGACCCGTGCTAGAAAATTCACCTTTTCAAAATTTTCAAAAATGGAATATTCGCCACTAAAATTTTCCCTAACAGAGATTGTACATAATGTGGGAATGGAAGGAATTTGAAAATGGAGGAAAGTAGAAGAAAATGGCTATGTCATTTGTTTTCTCTAAGTACAATTCACATGTGAGTTTACAAGATCAATTTCAACCCCGTCAATGGTGTGAAGAAGCCATTAAATATCTTGCAAGAAATAGTTAAAACTTCTTCTTTGTTAGCAAGAAATGGTTTACAATCTTTTTAGTCATTTGCATCTGTTCAGATTCTTGATTTACGAAGAAATACCAATGGTGGAAAATCCAGACTTTTCATAATGCATCATTACACTTGTTTCGTAACTTTGAATTTGAACCATTCATCTTGCCTTTGAAACTTTAAACCAGAGCCATCCACGTGGGAGAAATTTACTGGAGCGGGTGCGAAGAATGCCTTTTGCATTTTGTGCCTTTAGGAGAAATGGCATTTTAGAACATTGTGGCCCACTCACCCACTTTTGATATGGTCTTAACACTTGGCCTCATTCGAGTGGATACAGAGTCGTGGGCCACTTTTATAATTTTACCTTTTTTTAAAATGCGGGCTCAAAACACAAATTGCTTCGCCAACCCGCCTCCCCACTTTGACCTTCGATGTAGGAATAGTATTTGAATTTTTCCCTTTTGTTTGATCGGAGTTGTGGGTCACTTTATGATTTTTAGCCCTTTTTACAAAAAGGCTCAAAAACAAAAATTTCTCCGCCGACCCGCTTTGACTTTCCAACGGCTCAAGCTTTGAATTTTTCCTTTAAGCCTGATCGAGGTCTGCAGGTCACTTTATGATTTTTCACCCCTTTTACAAAAGGCTCAAATTCTCAAATCTCATCGATGACCCACTTTCCCTGCTTTGACTCTTTTGATGCGGGCTCAACATTTAACTTTTTCCTTTAAGCCTGATTGGGGTTGGGGTCACTTATGAATTTTAGCCCTTTTTACAAAAAAGTATCAAAACCTCAAATTGCTCCACCGACCCGCTTCCAATTAGACATGTCCACGTGCACGTGGATACTAGGACCAATATTTGATGGGGAAAAATGCCTTTCATTCACGACTGTGGAATGTAGAGAAGAAGAAAACTCCACCATTTCGCTCCCGATTTTCAAATTTCTTTCACGAACCAAGGAATTGAAAACAATACAAGGTTCGATGATCCATGGCCATAGAAAGATTGACAATTTCAAGTATTGAGGACAACAATAAAATTTTCATGCGTCCAGATAGGAAAATGGAAAATTTATCAAAAAGTGCAGACTAGAGAGTTTAAACAACTTCAAAGCATGAATTTCTCCATCTTTTCGGACTTACAACTTTACTTGAACACTTCGGAGGGTGTGAGCTCAAAATTTTTGGATTTGACTTACAAAATGAGGGGGAGAATTTTTAAGGCGACAAAAAAATTGTATATGTTTTAATATTTCTAGTAACTTACATTGATTTTTGCAAAACATCCAATAGCATATTATTATATCGTCGGGATCAAGCTAGCCCAATAAAAATCTATATGAATATGAAATCCCACAGGATGTAGAAATATCTTCGGTACCTCACTCTTTGGCTCTAGGTATGAATCTCATTTTTGTATTTTTTTGCTTATATTTTTTAAAATAAAAATTCAACAAGCTCATCAATCGTTGATGCTTAATTATGTTTAGATCACACCTACTAGTACAACTCCTAGACTTTTTAGTCTACTTCTCTACAACAACCACATACTTTGCAATGAGCTCCATTAGCAAATGCACCTCACCTGGAATCCACTCAACTAAGTAATTTTTATAATCATATATGATATAACGTTATATTTATTATTATTTCAATCCTATTATGTTTTTCATTTGAATTTTCTTATGTTATTTACAAAATTACAATTGATTGTTGTAGGGCCTCCTCCACATCCAATTCAAAATCCACCTGTTATCCAAAATTCACCCCTTAAGGTAATTTTGATAACACGCATCGATTATTTAGTCCCGAGCGAGTAAGATTGATTCGAAGCCCGAAATCATGTTTTTGGGGCCCCGTCGGCTTCTCTCTAACTCTCCCATCCAAGAAGAAATCCCAACAAGTTGAAAAAATGGAAAAAATGCAAAAAATAAGGTTGCAGGACTGTTTTAAAGCATTTCGGGTCTGAAGGGTTCGGGTCGTACCAGTTTGGGTTGTACTGAGGTTCGTCGTACCAAGCTTGGGGCCAAAAAACAAAGAAAATTGGCTAAGTCGGACATTTTTGTCCCAGGCGATCCAGACGAGTTGGGACGTCGGGGCGCTGAAAAGCCGGCTTGGCGATCAAAGTGGAAAAAAATTGTCAAAGTTTTGTTTTCACGCAGTTTGGGACATCTGGGACAAAAGTACGCGAGCTGGCCGATTCGCCGACAGATAGTCCATTTCAGCGGTTTGGAGATATTTGTCCCAGGCAGTCCGGGACAGTTGGGACAAAGGTACATGCGGGACGCGTGGGACGCGAAAAGGCGAAAAGGCCGCAAACAGGAACAAGGAAGCCCGAATCGGCTGAAGCAGGAGATTTTCATCCGGGACAGTTGGGACAAAAGTATTCGAGGGATGCGAAAATCAAGCGGCCGAAGGCAAAGAAGAAAATTCAACGTTTGACCCATGAACTTCAAATGGCCATAACTTTTGACTCCGAGCTCCGATTTTCACAAAATTGGACTTTCTGGAACGAGCACGACGTCCTCTACGCCACAAAAATATATTTATTATTTTTAATAAGGGTAGATATATTTAAATAAAATAAACATATTCGGCTCCAGTCAATTAATGCTCATTCCCGTCAAATGACAGAAAACGCCTGCCAGACCCAAAATAGTTGCCTACACTCAGAAGGCCATAACTTTTGTATTTCTCAATGAAATCACACAAAATTGGTACCGTTGGAATCATGGCTCCAAGCCCGACACACAAAAATCAAGAAATTCTAGATTTGATGAGAGATTAATAGAGATTTTTATAAAACGTGGCCGGGTTCATAACAGTGTTTTATTTGGTAGTTGGGAGTGCAATTAAGAGGCATGGTCATCATTCTTTCTCTGCTGCAGCACATGGGATAGTATGGGGAGCCTTTTGCAAGTAATATATAATCATTTTACTCCATTTAATGCCTCTTACAAGTGGTTGAAGGACAAATTTCGGGATTTTCATTTTTTTCCCCTCTCTCTTCTCATCTTTTCTATAAATTGGAGTGTTGGGCTCATTGTAAAAAGGTAGTTTTTGTAGCAAAGCTCTACCAAAATTGCTTTGTGAAGTTGATGTGTTACAGGCCCTTGTTGTGGACTCCTTGCATGGTGATCCAGGCCCTTATCTTGTAATAGATTGAACTGTGCATATCATGAAGCAATAAAATATAAGTTTGTGGATGTATCTTCCCCTGCTGTGTTTTCTTGCATTCTTCTTGCCCCTTCAACCTTGATTACAAGAATATTGTGTCTATTATTATGTTCATGCAGGGATCCATTATCATTGTGTATGTTCGAGGTATTTTGTGAATGCATTTTGCTAGATTGTGGAGAACTGTCATCACCCCTTCTAGTGTGCACTTTGCTTCTGCATCTCACGCATTTGAAAACTACTCTCACACCCTCCTTTTCTGGTGTATCACCACTTTAGTGTAGGCTTTCATTTTATGCATTCTCTCCTTGGTCCCTTGGAAATTTAATTAAAATAGTTATTTTCCCCTGCATTAGAGTAGATTGTGGCAGGTAGTTTAGGAGCAAGAACCAACTTTCTCTGGAGGTCTATCTCAAGTAGCAAGTCCCACAACTTGGAGATAGTACCCATGTTATCCAATCACACTTTGTAATTTCAAGTATATGCACTTATGGAAACATAAGGGTGCTGTGATTCAGTGATAACACCACCTACTACTATGAAGAGGAAGATGCCACCTTAACCACCTCCACCAAAAAATATCAGGGCCAAGTACAATGGCAAGCATATTTCATTTGTTCCTTCATTTTCAAGTAGGGGCGCCCTTAATTTTACATCCGAGTTTCCAACGTTTTCATTGGGAAATGTTCCTAGTGGACGAGGTGTTTCGGTTTTGAACGAAATTGATTTGGATGAGGAATATCTAGGGATTAAAAGTGGGGTTCAAGCCCATGGAAATTTCAATCCCCAATATATGATTCATGGGGCAAGGCAACCTTCTCCAATAAGAGTGGATAGATCAAACACACCTTCTCGAGTACATATTGCCTTAACTGATGACCAAAAACTACTTTTGCACTTAATGCTCTTTTGGCTGACAATTGTGAAGCCAATGTTGATGTTTTATTGAAGGATATTGAACAATTAAAATTGTGGGAGTTTAGGGCTAAATTTCTTATTAAAGAAATAAATTCATGATTTAAAAATCACTCCCAAAGACATATATTGTATTCTTCAGTTCAAAATGAGCCAACAAAGCTTGATATTTTGTTGAATTGAGCTATTTCTGGTTCAGTATATTTTGAAAATAGTTATGATGATGAAGTGTTGGACATTATGTTGAATATAATTGAGAACTTAAATGTAGAAGCACAACCCTACCACAATATATGATCAAGAGAAAAGGTTCTTGTAGTTATTGCAAATGCGGAACGAGATAAGGCATTGGTAACTCTTTTTAAATTTTCAAATATTATTTACAATTTTTTGAAACTTAATTATTTTTCGTTTTGAGATACAAGAAAAGTACGAAAATTTGATAATTGAGGCTATAGTGTTTGATGTGCATTTAAAAAGTGCCAAGAAAAGTTTAAATGCAACAATTGAATTGAAGTAGAAGCTTTTTATCTTAAACAAGTAGAATAATACCTTGAGAAGGATAATAAAGGCAAATGGAATGGATCTAGAGATACTGTTGAAGAAGAAAACATAACAAGATCCAACATTACATGCATGATGATACTCGCAAATCCGAGCGGGAAATTCTTTCAAATATCGAAGCCTGCAAAAAAGATCTTGTTCGGTCGGGTGTTGTAAAAGAAATTTATGTTCCGAGAGACAGAAATTGAAACACATAAAGAATAATCTTCTTAAGGATGATGTTGTAAAAAGAAATTGTGAAATTGTAATTTCATTTTTTAGGAATCTTTTTGTAAAACTATTTCAAATTCAGTGTATAAATATATATACTTATTAATGAAAATATTGAAAGTTTCAAATTTCAATCGATGTGGTGTTTTAATTTTACTTTTGTTATATTAGTGCATAAGTTATTCAAATGGATTCTTAATGTGATTATTATTCTCAATTATGTTTGATATTACTATTACATAATACATTATTGATTATTATCATTTTCAAATACTTTCTGTGGATAGAACTACAAGTTTTGTTTCCAAACACTTGAAATTATTTTTCAAAGAACAAACACTAAAATTATTGGCAAATAAAAATTATATGTTGTTATATTTGTACTATATTCATGTGTAAGACTAAAAAATCTCCCATAAATGGAATGATATTATTATCATTTAAAAGACAACAGAAAAAATAAGTATGACATTTCTCATTTAAAAACTCTAAACAAATTGCAACATTGAAAATATTATTCAATAATGAACATGCGTATAACAAAAATAAAAATATACATACTTATAATCTGATATGAAATTTTATTTCCATAATTAAAATGTACATTCATTCTTCTTTACTCAATATCAACTAGCTCAAACTAAAACATAACTTGAAATATTTGGTTCCCAACAAGATTATATAATCTTTCGTTGTGATTTCCAATCATAGTTTTGTTGTTATTCAAAGTCCTGTATTAGAATTACTTGATCCCTCTCCTCTCTGTAAGAGAATTCCATCTTTGCCATTACTGCTCATAAGGAAATGTATCCACATCGTATTGTGAAACATGCAATCTCAAGATTTTTATCCAATCTGTTCGATATTTTGATTTTATAAATTTTAATGTGTTGAAAACTCTTTCGTCTTCAACTGATCCCAATATCATTGTTTGACATAATTCATACAATCAGAAATATTCACTAATAATTTCACGAAGGATGGTACTAGGATACAAATTTTTCCATAGAAGTGTAATTGTTCCTTTCTCTGTTGGCTCACTCAGTAATTCAAATTGTTCGCTCATTACCTAGCCAAAATCAGTTGATTGTAATGCAAGTGATTCCTTTTGAAGAACACCATTAATATGAAATCCATTACATTCAACTGATTGTATAAAATTCTTAATGATAGTACCCATGTGTCTTTTCAGCTTCACCTCCTACATGATTCCAAAAGTTAGGATTGACCACTCCCATGGCCTCAAGAATCTCACCTTTTTAAAATTGATCTTTGATCTCACTAGATAAGCATTGTGAAATTTTCTACAATTTTTTTCTTGTTTCGAGATATAAGAGCTTCATATAAATTACATGTAACAGTACTTCTTCAATCTCGGATCCATAAACATCCACTCATTTTTCTAATGTGTGCATTTGAATCTCTTTCCCATTAAAAAGATACAAAGATGACCAAATTTATTGAATTTGAAATAGTTGTTAGGATCCTTGAATTTGTTAGAGTTTTCCGATTCATGAATACATGTCCTTGAGCGAATTCATTAGAGTTGTATAACATATCTAGAGTCTGACACACCCTTTTCTTGAACCTAATGAAGTTCGCTATATATATGGATCTTTCTTGAGCTAGCTTTATTAAGCAATTTATTTCATGCAACATCGAAAGAATCCCACAAAGTGTAAATAATGTTTCCAAGTCTGATTAAGCATTAAAGCAAATATTTTTCCTGTCAACTTTCCTACGGTTCTTAAACATGAAACCATTTAACAATAGATATTCCTCAAAAACTCTATGTGCGGGCTCATACATAGAACTCCATCTTATATCAACATCTTCAAGAAGTTTCTTACCATCTATGACCCCAAATGAAAAATTATGAAACTCTAGAAAAAAATTGGAATACTTAACATATAGGCATGCGGTTCACGGATAATCTCTTCAACTTTTTCACCACATTCATATGTGCTTACTATCCTGTATGTGCAAGGTTCATCCTATGAGCCATGCAATGAATATGAATCATTTAAGGAGAAACAAATGTTTGGAGACACACACATAGACATGTTTTATGACCTTGCATCACTAATGCACCATCAAAACCAATGCAAATAAGCTTTGTAGCTATAGAATAATTATCCATTCCTGGTATATCCTTCAAATTATATATAACCAATTTGAAAATATTTGTAGCATTACAATTTTCTTGTATTTTATGCAAATATAGCAGATGAGGTGTTCTTGCATGGTTCTGGAAAGTATACACATGTATACAAACCCAAGAAGTGTTGTCAACAGTTGTAACCTCATCAATGGAAAGGGAGATGAAACTTGCATTATCGATGGTTTCTTTCAAATCTTCTTGTTCAATCATCGCAAGACATCTCGCCATCTCCCAAGCATTACTCTCTGCCAATGTGTGTAATGAAATTACTTGTATAATTGATTAAGAGAAACAATAGAACACTAAATAACACAATATTTCAGAATAATGATCTCAATATGCAATTAGAATAGCTTCGCCACTTCGAGGGGCAACCTCTAAACCATATAATAAGACTCAAATACTCAAATGATAATGAAATACTACCTATAATCCCCTATATATACTATTCATATGCTATGGCCATCACCAAGGCCGACCTATTAAGCATGAGAAAGTATAAATGATATAATAAAATGATATGGTAAGCCACAAGTCGCTACTCATATCCTAATACAAGCAATAGGTTAAGGGCGTAGCATGCCCTTCCCCTTCAAACCAACGTTTTCCTCAATGTTGAATAATCTTGGATGTTGTTGTAGAAAACCTTCATCCTCCCAGGTGGCATCTTCTATGCTCAGATTCTTCCACTTGATAAGATATTCCTTAATGTCTCTGGTTCTCAGCCTCTTAGTATGTGTTTGTAGAATCTTCTTTGGCTCCAAAATGATTCTTCCTTCCTCGTCAAGTTCTGGTAACTCTGTCTGGGCTTCAAATTTCTATCCAATAACCTTCTTTAGGCATGAAACATGGAATACTAGGTGTATGTGTGAAGATGGAGGCAACTCTAGTTTATAAGCAACACTACCAATTTTCTGTAGAACCTGATAAGGGCCATAATATTTAGGAGCAAGTTTGTTTTCCTTTTTCTGTTGCTTTAGGGACATCTGTTTGTAAGGTTGGAGATGTACAAAACCCAGTCACCAATTTCAAAATGTCTTTCACTACGGTGTTGATCTACTTGTTGTTTCATCCTATTTTGTGCTAATGCTAAATTCTCCTTCAAACTAGCCAAAACTTGTTGTTGATGTTGAATGTGTTCCTCAACATCTCTAACCTTAGTTTGCACCCTCAAGGAGGAAGTGATAGAAGGTGGATGGTAACCATATAATGCTAAAAATGGGGTCATTTGAGAAGAGGTATGAAAATATGTGTTATACCACCATTCTGCAAGTGGTAGCCATTTAATCCACCTTTCCTGCTTATCTGATACAAAACAACGTAGATACCCCTCTAAGAATTTGTTGACCACTTTTGTTTTCCCATCAATTTGAGGATGATAAGATGAACTATGAGCTAGCTGAGTACCCAAACATGAAAATAATTCCATCTAAAAATTACTTGTGAAAATAGGATCACGATCACTTACAATTATCTTTGGGGTTCCATGTAGCCTTTGAACTGTCTCCAAAAAATAAATTGCATCATCGGCTGCAATTGGATGCGATAGGGCACAAAAATGGGTATATTTTGTGAGCCTATCCGCAATCACGAAAATAACATTCTTACCCTCTGAATAAGGCAATCCGGTGATGAAATCCATGGATACCTCCTCCCATCTCTAAATAGGAATTGGTAAGGATTGTATGACTGACACTGTGTCTTAATTGTTTCCCCTTTGTTACTGTTGGCACATTAAACATTCTCGATACAAATTTTTGTACATCCCCCTTGATTCCTTCCTAAAATAATTCTCTTTTTATTCTATGATATGTCTTCAAAAACCCAAAGTTTCCTCCAACAGGTGAGGCATGTAGTTCTGCAAGAATCTTATGCTTCACTTAGAATCTTTACTCAAGTATAACCTATCCTTGTACCATAGGGCATTACCTTTCCACTCAAATTTGTTAAATTTCATAGATCCTTGCTTGATATTCTATATTAGAGATTGTGTATACTTATCTTGATTCCATTCCAATCTTGCTTCATCTGCCCAATCGGCTGTCAACATGGACATTCCACATAGTATGGCATTTGCAAATGTATTCCTTCTGGACAACGCATCAGCTACTACATTTTCTTTACCCTTTTTGTATATGATTTCAAAATCATAACCCAACATTTTTTTTACCCACTTTTGTTGTTCCTCATATGATAACCTTTGCTCCAAAAAGTATTTGAGACTATCATGATCATTTTTTACCTTGAAGTGTCTACCCATGAGATATGGCCTCCGTTGCTTGACCGCATGAAGAATAGCCATCATTTCTTTCTCATAGACAGGTTTTATAATTGATGCACATAATCTTTGACTAATCTTGTTTTCCGTAACTTTTCTAATTGACTAAAGTAGTTCTCTGAAACACTGGAACTATAGTGCAATTGCAACTCCTTAGTAAAAACTATCCAAGTGACACCTAGACCATTCTTCTACCTCACGAGCACATAGCGTCGATACCAAATAAATTGCTCGGGTTCAAGATATAGGGATTCCAATGTCACCTTTTTTCCTGATGGTGTTTGATGTAACTCAAAGAAGTTCTCCATTTGATTTATCCAATTTAGGGGATCCTTACCATCAAATTTGTGCATATCCACTTTCGGCATCATGTTTCGTGGTTGTGAATAAGTTAGATTCTGATTGAACCGAAAAGTGCTCCAATATGGTAGTTTGTCCATGATTTTGAACTGAAGGTCCTCCTTTGTTGATATGGGCGAATTTGGGCCATCTTGGTTACCCTTTACATTGCATGATATCATCCAACCGATGATTGATTTGGGCTATGTCTCCTTTAGAGGCCATCTCAGATTGTACATTTCGCAGCTCATACTCAAGTTGGATCACCTTATGATCAACTGAGGTAAACCCTAGTGTTGAGGAATCTGTATTTACCCCTTCTGACTCCATCTCTTCAATCACTACCCCATCTTTATTTGGGGTTTTACCCGAGTAACCGGATTCTTTTTGCTCTTATGGAAGGCCTCGCCATGATGTCAAACCTTAGGGTTTATGGTTTTGATATAATTTCGGATGAACAAAAACAAACATAGAGAGATACTAATACTATTTTTTTGAGAGCTTTTTGAAAATGTAAAGAACTTGAAAATTTTCCACAATTTGCACCCTAGGGAGCGATTTTATGAAAAACCCTAAATTTGTAATAACTTTTGAAAAATAAATCAAAAAAGTCTGAAATTTTCAGGGAACCTTACTTGAAATGTTTTTCAACTCTAGTAAAAATATCTCCCACCAATTCACTCTGGTTCACAATATATGGTGGAAACAAAAAATTAGGGTTTTTGCCCTAATTTTGGCCCAGATCGTAGCTCTGATACCACTTGTAATGAAATTACTTGTATAATTTAGATTAAGAGCAACAATATAACACTAAATAACACAATATTTCAGAATAATGATCTCAATATGCAATTAGAATAGCTTCGCCACTTCGAGGGGGCAACCTCTAAACCATATAATAAGACTCAAATGCTCAAATGATAATGAAATACTACCTATAATCCCCTATATATACTATTCATATGCTATGGCCATCACCAAGGCCGACCTATTAAGCATGAGAAAGTATAAATGATATAATAAAATGATATGGTAAGCCACAAGTCGGCTACTCATATCCTAATACAAAGCAATAGGTTAAGGGCGTAATAATGTGAATGTGGAAGGTTTGGAAACCCATTGAACTTGAACAATTTCTTATATTCTGAAAAATCTGAAATTGGTCTGCCCATTTTAAGAATAAAGAATATGGTTGAAAATTGGGTAGTTTTTTCCTTCATATTTTCATTTGCAGCTTTTCCAAAATTTGCATTAATGGTTCCTCCTTTCTCCTAAAGTTTTTGAGAGTGTTTCATCTTATTTTCATACTCCTCCTTATATCTTACATGCATGCACTCTTTTGCAATTTTCCATCTATGAGTCTTTGTTATTTTTCCATCATTTTCAGTGATTGTGTAATATACTTTGCCACAATGTTTCTCAATAGTGTCCAATTTAAGTTGCATTCTATGTTCTTTACCTAATTTCCAACCACAAATAGTACATCTACATTCTTTTGGAGTATCACTACCATTATTTGGTTGTAAAAGTTCAATGAATGGGTATTTTTCTTCCCAATCTACCTGAAAAGACCTTCCAATTGTCCAGGATGTTTTCTACTTTCCCCATGATTTAATTTTTTCAAGGGTCCTGTCAATATCATATTCTGTTGGAATCTTTTCATTTCATCATTCATCTATTAAAGGCATTTGGAAATCGGGACATTCTTCTAGCTCTGGCATGTCTAGGTCAATTATATCTTTATCTACTGAAATAATTGTTTCTTTAGGATTTATGTTTTGGTTTACTATTTCATGTTGAATATAATTAACAATAGGGGTTTTTGTATTCAAAAATGAAAAATGTTTTATTTATTACAAAGATATTAAAAAAATTAAACTGAACTGACGAAAAAGAGGAAAAAGGTTATGATAATCTGTTACAACTTACTAGTACCCATGTTAATGTTTTCAGTGGATGCAAGTTGGGTCTTTATTTTTTTGGTTGTTGAAAAATTTAATATGCTACTTTTTATTTTTAGTTTATCTACCTTTTATTGATTGTTCAGAGAATCCATTATACTTATCCATGAGAAATTTTAAAATAGACCAGTTTAATCAAAATTTAAATAGTATTTTAAAATTTGTAAATGCAACCAAATTCAAAATGAACATTATGCTATCTTGCGCAGTATGACATACTTTTGGCCACAGATAGTAGTATGCTACCTGATGGTCATGCATGTACTATATTATTGTTCGGTACCATACGACATGCTACCAGTCGATAGCCTATGGCATGCTACCGGCCAGTAGCATATTATATGTTGCATGTCGATTGCATGCAGATACCAAACAATATGCAACTGTTATCGATAACATACAATATACTACTAACTAGTAGCATATTGTATGTTACCGAAACAGTTACATAGTATATGCTACCGATCAGTAGCATTTTGTATCCTCTTGGTGGTAGCATGGAGTATGCAATCGGCCTTTAGCAAATTTACGCACTAAAAATGCTACAGAAAAAATTAAAGTACCTTGAAAGCGAAAAGAAAATATCCGGTGAGTCGGTGACCAGGTCGTTAGGTTGATGACAATCTTTAAAGTAGAAAGGAATTGTGAGGTGAGGAATATTTGATAATCACAATTTTGCTGAAGGGTAAGTTAGATGTTTGGAACTATTAAATAGTATATATATATATATATATATATATATATATATATATATATATATATATATATATACATATATATGATGTGAATTTGACATATTTTAATTTCACGCTAAGGGTGATTTGAATGATAACATTTGGCTATTGGTGTAAAAGCCTTGGCAAACTGACCCCTAAAATTAACTAGTACCTAGAATGTTTTTGAGACTAAGTCCTTATTTCTACCTGAAAAAATCGCCAATTTCAAATTTTTAAAACCAGAATATTCGTGAATTAACGAATATTAGCCACTAAAAGTTTCCACTGAAAGTTGGTGATTTTTGTGTGAAGTATTATGTTTACAAGAATGGGAAATCATTTAAGTCTCACTTGATGTCATTCATTTGGTAGTGTTCTTAAACACACATTCAACACCTTGTAGTGTCATCATACCTCAAGGAGGAAACACCTTACAATCACCTCATTTCAACCCAATTGATGGTCTTAGGACAAGAATCTCCTTCAGGAAGCAATCTTCTATCTCTAAAGTGAGTAGCTATTTCAGTAAGTGAAATACAAACATCAAAAGGATTGATCCTCATGGAATTGATTCTTGGTCATAGAGGTGAATTTTGAAAGCTTATAGAATTAAGAAAGTGATCCTCACTCTTGTCTTGTAATTAGAAGAGATCATCATATTCCCATCACAATGCAAATCTCACGGTTCAATTTTTTAAACACTTGTTCAATGTTCTGGAATGTTTCCATATCTCACAAAAGAAGAAGATTGTGATTGTAGTGCTTCAATTCAGCAAGCTCTTCATCAGAAAAGGATCCATCTTCATCAAATTGGTCAACCCTTCTCTCTCTCTCTCTCTCTCTCTCTCTCTCTCTCTCTCTCTCTCTCTTTCCTTATTCTCTCTCCATATTCTAATTCTTCATTAAGAATGAAAAATTTCCCTATTTTTTCTTATTCACTTAAGTGACCTTCAATTTAACATTGTAAGATTCCTTTTTCATCAATAATAAAAAAGACTCATTTTTATTTCCTAGGAATATGAAAGGTCACAAGTGATGAGGAAAGGTGAAAATTCATGTGGGGGGAGATGAAAGGACAATTTGTAATGTTATAAATTGGAATGGATTCTCCATTCCAAAGGGTTGAAATTGTGTATTGTCATATGTTGTTGAGATTTGTATCACTACTACATCAAGAAATAAAAGCTACATTTCCTCTACCCTCTCTACTCTCCAATTTTGTAAGCATTGTGATCTTTTACAACCAAGAAGGAACATTGTATCCTTGATTGATAGATCTTTAAAACTTTATGTCTCAAGTTTATTAGTCTTTTTGATTACTTGCATTATTGTGTTCTTCTAATTGAATTTGGACCTACTCTAGTTATTGTTGGTGAGAATTTGATAGTTCCTACTCACAACATTAACCTTTTCTCCTTTTTTCTCCTACTCCCTTTACCTCCCTTCACAAAAATTCCTCCCTTGTACATTGTACAAACAATTTGCCACATGTTTAGTGGAGTACTCTTGTGTGATCCCTAGCCTAACAGCCACCCACTATTTTTAGTTAGTTTACATTCAATAATGGGAGCCTCCCATACCCAAGAAGGAGGGGTTTAGCCCGTGACCATTAGTGAAAACCAATAATTTTCACCGCAACAAATGATTTCACCAATGCTCACATAAAGTGGGAGAAAGAGGGTAGCCTTGTTTAATGCCTATATCACTCCCAAAACAATCAAATAGTCCTTCCTACATTTTTATTTTAGCTTTGACTTGCTCACATAATTTTTGAATTGTTTCTTGGTATTGCTGGAACCCCTAGTTCTTCCATTCTACTCCATATTTTTCTCATTGTCATGTGTCAAATTTTGTTTTGAATTCTATAACATAACAATATGCATCCTCTTTTTATCCAAACCTTTTCAACTAGGTGTCTAAGCGTGATGCAATGATCAATGGTTGAGTGTTTGGGTCTAAAACCTACTTTCCCCTTTGCTCTCTTTCCTCTTTCCTCTACCCAACTACTAATCCTACACTCTATCATACTCCCAAACAAATTAAATTTGCAAAAAGAGGATTGACCATGATAGTTCGATAATTGGAGGGATTATTTACATCTCCACTTTTAAATAGATGTATGGCTAAGCCATCTTCCCATTCTGTCAGTAATCCATTTTGGATGACCTCATTGAAAATTTCTTTGATTTGAGGTGCAAGGATATCTGCTCCCCATTTTAGATGCTCTGCTTGAAGGTTGTCTATGTCACGGGCTTTACTTGTTGCTAGCTTTTTAATCCCTTGTATGATGTCCTCATTTGTGAAATTCTTTGAATATTCCATCCATTGGCTTGCTATTATGTTGTTCTTTGTTTTCTTTTTCTCCCTTCAAGCTCCCTCTAAAACCTCTTTGGTTCATGCTTCCCTAAATAAATCAGCTCCTTCTAGTTCTAGTATACTCTTTTTTTTCACCAATTTCTCATACATTTTTTTTTTTCCTTTGTTCTACCAACAAGCTCCTTTAGTGGCCTGATTCACACTACCTTGTACTCTTCATTGTACAAAGGGTTTTTTGGAAGTTGTTTCTTTCCTTCTTTTTGGGTTTAGCTCTCTTGCATGTGTTTAGGGCTTCTTGAATGGTGTGCATTATCCTTTCATTTTTAGTGTAATGTATACCAGTGACAAGTGCTCCTTTACTTTCCTTTTCTTGGATTTTTCTCTCTAGAGCCGCTTATAAAAGATTGTTGATTTTTCTTTTCAAGAAAATGTTTCGTTTGGAAGGAGGCTTACTTTGGTTGATCTAGTATGATCATCATGTTGTTTGTTTTCTTGACATTAGAGTTTCATAAAAATTGGGTTGTGGTATGATTTAAGTTCTACCGAACAATCTTCAACTTCTAGTTCTTTTATCCTAGCCACACAATTTTGAGAGAAAATAACATAGTCATTTACGCGAGCTACCTATTGTAAGTTTTGCATGTACACTTTCTTGATCTTTCCTATTTTCTTGTACTATTGCATATAATCAAGTTGTGAATGTTGCACAAGCCTAATAGTTCTTCTCCAAAGTGCATGATACCCCATGTTCGTCATTTGAAACTCTAGACCATTGATGCTTTTCCTCCTTGGCCATCCAAAATAGATTTATTTTTAGATTTTTATTGCTTCCTAGAATGTTTGTTTTCTTGATTTTTGTCTTTGCATTGAAGTATCATATTAATAAAATGTCCTTGATGCTACAATAGATTGAAATCATTTAGAGAGGAATATGGGTTTTCACAGTCTAGATCTTATTTCTCATAAAATTTGGAGTTCTTGGGTGCAAAATAACATGCAACTATGCTAATAACAATGTCATTTTCTATTATTCTTATCCAGATGTATTGTTTATTTTCATCTTGTTTTTCTATTCTAATATTTCAACCGCACATTTCCTTTATCAACACCATTATACCCCCATGTCCCTTACCATTCTCTAGTGCTTTATTCCAAATTATTGTGTTCTTGTATCCTTCAAAATCTAGCATTTTACTCTTATCGTGTTCATGTTTCAGTCATAGTAATTATATCTCTTTCTCTAGATTTGGGCTCTAACTCAAGGCCTCTTCTCCAAAGATATTCTCTGCAATTCCATCCTACCATCGTAAGATGCTCCCATGTGAGTCATATTCCCTATTTTCTTCGGGTTTTTCTATGTGATCACACATATTTTAGACGTCTTGGTATAAATGTATGACATAGTAAAGGGTAATAAATAGTCATGTCCATCCACCGGTTTGACCTCGACACCTACTACTCCCAAGTGAAACGCCTCCTGCAAAAAGTAAGGGGAGCGATCTCCGTGTGGGGGAGTGATAATTTGCTCGAAGATATATCCTACAATGTTTGGCTTCTAAAAATATGCATTTCTAAAGTAACGGTGGCACGGAGCATTATGAGCCGCATGGACATGGAGAGCTTACTCAAAAAGATAATGGTAGAGGATAAAACATTGGCTTAAACATCTGTAAAGACATAGGTCAAACCCCATGAATGAATGATTTTATGTTGTTTCTAATGAAGTGAAGTCCATTAT
The DNA here is from genome assembly GCA_018340775.1 of Taxus wallichiana var. yunnanensis. Classification (NCBI taxonomy): domain Eukaryota; kingdom Viridiplantae; phylum Streptophyta; class Pinopsida; order Cupressales; family Taxaceae; genus Taxus; species Taxus wallichiana. The sequence continues at coordinate 721,971,401 of CM031238.1, forward strand.
TAGGTCTCAAATTTTTTTAACCAACTATAAATATTCATTTTCAACATAGAATTTATTACTTAAATTGTAAGTTTAAAATTATCAACATTATAAAATTGAAAATGTAAACAAAAAAATCATTGATAACATGGAGAAAAAATAATCATAAGATTGGATTGCATATATACCCTGCTGAGTAGAGACTAATAACAATGGTTTAAGTATATTTTCACAAACAATGGATATCTTACAGTTACAGCCGTTTACTACAAATTCCAATAGCAAGTGAGGTGATTTGGTTGATCACATTTTGAAAACCAAAGCAAAACACAGCCATAATCTAACATTATCAAAACATTTGAGACATGATTAAGCTTGAGAGTTTGATTAGCAGGAGGAAGATCGAGGGAGGTGGAAGTATAGACTCGCCAAAACTAGGCCCATTCTCCACCATGATAGCTGTGGCTAAACCCCATGTCGTATGTATTTCCAGATGGCAGTGCATGAACCACACACCTGCAACACAACCAAGAACCTTAGTTGTATGCTAAGAAATCTTGTATTTTTAGATTTTTGTTTTGAACAAATTTAGATGTAACACACCCACTTTGCATTGTTAGGAAAAAAAAACAAATAGTTACACCAGTATATAACATTTAAAGGATTTGTAGGGATGATATTTGGCACATAAGTAATGCAATTGAATCATAAATTAGTTATGTGTTAATTTGGAGGTATGATTTTAGAATGTAATCATGGATTTATTGGTATTGTTTGATTAGTGATAAAAGAATTAACCAAAACTAATTATTTAAGCATATTTATAAATTTTTGAAAGTTATATCTTTGGAGGTAAGAAGCTTAAATCATTCTTTATTTTTTCCATAATTTAAAAATAAAATAATAATATTAATTTTTTAACATATTTTAATGTTAATTCAATCCCATATATATAACTTTTATTTTAAATATTGGCCATCTAGTTAAATCAATTTAAATCTATAAATTATGATAGATACTCTTTTTTATAGTCCATATGAATTAAAAAGAATTTTTAGAAAAATTGTGTAAATTGTTTTATCATTAGATGTTTCTAATCATAATCAATGATTTATTATTGGAATTAAGTTTGAGTTTGTATTTGTTTATGTTATTTTCTTAACATTTCTAAGCACATTTTATGGTTTATCATTAAAAATTAATTGGCAATTTGATGATATATTATTGAGTATCATCAAAATATTATCAATAAAACAATATAAACAGTTTTTTTGTCTTTTTAATAATAAAATGTATTGGAAATGTCCATCAATAAAAACAAGTTTGAGTTAATTTTAAAAATAATAATTTGAAATATACTTATGTTATTTTATCAATATTTCTAATCACACTTTATAATTCATCATTAAAAACTAATCTACAATTTAGATTTAATGTCAGTTTTTAATGATAAAACCATCAATAAAATAGAATAAACAACTTTTATAAATCAATTAATATTGTAATCAAAATATTATCAATAAAATAGAGTAAACAGTTTTTCTTCTTCTCGATAATAAATGTGGTGGAAATGTCCCTCAATAAAACAGCATACCAACATCTATCAAAAATTTAACTTGACACTTAATTCATAGGTTGTATTATTGACCAACCTAATAGTAAATTTTTATATGCTGGTCAATAATTCAACCTATGAATAAATGACAATATTTATCTAGTATTCATAAACTTGTGGAGTCCATTTCTCTCCGCCAATCAAAAATTTAATAGTGTTTAACACTTTTTAATATTGATTTTTTGATTGAGGGAGAGTGTAGACTACACGAGAATTGTGAATATTGGTTATGGTAATCCCAATTTACCTATTCTTTTAAAGACGAGACAACTTTTTAACTTGACAAGTAGTCCTTCCTAATAAAACAACTGTTTCTAAACATCACAAGCATTCACCCTTTACAAAACCAGTCCCTCAACCCCAACAAACTACTTATACCTACATAATAATCTTTTTAACTGAAATCAATGAGTGATCTAGAGTAGCATACTTATTTCATAAAACATCATTTATGTTTTTTTAAATTGTCAAGAAAGACCTATGAAGTATGAAACTTAAAATTGTAATCTGGGTACAGCTGCATGTACAAATTTTATGGTCGATGCGTTTTGAAGCAATGCCTATGATCCATCCTGATGATGTATCGTAAACATTAATTCGAAACACATCGAACATAAAATTTGCACACAATTGTACCCTGAAAACAATTTCAAAACCTATGAAATATATTTGTTTCATACCTGGATTGTCAGCCTTAAATCTCAATGCGGCCCATCCAGCACTCGGCACAGCAACAGTATTTCTCATAGGAGGATCCACCAGATTGAACCCAGCTCGATCCTTTTGTGGATGAAAGTTCCCAAATCCATGACCCACAATATAAAAATTAAAGCCATGTAAATGAATGGGATGATTCTCAGAGCCCATAATGCTGGTATCTTGCAAAATCATTTCAACATTAGCATTGAAAGGAATCACCGCAATACTGGTACCAAAATAAGGATTCATGTTAATGTCAAGATCCTTGTCTGTGTAATTGAATTTATGCATCGGCCTGGTGAGAAAATCCTTGGAAAAAACCCCTCTCATTTTGTAATACTCAGCCTGGAGAATCGCCGTCAAGGGACGGACAAACGACTGGTTGTTAATCGACGCAGAAAACCTGCCACCGAAATACCCTTTGCAGAGGGCTCCCGGCGGACAATCCTGGAGGTTGAGACCCACGGCGAAGAACAGCTCCCTGTCGATTTTCTTGGGCACGTCAGTTGACGGATATTGATCCGAATTCAGACTTCTGAGACTTGACATGAATTTTGTGGCGTAGTTCGTGTCTCTCATGACGGGAAGATTTACAGTAAGGTTCGAGACATCGTTTTCTTGGATTAATGGCGGCGGTGATCGACCTGAATATTGTAAAATGGCGGCGGCGGTTGTCTCGTCGAAAGGTACGAATGCCGTGACGTACGGTCTGGCCGCCATTGTGTAATTTGCGGCGGGCTGGTTGGCGGTGAGGAGGACGTTCATGGTCTGGCCTGGGGCAATCATGACGGCATGTGTGGTGTATGGTTTTGTGTAACAGGCGTCGATTTCTACTACTGTGAGGCTGTGGTTTGCTATGGCGAAGAAGAGCTCGTCGTTTAGAGCTGCGTTGATCAGACGGAGGAGGTACGTCTTCCCTGGAACCACCTTCTGGATGAAGGTATCTGCACAGTTAAACCAGAATAATGGTTAAATGGGTTTCTATGATAATCAAATATAGAAGAAGAAGAAGAAGATATTTTAACTAGGCCACCAAAAATAGTTTATAAGACAGAAGATATATGGCTTTCAACATAATTATTTATAGTGGTGCTTGTTATTGTTTGTCTTTTGGATGTTGCGTGGTATTTTGTGATTTTTTGTGGGATTGTAGGTTATTTGTGGCTCTTGCTCTTGTAACTCTATTATACTTTTATTAAAATAATGTGTAGTTCTGATAATAATAGATATATCTTAAATATATTTATCACAGAAACATCAACTTCATAATTCTTATCTTGAATTTTTTTGAATATTCTATCTCATAGATTAATTTGATTTACAAAAATATATCTCATTATAATATTAAATAATTGAAATACAGTTTAATGATAAACAAAAAGTTCCACAAAAACAATTCGTTGAAATAGATTGGTTATGAAAAAACGTATCTAATTGTTTATTTTTAATTTTGAAACTCCAACAAAATAAATCTCTTGATTCTGTTTTTATATACCAAACCCCAAATCAACTATTTAGTTAAGTAAATTAATGATTTAAATAAAAATAAGTTTTTTTATTATTAAATTTTGTGTCAATTAATTTGTAAATGTAAATTTACATTAAAATATTAAATTTGGCTTATGATAATTCTTCTTAAGAGAAAGTATAGATTTGCTTCATATAGAAATATCATTTTTATAAATGAAATATTCATTTTTAACATTTTTTTATAAAATTTATTTTGACAACACCAAGTCTCAAGTCCTTCATTTTTTATTGAGCACCTCTAGTGGTGTTGTACAATTGGGCACTAGATTATATAGTTTAATGGCATCTCTGCCTAAGTTTTGTAGGGAACATATAGATTCAACAATGTTGATCCCTGGTGGGCTCATTGAAAGCCATATATCACCACCAATAGACCAAGGGCCCTTCGACAAAGTCTTCCATTTTCATCTCTCATCTAGTTATTTTTAACATTCTTTTATGAGTATTTAAGCAACAACAATTATTATTTACATGTTTTGTTATGCGGTGTATTATGTCCGGAGAGTTATATTTTTATAATTCTTTTTATTAAAAAGTTTTCATCAATTATTATATGTAGGACAATCTCATATTTTGATATCTGATCATGTTTTATAATCTTATTTGATAGTGATTATGATTTTTCAAAATTATTTATTTTATATTTTGTAATATAATGAATTATATATACTTATTATATTGATAGGAATTCAACAATGACATGAGGGGTTGGATGTGATGTGATTATGTAAGGTTTTATTTTCTATTTTAAATTTGACGTTCATTTGACCGTAATTTTGACTATAAATTTTACATCTACTCAATATCACTTAAAAGTGATCCTATAAAGATATTCACAAGGTAATTTTGACCATATACTTTACATCTATTTAATTGGAATCACATTAAAAAAATCTTTTTAACTTTAAAATTCAACTTATATAAAATATTCATATATATATATATATATATTGGTCATTTCATAGAGTTTGAAACTTTTTTTTCTTAAAAATATTTTTTTATCATTTTATGCAAAATATAAACACAATTAATATAAATAAAAATAAAATCTTTAAAATTATTATCTATTAAAATATTTCAAATAAATATATTTGAGATATTTGTACTAATTTATTTAAATACTCTTTTCAATTACAAAAATAACACCATAATTAATATTTACAAAATATATATACAAACTATTGAATCTTCAACATCAAAATAAATGTGAACCAAATAGCTTATCATTTGATTCAAAGTCTTACAATTGAAATGAAAAATAAAATAAAAAAATTATTACATATAAAAATATTAAATAAAAACTTAATAAAGTCCAAATAAGGAGTTCATACTACCACATTGATAAGATGTAATCCGAACACCCAGGCCTACAAAGCCTATAAATATTAGAAGTAATACAATCTAGGTACAGTTTATATATATATATATATATATATATATATATATATATATATATTCAGTAAATATATACCTTTTTGAGAGCAAGGATAGAGGGGCCCTGGAAAACCATTAATGGTGTAAGCTTCAGATACGTTGGGACCTCCCCGTATTGTATGGCTTCTTTTTCCACAGCTTCCGCATCTTCGTTCCACCACTCACCTAATTCTCACACACAAACAGTCAAAAATATGGACACTAATGGATGTCAATTCTAAGAAAGAAAAAACAAAACATCAAGTAAAGTAATTGCATGCTACAAGTTATTATTTATTTATTTAATTTAGTGTTGAGTTGAGGATTACAGGCAGATTTCTATGATTTTGGACATGGTGCTATGGAAGGGGTTTCAACTTTTTAAGCCATATAATTTTATGCATTTTTTTAATGCGAGACAAATAAAAATATAATTTAAATATATAATGATTCTTCTAAAAATATTTTCTTTATAATTTTAATGAAGGAGAATATTATTTTCATCTTTTATTTTATTTTATTATGTTAATATGGGTACATGAATTAATGGACCTTCTCCAATTAAATGTTAGAATTGAAATGAATCTACTCAATCAAATTATAAAACCTTAAAATCAACATGTAACTAGTAAAAGTATTATGAGAAATTGTTTAAGACAATAAAATAGAAATTAATAATAATCATTTTTAAAAAGATTCAATAATTAGAATACATTATTTCAAAGAATAGTAGTGATTCAATTTAATATTAATTAGATTCAATTTAAATCAGTGTTATGGGGAGATAGATTTTGGAGATTTAGGTATTTGGAGGACGTTCCTTATTTTTCCTAAATCTTTCAAAATATCTAAAATACATTAAATATAATGTAAATCCCTAAATTTAATTGAATAAAGTTAAAATATTAATTTTTAAATAATAATTTTATATCATTCCTACAATTTAATGTTTTTTAGTATCCTAAAATCCAGTTCCAATATCCTTAATCCCAAAAGACTTAAAATAACTATATTTTAAACTATCTTGTTGCTTTCTAAAAGTATTAAAATGCAACACAAATTTAAATGGTTCATTACATTAGAATAAATTGGTAGTAATATAAAAAAATTTAATGAGTAGGTAGTAATATAAGTTGAAATTGTGATATTGAAAGTTGGAAGTAAAAAACAAAATTGAAAAACAAAATAGGGTTGTATTAATCAAGTTGTTTGAAAACAAAATATAAACATACAAAATATCAGATACAAATAATACCTAATATAATGGGTACTTCCAAATGTGGCTTGGGAAAGGGATACGAAACATTTGTCTTTGGATAAATGATAAAAGCTCCATGCACAGATGCTCTTTGCCATGAAATGTGAGAATGCCACCATAGAGTGCCCCTCTGTTGGGTGACCTTGAATTTGTACGTGTATGAATGCCCTTTCTGTATTGGGCACTGTGTAATATATGCAGGCCCATCGGCCCATCCTGTTCTAAACTGACGAATACCATGCCTGAGACATCAACCCCATAAAAATTATTTTCTACACAACATAAAATGAAAATAATTAAAGATCTGACTTAAATTATAAATTAATATCTAACAAATGAAGAAAATAGATCAAGAGAGTGTAACTTATGTTAGAATATTTATAAGAGGAAAACTTCAACAAATTCAGGATTACCTACACAAGAAATTACCAAAATGGTTGGCAAAAAGAGTGCAACCTATTATTGATCTTATCATATAGGAGTCTCAAAGTTAAGTCTAAAAATTTAAATATAAGAGTTGTTTGTGCATTGGATCAAATTATGCGGTATGATTTTTCTGATTTTGATTGTATAGTTTGGAGTCGGAGGTAATTTATATTGATACACATTTCATTTATATAGGAGTGGTTTACAAGAACTAATTTCTCAAGAATATGAATGGTTTATTTAGCGTTGTTACATTTAGGTGGTGTTTATAAGGAGCTCCTCGAGGTCGTCTATCCAAATACCAATTTATGTTTATTGTATTAATTAAATGATGTTCGTAGAAACGAAGGAAAATTTCTCGAGATCACCCATTCCATTACTAATTCGACTCAAGCAACACTTAACCATAGAATTACTAAATTCTGAAAATATAAACTGACTCCAAATTAAACAGCTGAATCCCTAAAATCATATCATATGTAGTTTAAGACTGCCATCTATAGAATGACTCTGGTTACGGGAAATTCTGAGAAGAAACCCCTGCACCGTGGTGTCTATCCCTCACGCAGGTTCACACTCAACGCAAACTTGTGCAAAAGATTGACTGTTCCGGTCATCTTTGCATCCAGTCTCAAATCCGCAACCTCTACGCCTTATTTCTCGTATCTCGCCGTCCTGCTGTGAGCTCACAGTTGAAGTAATACGGCCCCTGTTCTTTTTAAAAATCGCAAATGGTAATTTGATGGAATAGGTAACAACACATTATGTTGTTACCTATATAGGTAACAACGTAATGTGTTGTTACCTATTCCGTCAAAACTAACGCCAGCATAACGGAAAATACTTTTTATCTACTGTGTGAACGTGCGTGAGAGATAGGCTCTTCCCCATGCACTCCTATCATGCAAAGCAATTTTACACTGAAACCACCATAAATATACAGATACAAAAATATTGTAAATAAAAACTGCCCCTTATAGGTGAGAAAACATAAGCAATTTTAAAAATAGAACACATGATACTTACCAGTGCAGTGTAGTATTGGACTGGGCATGGTTGGAGACCTTGATAACAAGGTTATCACCTTCATTAACTGCAATGGTTGGCCCTGGATACTGCCCATTCACTGTTAAAAGAGGCTTCGAATGGCAAAGCCTGGTGGTATTTGTATATTGCACCTGCAACAACATGTACAACAGATAATGGTCAAGCCATTTGCAGCAATTCATCCAAAAATGAATAATAACAATCATTTAAAGGCTGCCTGTAATCAAAGTCTATACAGTCATAACCTGATACTAGGTTCAATTATACGGTAAAACGTCTACAGCTGGCACGTTCCTTGTTGACTGTGAGAATGTGTAAACTATCTTACTTTTTTTTTTTTTTTTGGATAAATAAGTCAAGAAAGTCCCCTAATTGAATTGAACACACTGTCTGTGTATGTGCAGTAGGTTCAGCAAGCACAACTGTTTATAATCGAGTATAAACATAGCGTGAACATAAATTGTCGGTGTGTTGGTATTGACTGTCTATGAATTATATGAACGTTGTTTAATTATACATAGATTATGGAATAATATGCTGACATTCTGGCAAGATACGGTCTTCTTCTAAGTATATTAAGCTTTACATTAAAATTGAAGAGCTTATACAATTGACATTTTCGCCGCCAACTAACAAAACAAGCGATTTACCACATTTACATGTGGTAACGTAGATCGCTATACGTTCAATCAGTCAACAATGAATGTGCCAGCTCTAAAACAATCAAATTAAACTTCAGAATTTTTCTAATAAAACTTAACAATAGTAAAATTGCACACTCTGAAATATGTTATAAACCAATTTGAACTAAAGAAAGATCTTGAGAGTTTTTGTCATCAAAAATCCATATTTGCTCACATGGAAGTCGAAGAACTTTATTTTTGCTGTGGAAGTGGAGCTCATCGCCACCAAAATAATGAAGATTGCTCCCCATGTCGAAGCCATAAAAATAACTCTCTGGCATCCATTAACTTGCAGGCGGAGCTGCGCTCTTTTTGCTCTGCTTGATACAATTCAAAGAACTACACCACAATACTGTAAGCTCCTCATAAAGTGTGGGAGCCCCTCCTTATATAGGAAGTCTTGGGGTGTTAAGGATGCAGCTAAGAAATCGATTTACATCCACACATTTAACTGTTACCTTATACAACAAAAGGGGTCGGTGTGATTGATATGTTCTGTCGTCATGTTTGTAAAGTATTCCAAAATGAGTAGACAACTATCGCCATGCCAGGACGAGAATGGACTCCATAACTATACTTGATTCGTATGGAATCGTCTGATTAATTGAACCGCCATTCAATGCACACTATTGCTTTTTTTGTCCTATTTTGAGAGTGGAAAATGTTGTTTTTTTTTTTCCCAATTTTTATCCAAGACTTGATTGACCGAAACATGGAATGAGCCTATCCATCACACATGTTTGTAAGGGTAAATGGTCAGTCAACCAATGAGCTATTTACCTATTTTTTAGCGTATTTTTCGTTATTTGGTTGACCATTCAACCTTACAAATATATGTGATCTTGAGTCTAAGTATCAACATATGATATTCAGGTTGATTATTTGTGGTTTATCATTCAACCACACACAAGAATGTTAAATAAATAGTCTTTAACTATGGACACGCCAAAGAAGATAGCGCTTCCATTTAGCGGTGCACATATACCACTAAGGACTCTAAAGAAAACACACATTTCTCCATAATAGACTATTTAATTGTTAACCCGATGAAGACACCGACAAGATAGTGCCTTCTATTTAGTAGTGCACATATACTACTAGGAACTCTAAAGAAAATAAGCATTCATTCATTTGTCTATAGGAAATGTTAAGGTTTTTACATTGAAAGGTTATTTATAAAAGGAAGACACTATTTTGTCACTATGTTGGTTCGGTTGATGGTTAAACACTTTCGATATTTACTATCTTTTGGGGCTAATTTATGTCAACATGTGGAAAGCCAATAGGAATATGTTGTTTTATTTCTTGTCATGGTAGTTACTTGACTCAAGGTGCTTACATAACAATATTTTATCACGAATTCTACTACTTATAAATGAAAGGTCCTTTGTGATGCCTCTTATCGAAAAAAGGTCTTTGTACATCACAAGGTTGATCATAAAGCAAAGGTCCTATTGGCCCCACAATGCTTGGAGCTCCACCTTAAGCAAGGAAAGGTCCAAAGTTACTTATATTAGAAGGTTCAAAATGCCTACCACCCCACTTAGGTACGGACACACTTTTATATTGTAGGATCATTTATAAGGGAAAGATCTCTTAAATGTCCATAATGTTTGGCATCCAACACAAGAAATAGAAAAGTATTTATATTGTAGGATTGGGTATACATTGGTATAAAGCAAAGGTTCATTTTAAGGTGTATAATACTTAGCGCCCCACCTAAAGCGAAAAAACTTATTTCTAATACATTGAAATTTTGTTTATAGAGCAATGGCATTTTCTAGTTCCACAATGCATGGAAGCTCACCTACATTGCACAATTTCTTATAGCATATGAGACCACCATTGCATACTTGCAGTGTAGGGAGGAAATATAGCATACTACCATCATACAAAGGCATATACCTCCCCATACTCCTATTATGGAAGTGCATTGTACCATCCACTATCATATAATGCATATGTACCCTCCCCATCACTTTATGAACTCTCAACAATGAGGTATCTTTGTTTGCTACCAATATACGAGGCAAGATATACACTTGTGATATCCCTTCCAAGATCACATGTTCTTACTTGTCAAGCCCACTCAAACATATCGATAAACAAACTAAATTTGACCACTTTGTTTAATATAATTCCACTAATTAGTTGTGGTGTATGCATAAAATAAATGATATTTCTTACAATTCATTGAACAAAATTTGATTAGGCTACTATAGGAAGTATTTCCCCTACAAATGATCTAAATTCAGTTCAAGTTTATATATATAATCTACTTGATAGAAAATTGTTTTTGAAAACAAAAAAGAAATATTTCCTCTATTTTTTAATTTCTAATGTTAGGAAGGATAAAACCTCAACATAATCTACCCAATTAATATAATAAAACTTCAAAAACATTAAAATATCAATAAAATCTAGATTTAAAAGTAAAAATTATAAATTAAAACCTATATTATTAATAAAAAAACCAAAAAACAAATATCCTTTTTAAAAATCTATTATCACATATCTTATTTTATATTTATAAAACAATTATCCAATATAAAAACAAAACAAAACAAAAATCACTCTAACACTAATCGAATATTGTTTGTTTTGCTCCTGATTTCATACCTTTTGGATTGTTCTCACCTAAAAAATCGAAAAAGTTCAATCAGATTAAGATATAACTGTTTTAAATTGCCCCGACTCTTTTAAATAAAGGAAAGTAGGGAATTGATCACATTTGAAAGAGAATAAAAGTTATAATAATATAGTCGTAGCCAAGTCATAGCTTCCATATTAAATGCTACCTCTGGTCTACACCAACCATCCACATTCCTTGACCATCCAAACTCTGTGACATAAGTCCATTGACTATATAAGTGTTAGTCACGGTGCCACGTAATCATAGCAATATAATAAATTTAAAAACATGGGACCAGACTTTGTAAGTCTTTGTCTTCCGACATGTGTATGTCCTTTCCAAATACACATTTGGAAACTTTATGTGAAACAGTTAATTCCACTTCGAGAAAATGTCAAATTTCACCTTTCAAAACAAGTGGCAAACTATCACCAAATCCAAATATATATTTTTGTTTACAACAGGTAACTGTTCCTAAATTTAAAACCAGGGATATGACTACCGACAGATAACCATGTTCTCTATGAAATTTTTATTATGTTAATACAAAAAGTTGAAAGATTAGAATCCATGAATACTTGAAAATTTGAGCATGAAGACAAAATAATGGTGGTTGGTAAAAAGGAAGATGTCACCTTCATGTTTGAATTCGTCATAATTGGTTTGAAAATTTTGGAGTGTGTCCAAAAACTGGGATATTATATTGATTTGGATCTGAAAATAATGGGTTTCAATTTTTATTTACTAAAATTATTTCTTACTTTTGGTGAAGGGGATAAAAATATTAAAGGTCATAATAAAGGTATCACATTATACATGAGTATGCACATGAATATGATTGTTCAATGTTTTATAATAATCACAACAAGTTGATTGAATTGTAAGATAAAAGAAAATAAAATATGAGATTTTAAGAAGTTGAGAATTATATTGATTTGGATCGGAAAATAATGGGTTTCAATTTATATTTCCCAAAATTATTTCTTAAAGGGGATACAAACATTGAAGGTCATAATAAAGGTATCACATTATACATGAGTATGCACATGAATATGTTTGTTCATTCTTTAATAATAATCACAACATGTTAATTGAATTGTAAGATAAAAGAAAATAAAATATGAGATTTAAAGAAATTGAGATTTTTTTAGTAATTTGTACGTCTCATTGAATAGAATAGTGGGTTTGTTTGTGTCTTTGAAAATGGAGTTGAAGAAAAATGTAAGATGTTGAACCATGAAATATAGAGGTGTAATGATGACTTTTAAAGATGTGAAGTTTGTGTTAGGTTGTGTCTCTAATTAATATTATTTTTGAATTCGCCATAATTGGCTTGAAAATTTTGGAGTGCGTCCAAAAGTTGGGATATTATATTGATTTGGATCCAAAAATAATGGGTTTCAATTTTTATTTCCCAAAATTATTTCTTACTTTTGTGAAGCAGATAAAAACATGTTTGAATCCGTCATAATTGGCTTTAAAATTTTGGAGTGTGTCCAAAAGTTGGGATATTATATCAATTTGGATCCGAAAATAATGGGTTTCAATTTTTATTTCCCAAAATTATTTCTTACTTTTGGTGAAGGGGATAAAAACATTAAAGGTCATAATAAAGGTATCACATTATACACGAGTATGCACATGAATATGATTGTTCAATGTTTAATAATAATCACAACATGTCAATTGAATTGTAAGATAAAAGAAAATAAAATATGAGATTTAAAGTTGTTGAGATTTTTTTAATAATTTATACGTGTCATTAAATAGAATAGTGGTTTTGTTTGTGCCTTTAAAATTGGAGTTGAAGAAAGAAGTAAGATGTTGAACCATGAAACAAAGAGGTGTAATGATGACTCTTAAAGATGTGAAGTTTTTGTTAGGTCGTGTCTCTAATTAATAAAATCATACATGATATTTAATCCTTGTAATAAATAAAATCTTGAAGAGAGTCTTGATTTCTTTTGAAGATGTAATAAAACATGTCACGGATCTCGTAATATATTGGAGTGCCCAACTACAAAATACTCCTTTGATCTTGGTTCATTATTATGAAGTTTGTACACATATGTTAATGTCATGGAATAGCCTGCTTTGACTCCATGAGAAATTGGTGATCATACCTACAATTGGCCCCAAAAATCTCAAACCAAAAGAGATGATTACGTAGTTTGGGGTAATAATACATTCATATTCTATTTGAAGACGACACTTCAAGGATTTTTTTCTTGACAATGGTTCCTTCTATGTTGATTTTATGTAGGATTTATAGATCTCATCCCTAATGCCTTTAGGAATATATATTTTCAACACGTGTCCAACATTGATGGAAACTATATGAGGATGTAAACGATTGATATCAATACCAATTCCCGCATTCAAAAAAATGTGTGTGTTAATCATATCAAGTGTTCTTGATCCCTTGTTCACGTAACTTCATAGATGATTGAAGAGCCTTGAATGGGTATTTATTATGTTTGATTATTTTATTTTCCATATGCCTTGATGTATCGACAATATCTATAGTGAATATAACTAAAATATGAAGGGGTGGATTGTAATTTTAGTGAAAATAATTCCATGTAGAGCAAATTGAGTTTCTTGCAAATTTTTGGATACCATGGAAATAAGAGCTCTATCAACTGTTCCTAACTAGTAATATGAAGTATGGGTTCTCAAATATCATGATCATATGATACTATTGATGACACTAAATTTGGTAAGATATGTAATTTTTCTTTAATGGTATACTTGAAATTGGAGTTACAAACATTATCCCTCAATTATACTAAGTGCGTCGTACCCTTGCATAATATCTCTTCTATAACATGGAGCATATTGAATGGAAATTCTTAAAAAGTAATGCTAAGGTAAGTATAGGAGAAAACCACTTCAGCCAAACTTCATTTGTAAATAAATTAGTTTTATGTGCTTTAGTATTAGTTGTGTTGAAAACCATGACCTGTTTTTACTCAAGTTCACTTGTAATCCATGATCAATATCACAAAGTTATCGTCTCATAATGTTAATGTCTTTGTAGGCCCACAAAAATATGTGAGATGAGAATAAATCATATAAAAATAATAAATCGATGATCATATCATAAATAATACAACCATCACCTATTTTCCTTTAAATTTCAATGATATATTCTAATTCATCTATGTAGAGACCTATAGACACCTAATTTTTGTTTAAGGCACTTGGAAACATCTATTTTGGAATATTCGACACACTTAAACTATTGACACATATTTTACCCATCTAACACAAACTTTACCTTTTTACATCTCATTCATATTTAGTTTAGTATTATTTGAATTTTAAATTTCTCGATCACTTTGGGTTAACGATAATATGTCCATTCAATCTCAAACACTTGAAACCTTACAAAATGACTATTTATTTTCTTTTGTAAAGCTCCAAATGATCCCGGATAATCTACAACACTATTAGGGTTTTTAGTCTAGGATATAAATGGTAACTAAGGACACTAGCACTCAACAAAAATGGCCTTGAATGTCGGTACTATCCTCTCTATGTTCAAAAATTAAATTTGAAGTGTGGTTGCCTTGATTAGGCCAACTTAGGCTAGATTTTCAGAAAATTTACATGGGAAATTAATAAAGAGTCTCATACATACACAAATGAACCCTAAGGTTATTATCAACTCTTATCACATTTGATATTATTATACATCATGATTAACATATTCTAATTCTTCTAAGAGTAACCCAAGAGTATCTAATGAAAAATGTTGAAATACAAAGGGTCAAAGATGCATGTTTCCAAGTGTTTTATGCCAAGATAAGAACCGTTCTAATGTACATATTGATTTCATAGTAACATCGCTTATTGGATCTGGGGAGAATCACATGTGAATTGCTTCCACTTCAAGGGTATATGGATACATGGTGTAACACTCACATGCACTAAGTGCATGGTAAAGTAATTTTGGATCTATTTTAGGGCTACTAACTATTTGTGAAAGTGAGCATTGCAAGGGTTTGGAATAACAGAGGAAAATATATGGAGCTTCACACATCATCGAGAAAAATATGAGTGGGGTTTTTAAGTAGTGTCAAAGGAATGCATGTAAAAATTTAAGGAAAATAATGTAGTGTAGGACCATTGTCAATAGTGTTCTTCTCCATTGGTAGTGTCTAGACATGTCAAATCATATTAAAACTTCAAGAGTTGTTTGTCTCTTGGTATCGAACCTTATTACATTCCCTCATAGCATCTCATGCATATAGATAATGTTATATCAATTAAGTAGTTTATACTTGTATTGGCTTGTTTGTTCTAAAATGAATTATCTTTCTATATTTAGCATAATTTGGGCCTAACATATTGTTTATTTCTACACCTAAATTGGCATTTTTATAACCTTTAAAAATGTTGAATCACAACAAAAAAAGTAGTTAAAAATGCATTAAATTGTTTAATACTAATGGTTCTATTGATATCATTTATAAAACAAGTTGGATTTAAGACTTGGCCAATGGTTTTATCATAAAAGTGTCATCACAAGAACAACCAAATATACTAGACTCTATAGATCTCAAAGTCGGTTGATTAAAATTTGCATATAGGAATAATGTCAAATGCCTTCCGAAATGCAATCAAACAAAAAAACCTTGTGCTTGTATGCTCTTGCTTATTTGATTAAAATATGATATATTGTCTAGTGATTCCATCTAAGTGTTTCAACCCTAAATTAATTAAATGTTGATTTATCTAATCAATTTAAATGGAGATGAATAAATTTTATGTACAAAATATATCAACTCAAACTACATTTAATACATTTGCATAAAGGAAAATAGTACATGCAAGCATAATAAATTAATAAAGCAATTAAAAGTGTAACTAGGGTTTGAGAGTGTAATTAGCTAGTTTAAGCTGAATTTTAATTTTGTCATTAGTAAATATGGAATAAAGATTGAGCTTATAATGTGCCAAATAATCTATTACCTTCTTGAATTTGAAGAGCCAAGACCATACAACTATGTTCAAGGTCATGGTACACTATAAACATGATTGTATGGTTTTGGACTTGTGCCTAGTGTGAATCTAAATTTTCTTGTGTGGCTTCACTTTCACTGTGTCACACTTTGATATATTTATATTTACTATAACCCTTGAAATTTTACATGTACATATGTAAATAACTTGAGCTTCCTATAAACACCTCAAACACACATTAGATAACACAAAACAAAAAATATGAAGTTCTTGGTTCAAACAACTATAGATGGTGTGATCCTATTTTTTTCCAATTCAATCCAAAAAATTAGAAGAAAAATGGAGATAGAATGCATTCTGATTACTGGAGGATTGTTCCTATACTATGCAAAATGCTCTATGCAATGCTAAAAATTGTGTTGATCTAAGAAAGATTATGTAACTATGCCATGGTCATAGGCACCTAGGAAAGATCAGGAGTGCCTAGGAGCTCATGGCTGTATCTGGTCATTAGCATCTATGTTGTGCTATGGACCCAAGTTAGATTCTAGGTCATACTTGTGAATTTTTCTCTTCCATGTTCCTGTGTTGTGCAAGTGTGAACTATGACTGTGTATTGTTGAATGGGGTGAATGATTCACCTAATGTATGCTTCCCTTGTTTGGAGTGCATTCGACGTCACTATGAGGATGCAACCCAAAGGAGAGGACAAGATGTTGATCTCAAACGATACCCTATAAGGGGGAAGAAATGTGCATGGTAGAAACCAAGGCATATGCAAGAAAAGTGGTTGGAAACATGTGTTAGTGCAAACAAGAGAAATACACATATAGAAGATAATGTGTGATCTAGAAAGCAAGAAAAAATGTAAATCTGTAAAAAGTGGGTTGTAAACATGGGACATCGCTCACAATGTCGCAAGACAATCAAGGTCGAAGAGGTAAAAATCATACAAGAAATAAGAAAGACATAGGGAAAAGCCCACAAAAAATGGCATACAAATGGAAAACAATGGAAAGAAAAGTATTAGATAACCATGTTTGAAAATAGTTCTTGTAAAGAAAATGTTGCACATGAAGCACTGTTAGTATGTTAGAAATATTAAAAGTATGTTAAGACATGTATATATCGATAGAGTAGTGTGCTTGTAAAATTGAAAAGTATCATGTAATAGAATAATAACACATTGATGTGTACGAGTAGATGCTCCCAGATCCTCAATGAGATTGGTAAGAGGTACAATGTGTCAAGCATCCATATTTTTGTAAAGATATGTGTAAATTCTACATTCCCATTGGATAACAAGTGAACACACATGTGTATATAGAAAATATAATGACATACAAAATATCTGACTAGCATAGTAAGCAAAGTGTACATGTAAGCATAAGTAAGCAAGAGTAAATGCAACCAAGAGATGCAAAGATGTCGTGAGTGAGAAAGGAATGGAATGTAAAGTGAATGTGATGGGATCAGTGTAATCCCCGAGTGGATGTGAATGAGTATGAGTGAAATGAGGTTCATTTATAAAATACCCCTTGATAATCAAGAATGAACCATAGAACAAGAGTGTGTCATCGAGAAATGGTTTGAACTATGCACTAGAAAGATAGATCAATGATGTATATAGAGCATGAAGAGTGTGGGATAGGTGAGGTTCATTTCATATTTAGACCCTCAATAGTTGAGTATGAATAGTGGAACTGGAGTACATCATCGAGAAATGTGTTGTGTAAAGATTTGATACTTAGAAAGATATGTCATGAATGCACCGAGTGGAAATATGCTTAATGTGTGAGGTTCATAGATGTAGTATGCCCTCAACTCATCAAGTGTGAACCATAGCACAAGATTGCGTCATAAGGTAATTATTATCCATAATAACTCCCATAGTCATTTAGATAACTTACATCCCATTCTGGCTCTAAAGGTTTCATCTTTGCAGGTTGCACATACTTCAACTATCTCTTTGACACATTTCCTTGGTAGAAATTCTTCGCACGCTCATGCGCGCTCTATTTCTCTCCTTTTCTTTCCTTTATTTCATTTTCATTTTCCTCTTTTTTTTATTCTCCCCCTTGCACGCACTTCCTACACATTCATCTTCCTCCCAACAATTCATGGACCATGCGCGCACCCTAGAATTGTTTCCAAAAATAAGCTAAGTCCCTTTCCCTCTTATGCGCCCTCTTCCTATTGCCGCACATTACTTTGTAATAATTGTGCCTCGACCATACCTTCCTACAACATGGGTTTGTCTCATTCCTCCCGCATGCATCACCTTTGCATGTGCCCTTCCTTTGTTCTCCTCTCGTGTCTTACTCTTTTGTGTGCATGCCTTTGTGCCTTCTTCTGCACCCTTTTGTGTCACATGGCATTTATTAGATATTGATTGTGTTACACACAACCAATCAAGTGCACTAGTGGGTGCCGAATCAAGACAAATCATTGAGCGACATGTGGTAGAAATGACAAAATATTTTTCATAGTTAGTTGGCCTTTGGTCAATCAAATGTGCCATGTGTCATCACGTGTCATAAGCGACTTGTAGATTTTGAAAACCATAACTTTTACCGTAGGGACTCACACACACATGCATCCGGTCTCATTTGGAAGTGTTGATGTGGGCTATAGTTCAAGATATTCAAATTCAACTTTCAATGGGATTTGGTAGGTGAGAAAAGGGAAAATGTCTTTTTGGTCATTACTGAGCATATCTGATTGCTTCAACCACCCAATTTGATATGGATTTCACCTTCTTCCTTCTCCTACATGCCAAATAGACACGGGGAAGCATATTTTACATATTTTCTAGGCATATTTCTAGGCATTTAATGCTTGTTGTTGGTGGTTGTGTTTCAAATTCGAGTTTTCCCTCCTTCTCTTCTTCTTCTCTCATTATTCATCTATAAATGTAAGAGCATTGCTCATTGTAAAGGGTTGGACATTTTTGATCCTCTAGCATTTGCTAAGGACTTTGTATCTCTACATTTTGAGTCGCATACCTCAAGATCTAGTTTGTGCAAGTGGATATTGGCCTTCAAATGCCATTGTAATCGATTGTGCATACCTGGAAGTAATAGAAGCATCGTTTTGTGGTTATTCTATGCCTTAACATGTCTATATTCTTCTTTCTTACCTTCTCTTTGCATTGTGTGCTTGTTGTGTCATTTTAAATTCCTTGCAGCTCCATTTTCTTGTTGTCTCATGAAATCGATTGCATGAATTCATTTTATAATGTGCTATGTCTGTCTAGCCTCTCTTCATGCTTTCTCCTTCATTTTCAATCAGAAAAAATAGTGTTCATCTTACTTTTCTAGTGATATCACCTCCCTTCATTTAGTTTTCCATTTTATGAGATCATTTTATCCCTGGTCCCTTGGCATTGTTAGCTTAGATTTCTATTTCAACATTAGGAGTAGCAGGTAGTGGTAGAGATAGGTAGAGGAACCAACCAATTCGAAGTTCTGTCTCTCAGTGCGCAAGGCCCCACACTTAGATATGGGACCCCATTGTTGACAAAAATGACTCGTCTTTACCAAATATGAGACATGGGTGCAAGTTTGTGAACCAACGATTTAAGCATGCCGGTGGGACCAACATTGAAAGCTTATATTTCAGCATTGATAAGTCTGGTGTGTGACCTAGTAATTTCCAGCCTTTGGAGGCTCATTTCAACACATCTGGCGACTCCCAAACACCCAAATCTATTGTCTTAACAACTAAAACACCTTTTATGAGAAGAGCGCATACTAGATAGAGTGTTACAACCGAAGGAAATTTTAAATATCTCCATTTTTTTCCAAGAAGCACATGTAGTAAAAAAAGACTCACGTGCGTATCTCCATCTCCAACACGTCACATGCATTCAACTCCTCCTCAAAATAGACTTGCTCTCCCTACCATAGAACTCCAACATCCCCCTCCTCCGTGAAACTTTGCTAGTTTCACTAGTGGAAGCCCTCTCAATCTCAATTCACAACATGATATGCCAACAACCACTAGGAAAAAAATTAGTGGTGAATTTTCGTAAACTCTCAAAAATCGAGGATTATAGAAATTCGAATTGGTGAATATTATGTGGTTCACAGTTGACTTATTCACCAAAAAAATTGACCGACATGTCCCTTAAACTATTCGTTTACCTAGATTTTACACATATATAAGAGCTTATGAATGTAATTTTCCATAATTTTGAATCATATCATGCGCATATTCATTAAAGTAAACATAAGAAAATTCAAAATCTGTGGCCGTCATTATAGAAATTTGAGCCATCCAACCACAAGTCGTCTAACTCTGAGTCGTCCAACACTAACCCGTCTAACTCTGAAATTTGAGTCGTCCAACCTCTTAGTCATCCAAATCTAATCCGCCCAACACCGATCTTTCCATCCATGATCCTTCCAACTCTAATCCATCCAACTCTGATCCGTCCAACTTCTAGTTGTCCAACACCTAGCCATCCAACCCTTTGCCATCCAACGGTCAACCCCTATCCATCCAACCCATTAGCCATCCAACTATTATCCGTCCAACCCCGAGTCGTCCAACCCTAAGCTATCTAACCCCTAAGGCTTAAGCCATCCAATAACTTAGGCATCCAACCCCTCTGTAATAATAAAATCACTCGACTTATTCATCTAACCCTTTATCATCCAAAATTTTACCATCCAACCAATACCGTTTAACCTTAAACTATCCATTCTCAGAGCCTTCGAACATAAGATCTGCCCCTAAAGGCCTAAGCAATAAACAATCATGGATACTAGAAATCAGGGTAAGAAGATTACAAATTTAGCCAATTTAAAAAGGGTGCAAATACTTTTCTTGGCTATTTTGGAAAATCACAAAAAATGAAGTTAGTTTCTGCATCAGCTAAAAATATCGGTATGTGGCACATGTTATTTACTAGTTATTTAATCTTACAGAATTTAATAATTATGTTTATCATACTTGTTTTGGAACTCTTTGTACTCTGTAAAAATTTAACTATAGATAAAATTAATACTAAATAAGTAACAATTTTATAGAATTATATGCAGACGTTTCAGAAATACCTTCACAGAATAATCAATTTAAAGATATCAATGATCCATTATATGTTGAGGAAAACATTCTATCCCTTGATGACTTAGAAGTACAAGAAAATTCATCGAATTCTCAAAGTACACCAACAGAGGAAGCTTCTACTCCAAGTTCTATTTCCAGGAAAAGGAGACATGAGAATCAAAATATTCCTGCTAACAACTCAGATGCAAAAGTTAAATCCCAAGAAAAAAAGAAGAAAATATGTTAGAAGAAAGAGGGCAAACTAGACAATTGGAAGAAAATTCCAGTTCGAATGGGCTGCAAAATATCCTTTTATTGAACCTATGTACACTAAAAATTGTAATGTTGTTCCAACACAATGTCAATGCAAAATATGTGGTTAGAAACAAGGGAAGGAGCACACGATGTAGCTCAAACTAGACACAATTGAAAAGCACTGTGGGAAAATATACATTTCCCAAAAGCTAAAGGATGGTAGCATAGTCAGAACACATAAATGGAAAGATGCAAAAGATTGTCTACATGTCAAATACACAAGAGTATGAAAAGGAACAAAAACGTATCAAATATATAAATGAAAAAGGTGGGACCATAGTATCCAGATTGAGCAAAGCTATGGAGGCAAAAATGCAAGCAAAAGGTATTTAGTTTGCTACCGTATTTCATATAATGAAAAGGGGAAGACCGATGTCAGATTTCGGAGAAAATAAAATGTTGTATCAAGTTATTGGTCTACAGAACGTTCCTCAATCTCATTGGTCAGATACCAGTGGCTGGGAGATTGCAAAATGTCTATCTATGGTAGAAAAGGAGGATCTGAAACTGTGTGTTCAAAAGGCAAAGTATATTTCCCTTTCATTAGATGAGGTTACTACAGTCGATAATACTTCATGGATATGTATTCATGTTTACACATTTTCTAATGAAATAAGGACTCCACACCTCTTAGCAATTCATAAAATGACTGAGAATTGCAATTCTGAAAATATATATAAATTGGTGGTGTCAAATCTGAAGGATATCGCCGAAATGGATGAATTTTCCATTGAAAAAAATTAGTTTGTGTTGGAACCGATGGTGCAACTATAATGCGGGATCCGAAATGGTATGTGCGTTAGAATTGAGACAACTATTTCTTTGTATATGGTTTTGATTGCATGGCTCATGGAATGAATCTCGCCTACAAAATTGTGAGTACATTTGAAAATGTAGCTAAAGAGGAGAAATTGATACGTGATCTGCATGTATATTATTTAGCATTGAAGAGATTTTTAGAATTTCAAAAAAATTATATTGGAATGACATAGGGAAAAACTTCTCAAAGATGTGGATACGAGATGGATATCTATTTATGAAACTTCCTATATAATATTTGATGAATATCCTTCACTGACGGGATTTATGTCTAAATACCACAGGGATGTAGATAAAGCTAAAGATCTATTATGTCATCTAACTAACATAGAAAATTTACTCACACTCTACGATATTTTTCCCATGTTGAGGGAGCTTAATATTTTAATGAAGCATGCACAAGATTGTTCTTTCTACATTACAGACTTCATAAGACTCAGAAGACATGTTTGTTAGAGTCTAGAAAGTTTATATATTTCTGATGGGAGTTTTCAGGGTTGCTTTTGAAAACTGGAATGCATTGACAGATTTGAAAAATTCCAGTGCTTCTTAAAATACAATATACATGATCATCTGTGTATAACAACACATGGAAGAGAGATTCCACTTCATATGTTCCAAAAAAGAGTTGATATGGCTAACTCAGAAATAGAAGAAGTACAAGTGACACGAAATTTATATGATGTAGTATTAATGGAAACTAGGAATAAGTTGAGAAAGATCTCTAAATCATTAGCTAAAGAGATCTGGGAAAGATTCAAAAATGATAAAATACTTGAAGCAATGGGAGTTGTAAATCCACAGTTTTGGAATTTTTCAGGTGAAAACAAACCATACACATCTATCAGTCCTTTATTTATCAAAAACATGGGTGATCTAACTGATCATTTCTCTAAGACTGAAGAGATAAATGGAGTTTCTTTAGAAGGTATTTTGAAAAGAAAACTACTTAGTTCACAGTCAATGGATTTTTCTAATACTATGATCGAAAAGTTCAGCTTCTACAAAACCCATAGGATTACAGTGCCATGAAAAGGATTTGGAAGGATATATGTTCCAGTAGTATTCTAAGTGAAGATTTGAGTGAGTATATTAAGTTGTATGAAATATGCCAAACAATGATTCTGGGTTCAGTGGAAGATGAGAGGGTTTTCAGATGCACTATCCTTTTTAAATTCCAAATTTTGAAACAAATTGGATAGGAATCTAGAAAGTTGTCTCAGATTGTATGTTTCATGTTACTCAGTGGAGTCTTTTCCTTATGATGGAGCATTGGAATTGTGGAATTCACTAGTAGAAAGAAGAGGAGTTAGTAATATTCTACCTGAACTAGGGGATCGAGACACATCCACATATCATGCTATAGTTGATTTCCAAGACACAAATGAAAGCATTGCTCCAGGACTATTCCAATTCACATAGATTTCATTACAGTAATGTTATGTAATAAGTATTGATTTATTTCATATAGAGATTACAACTTTTCCATTGGAACAATGTCATTATATGTTTCAATTATCCCATTTGTGTTTTATATTTGGTTTTCAAATTCAGACTGAAATAAGTACACATTTGTCTTTTATATCTGTTAATTGATTTATTTTATATTTGCAACAAATCAGAAATGTAAATATTTCATACAGAGATTACAACTTTCAATAAATGCAATATTATATTTGTCTTTATTTGATCCTTTGCCATTGGAACAATGTCATTATATGTTTCAATTATCCCATTTGTTTTTTATATTTGGTTTTCAAATTCATACTGAAATAAGGAGACATTTGTCTTTTATATCTGTTAATTGATTTATTTTACATCTGCAACAAATCAAAAACGTAAATATTTTAAAGAAACAAAATCAAGTAAATTTAAGCAACATTTACGTAAACAATAAAAAGGAAACATAGTTTTTATTAACAACATATAGTAACATTGTACAATTCTAATTTCCAAAGTTCTTTGAAATTGATCTGAATCTCTCATGTGGTGGATTACTTTATGAATAAAAGTATAAATTCATAAAGTGCGGTCGTCAATACAATTCTAAATAGGGGGTTGTCATAACATATCAAAGGTTTTAGACAAGTTCTGTCATATAAGGACACATTGCGAGGTCATCCTCTTTTCACCTATGATTCAAAATCATAGTTGTCCTTACATCTTCCACATGGAATAAAAACTAAAAAGGGGTTGGCCACTATCTTTTAATTCCTACGCCAGTGAGTCTTCGAATTGTGACAACACACCTAGTCACATGGTGAAATTTACTAACATATCTTATTTTATGTTGCAGGTGAAGCTTGTTCTTTTTCTTACATTAGAGGTGGAGGATTATGTTACATCTAATGCAACTATCTCGCTATAACTCCCGATGCCTAAAGATCTCGTGTCTTGTGGTATTGATATTCTCTATAATAATCATCTCCTCCCTCACTACATCTCCTGCAAAAAAAGTGTTGCATTTGCGTCTGTATTTTCCTTCAGTAAGACTTCTAGATCCATCTTATGCTCCTTTATTATCCTTCTCAATGTATTATTTTTTTTATTTATAACAATGAGTTTTTCCTTCAACTGTACAAATGAATTCAGGATTTTGTGGGCATTCTTCAAATGTGCTTCAAATACGCTTGTTCTATCTTTAAATTTTCATATTTTGCCTACAAAACATAAATATTAAATGTTTAGTCTATTAGATAAAATGAAAAAATATATTACAGTTCTTATAATATAAGGACTTTGCATGTAAAACTAAAATCCCACTCACAACAACTTTTTCTTTTTCAACATTTGTTATTAAGACATTTGTCTTGTCTTTAGCCCATTTATTGTAGTAAGCATGTGCTTCGGAATTGAGATTCTCCAACCTATTTAGCATTATGTCTACAATTTCATCATTTTAGTCATTACTATATGAAATAGTCCCCTTGAATGAGCTTTGTTTAGCAAAACATCCTTCCATGTTGGTTGGCTCTCTAGAGGTGAACAATGAATGCCTTTGAGCATGATTATGGCATCGTGTATTTATTTATTTTATCAAAACTTTTGCTCTCCTCTCCCAAGATCACACCAAATCCACATCGACATTACAACCTCTTGAATTTTTCCCCCATATACTATCTAATATCATATTTTCTAAAATAAAATGTATCTTTTCATCATCTGTTTGTGGAGCATTTCTTAGAGGAGGAGGAGAGTCACTGCCTGTATTACATGCACATTTTGTTGTGGTTGAGGCAGTAGATTGAATCATATCGTGGGTGTCAAAATAGTTACCCTTGTTTGCATCGCCACTTTCAAAGCCCAAATACTCCTCGTCAAGGGCAATGTTGTTGAAAATTTGTGTGGTTGTTACACTTAAAACACCACCTAGTGACAGTCCAAGAAATTTTGTGGTAGTAGGATGAACTGTTCCTACTGACTCTACATAGAAACCTTATATTCTTTCCTATAGTTCTTCTTTTTGTTTGGATTGGATGTGTTGGAGGTATTGGTGGCCTCCTTGTAAGCGGAACGTGCCCAGAAGCCACATTACCTGCATGAAGCAAACAACAAATTGTTAGAATATTATGGTTGTGATTTGTAAATGCTAAAAATTATAAGGAAACAAAACATGCTAAATATTATACATTATAATATACCTTGCATAGATGGAGACACAATCGTGACATTTCGATCTTCAAACCTGGAATGAGTTTGATCTTCATCATCAAACTCAGTAGTTTTTGAATATAATAAATGTATAAAAGAATAGTAGAAATATTAAAATATAGTAGTACATACATAATCTATATTAATTGTTTGAATTAGTTATTTATAAAAAGATAACTTCATACCTGAAGTTAAATGTGATGGTAAACGTGATGCGCATATCGACCCCCAAGGTCACTTTTGATGAGGAGGTCTTATTGGTGTTGATTTTGTTGAATCCATGTCAGAATCAACAAAGACCTCTAGAGGGCTTTACCTCTAGTAATTACCTCCTTATGAGATGTTGTAGCTATTATTTTTCTCTGCAAAATAAAATCACACAATTATTATTTTATCCAAAAATATTGAATTTGAAATCCTTATAACAAGTAAATAGTAAAAGTAATTGTTACCAACTTACCTGTTGTTCTTCGAGAGTAAGACCAATCATTTGATCATTGATTGCAGTTGGAATTTTATCTTGTGGAATTTCATAGTATGCTTCATAATAAAAAGTAAGAATATAATTGCAATAAGAGAATACAATCCTAGATTTATCAGATTGATTGGCTTTGCGGGCATGGGAGATATCTATTTTTATTTTGTTGGAAAAATAACTACACCAATCAAATTGTTTCCCTGCTAGTGTCTGCAATAAATATTAAACTTCCCAATACGAAATGTCCACAGATCTGCCCTGTAATACAATATTGTCCTAAAAAAGTGACGCAACTAAAATATAGAACTTTTTTGTAATACCTTGTAGAAGAAGGCCTCTTGATGAATGATTAAGAGGAGCTGCAATAATGAAGTCTTTCTCACACGAGCCCTAAGAAGAAATGTTAGAGCCTTGGGTGGTCCATTAATGTTAAGAAAAAAATCATTTGAAAATAATAAACTTACCATCAACCTGTACATTGTAATGAGACTCCAAAATGTTTTGTCTTTGTCTATAAGAACAACCTTTGTAGTAATGGTCGGCTTATTTTTGAATGGTAAACTTGTTAACCGATGTACATCCTCGGGTTCAATTGAGAAAGAAATTTGACAATGTCTCGGATGCACGAGGAGAACAAAAAATTTACCATCACTCTCATTGTAAGAGGCGAGAAGGTAATCAATGACTCCAAATCTCGATGATCAAATTGGGGCATGTCCACAAGCCCGGTAAATTCTGAGTTTTTAACCCAATCCTTTTATGCATATTTTGCTCTTAGTAGAGCTACAACTGTAGGGCACATGAGGTTTTTGTATTGAAATTTGGGTGTAGGAATAGATGTGGTGTTGGCCATTGCTGAAATTTGGGAGAAGTTTGAAGATTGGAGAGCTCAGAGCACTGGAAATTTTCGTAGAAAAGTGAATAATTGAACCTTGAAGGGGTATTTATAGGGGTTTGTATGGTTCAAAGGACACATGGTGGAAAACTATTGGTTGGCAGTGGCGGCCCAACCCTTACTCACCCAACCCATGCGACCAAACATTAACCATCCAACCCACCCGCACAACCCTTACGCATCTAACTCTATACCGTCCAACCATTAGCCGACCAACACTTTTCCATCCATCCCACCCACCCAACCCTTAGCCAACCCCTCGAGGCTCAACTATCTAAACCCCCACCCGACCAACCCACCCATCTAACAATAAGTTGTCCAACCCGAACCCCTCATTAGTTCAACCTACCCATCCAACGATTAACCTGCCTAACCCCTCGCCCGTCGCCCTTAGCCATCCAACCCCTAGTCCATTTAAACCATCCAACCCTCACCCATCCATCCCTTAGCCATCTAACCTCACTCGTATAACCCTTAGCCAATCACTGTCAACCCCACCCATCCAACCCTTGGTGGTCCAACCCTTATTCGTCCAACCCTTGGTTGTCCAACCTGTTGGTATCCAAATTTGTTCTCCTTTTCAAGCTAAGTAGCATCACGGATTCAACATGGAGCTTAGAGATAGATAGATCATAATGTGTTTCATTTTGTAGCTAGGGATGAGATCTAACTGGCCCTTTGTCACTCAATTTTGTGGAGAGATGGATAACACCTTCAAGAGGATTTGACCTATCCTCACTTTACGTTATACCTCTTCAATTAGGGTGAGAGGACCCGTAGTGTAACCTATTTTTGATGAAGGAGATGGAGATATCCTTCTTTTACACAAATTTTATGAAGAAAACCTTGGGAAACTATGATCAATACTCCACAATTTAACTCTCAAGAGTTGTCACTTCTAAAAGACGGAGATACTTTCAAAACAAGGCTAAGGTTACTGAAGACATTATGAAATCCTGATTGTTCTCGCATATTTTAGTAAATAGATTTTGTTCCTTTGTTGATATATAGGGCAAACAGGGGTAGTTCAGGATGGATTCATGGTTTTTGAATAATTTTGGTGGGAGATTAAGCAGGATAAAGTTGATTATACCAGATCTTTGAGAGACTTCACAACAATTGGAAAGATAAATGATAGAAAGCTTCGAAATAGCTAAGATATTCCTTCAACCAGAAGGTGTGCTTCAATGGAGGCCCAGATCAGCACGGTTTCACACAATCTTTGAGAATCTAACACGAAGGCTCGAGCTAAAGACTCAATAAAACATCAAAGACCCCTGGTTCCTCATGCCTAAGATACACTTGAAGGCTTACAAACAATATTTATCAACAAATGATAGT
Source organism: Taxus wallichiana var. yunnanensis (assembly GCA_018340775.1). NCBI lineage: Eukaryota > Viridiplantae > Streptophyta > Pinopsida > Cupressales > Taxaceae > Taxus > Taxus wallichiana. The sequence continues at coordinate 722,000,202 of CM031238.1, forward strand.
GAAGTGATTTTAAATTGTTTATCTCATCACAAGATGAAATCTCTTCTTGAAATGAAATTACAAATGCCACTAAACTGTCATAGGGACGAGATCCTATGTGATTCGAGGGACTTTAACACAAGATTGCAATAGGAATAAGAAAAACTACTTGCATACATTCTGAAATAAAGTAGACACAAATTTCTCCAAGATTGACACAAATTAACTCAAAATTGATTAGATTCATCAAAGGGAAAGCTTCTAGAGCAATATCAGTTCTCATTAATGGCTATACATATGTAACCAACTTGACATGATAGAAAATCTAACACAGAAGAAATTAACCAGGTATCTCGGATTGGTCTCTCAAGAAGATGGGCTCTCTCAAATTTTCTCTTAAGAATTCAACCCCAACCATTTGCAAGAGTATTCTCATTACATTTATACATTTCACTTGCTCACTCATCCCAAATTTTTCCCCAAAAAGAAGAATATTCGAGGGACCTTTGCTTGTTACCAATTTGCCTCAGAAAGTGACGTTTAACAAATTCACATCTAAAGCTACCAGTGGACCAATTATGAACTGATCACATTTCTCAGACCCTCGACTAATGACTAGGATGTTATGCCACAACTTTTTGGCATTCCTTCTAATCATTCGATTTTTCATGCAATAAATCCCCATTTTAATAATTTTCTAGAGGCTTTGTATAGTTGGATCTGATAGTAATCCTTTTCTCTCTCGAGGAAACACCTTTTTCATCTTTTACACCTACAACCTTCATCATTTCATCCTTTTCCCTTTCTTTCCTCTACAACTCTATCCCGCATCCATCTTCTCTGGTAATTCACATTTTTGCAAGTGCCCGAGCAATTCCAACTTCAAAATATCGACCTTAACAATCCTTGGACTCACAAATTAAGTTCTAAATCCATTCAATGACACTTTGCAAACAAAAATGACAAGGAATTTCATCAAAAATGATGAAAATAGTGTGTATTCACATCTCCAGGAGTCTTGGAGAAAAAATGGTAGAAAAATAGATGAAATGCATAGCAACCATTGATTCTGCCCCTTCTCTACTTTATATTATAGTCGTCCACGTGTTTCCTTGGCACAACTACAAAGGATAAGTACAGGGGAAAGTTTCCAAACAAGCATGGGCCTTCCACATGCCCTAAGCCCAGGAAAAATGCCTTTTGGCCTTTGAAAAAGTATCAGTAAAAAAGGATCCAGCAGAAGCCTCCACATGTCTCAATGGCACACTTTGAGATGGTCCCAAAATCACATACCCCAAACAAGTGCAGGCTCACCACGTGTCTCAGTCCGTAAGATTTGTTAAAAAAATTGAAGGATCAATGGAAGGCACCATGTGTCTAGGGTCCGAGATAGTTTTCCTTGGCCATTGAAAAGTTTAAGCAGGGCGAGTGGCGGAAGCCTCCAAGCATCCACAGGCGCTTCTTCAAAATAAAATTTAGGGGATGGTCCCCAAATAGGCATGGTCCCTCCATGTGTCCCACGCCTTAGAAAATTGCTTTAAAAGTTTAAGTATAGAGCGGAGCTAGTGGAAGCCTCCACATGTCTCCCTGTTGCAATTGTTAAGGTCGGACCACAGGCGGATCCTCAAATGAGTTTCACCTCCATGTGGACAAGTTTTGAGTTTGAAGTAGGCCTTAGAGTTTCAAAGTGCCCCTCTGCAGAGCTGCATCCAACTGAAAAGGCCCACATTTCCACAGATTGTGAGATATGAATTTGACCGGGTAAAATACACCCATCAAACCGTAAATGTAGGAAAATCATCATTGCACCTTAAAATGAATCCTTCTTCAAGGAAAGAGAATTTGGAAATGATATAAGGCCCAAATACAATCCATCGAGCCACATCCACGATCCACCAAGCTGCATCCAATCACATTTCCACATATATTTGGGACAAAAAGGTAGGGAAAACAAAACGTGACTATGGAAAATGGAAGGAAGGGAAAAAACCGAGTTTTCGCTTGCTAAAGATCTTTCTCATGGACAAAGGAACAAAAAAAAACTCTAGATTTAAAGTGATCCTCGACCAAAGGAAGGGATTGATCATGGCAACCAAATGGAGGACAGAGTTTTCATGCATCAATATGGGGAGATAGAAAAGATGACAAAGCCCACAAACTGAAGAATTTCAAGGACAAATGGGGTGAGATCAAATTGAGCACCAACATCGACTCTAACTCGGGATGGGAACTCCTATGAGTGCCACAAGAATAAATAACAAACCAAGTGCCAAAAAAAAACCATTGGGCAACGAAGTCAAAGAATAAGCTTACAGAGCAGAACAATAATAACCAACTCCCTAAGGACGAACCGAGAAACCAAAAAAATGGCCGCCAAGGACCAGGACAAACAAAAATAGAAAAAACATGAAAGCAAAAAGAAACCAAAAGACTATACACTGTATAATGGAGTATACCTTGATTCTGAGAAATCAATCAAGAAAATGCTTCAAATGCCTACCATTAATAGGCAATTCAAGCATTTTCCCATCTAAGTCTTTTAGGAAGAAGGTATTTTTACCAATTCAAATGTCAATTCAATAAGGGCCCATCCACAATACATAAAATTTACGATTCTTGCCCTTATCTTCATGTCTTCTATCCCATAATAGCACAAGATCCCCAATGCTGAAAGCTCTTGAGTCACCTTCTTTTCAAATAAATTCTTCAACTTTTCTCTAAAATTCACATGTCGCTGATGGGATGCCCTTCTTTCTTCATCTAACTCAATAATCTGATTGATTCAAGCATCATATGGACTAACTTCTTGATCTTCAATTTGTTGAACAAACTAAAATGAAGACAATTGCAAATGAAGGTGTATCAAATCTTGAGTTCCATATACCAAATCAAATGGGATTTTACTAGTAGCTCTTTTGACATTGATTCTCATCCCCAAATAGCAAACTTCAGTTGCTCACCCTACTTCTTTTTTTCAACTCCAAGGTTCTTCGAATGATCTTCAACAATTTTTTATTGTTGGACTCAACTTTTCCATTTCCTTGGGGATTGTAGTTAGAATAATATGTCAAATTGATTCCATACTCTTTGCACATTGCCACCAAATTTTTGGATCTAAAACTCATGGCATTATTAGCAACAATCTTAGCTGGCACTCCAAATCTGCATATGATTTGATTCAACATGAAGTCCATGATAACTTGGTGTGTTGCTTTCTTGGTGGGGATTGCTTCCACCCACTTAGTGAAATAATCAGTGGCTACAAGAATCCATTTGTGAACAGCACTGGAAGGATCTAAAATTTCACCAATGAAATCCATTACCCATTGCTTAAATGGGGCTTTAATTGATACTGAGCTCAAAGAAAGGGAGCCTGAAGCTTTCATTCTTCCAAAAAAATGTTGGCAACTTTCACATTTCCTAACCAATAGAGTTGTATCTTTAAAGAGAGTTGGCCACCAATAACCAACCCTCAAGATTTTACGTGTTGTAACTCTTCCAACAAAATTTCCCCCACAAAATCCTTCATGGATATTAGCAATTACCTTTGGGGCTTCATCCTCAATAATGCATCTTAAGAGCACTCCCTTAGGGTTCTTCCAAGCTAACTTAAGAGCTCTTTTCTTATTTTTAGTCAAATGTTCAGGGGCATCACAAATGTCCGAGATAACAAATTATATCTTTGTACCATTTAGAGCTTATGAACTTTTCAAGGACATCCACCCTTTCTCCTTCTACTTCATTCACCTCAATAGTTTGCAAGTTTCTCTCAGCCATAAGCTTAGCTAGGCCCAAACCTCTTATCAATTTTGTGGTTTGGATATCCATGTCATATTCTTGTAACTTGTTTACCCATCTGCATATTTTTCTTGAGACCTCCATCTCTGATAAGATATCTTTCACCATGGTGTGGGGAACATAAAAAATAACTTTAGATCTCAAGATGTAAGGTTTGAAAACCTTTGTTTCTTTCACCAAGGAAAATGCTTGCTTCTCCATGATGGTGTACTTCAACTCAACTCCTTACAATGCCTTACTAAAAAGGAAATTGGTCTCTCAAACCCTTCATCATCCTTCTGCAACAAGACAAATGCAATGGTGTTTCTGAAGCAAAAGAAAATATTTGAAAAGGCTTATTGTAATTTGAAGCTGCCAAAATAGGGGCATTCTTTAATGCTTATTTGATCCCATTAAAATCTTGAATGGAAGCTTCTTCCCATTTGATAACTTGTTCCTTCTTCAGCATGCTAGTAATGGGGATGGTCAACTCAAAAAAGTTAGACACAAATCTTCTGATAAATTTTATTTATCCAAAGAAGGATTGAACTCCCTTCTTAGTTCTTAGAATTAGAACCTTGCTGATGGCTTCCACTCTCTCAAGATCAATCATGACCCCTTCCTTTGATACAATGTGACCAAACAACTTTGTCTTTTGCACTCCAAAATGGCACTTCTTGGGATTCAATGATATGCCATACTCTCTACACCTTAACAACATTCTCTCCAAGTGTTGCAAGTGATCATTTATTTTTCTAGAAAACACAGTTACATCATCTTGATAAACAACAATGAAATCATTAATATAACCAAAGCAAATGCTACATCCATTGCTCTTTGGAAAGTTTCTCCAGCATTCATTAAGCCAAAAGGCATCCTGACATAGACATAAGTTCCCCAAGGAGTGGTAAAGATAGTCTTTATTCTTTCTGACTCCTTCACAACAACTTGATTATAGCCAGAGAAACCATCTAAAGTGGACAACAATTCAGAACCAGTTACCAATTGTAGCATATTCTCCATGTTTGGAAGAGGGTAATTATATTTCAATGATGCTTTATTTAGGTTCCTAAAGTCTACACACAACCTTATATCACCATTATTTTTTCTAACAGGTACTAAATTTGTAACCCAAGATGAGTACCTTGTGGGCTGAATGATCCCTCCATCCTTCAATTTCTTCAATTCTTCTTGCATCTTCAAAGAAAGGAGCGGATTGATCGACCTCTTTTTTTTCTTGAAAGGCTTAGCATTAGATTTAAGAGGAATTTCATGTTGGAACAAATCTTCCTTATATGCCTTCAACTCAGAGTAAGACCAAGCTAGGCAGTCTTGATATTTCTTCAACAATTGAACATAGGATTGCTTCTCTTCCTTTCTCAAATTGCTTCTTAACCATATTTTACGTGGTTTTTCCTTTATGCCCTAGTTGTGCTCTTCCAAATCTCTTGAAACTGACATACTTCTGTTAATAATGCAATCAAAATTATCAAATTTTGATTCAAGTGCCACCAAACCTCTGGGAATCGTGTTTGTCTTCAGCTAGATGATGTATTTTCCAAATAAAGTTTCCTTTCCTTCAGCAGCACACACCATTGGTTCCCAATCTATATTTTGGTTAGCAAATTCACCTTGGTTCTACGAAACCATTTCACTGGCATCATCATCAAACACTTGCCCATTTCACTGAGCATCATCATCACCTTGGTATCCAATTTTTTTCTCCTTTTCAAGCTGAGTAGCATCACAGATTCAACATGGAGCTTAGAGACAGATAGATCATAATGTGTGTCATTTTGTAGCTAGGGATGAGATCTAACTAGCCCTTTGTCACTCAAATTTTTGGAGAGATGGATAGCACCTTCAAGAGGATTTGACCTATCCTCACTACTTTAGGTTATACCTCTTGACCAGGGGTGAGAGGACCCATAGTGTAACCTCTATTTGATGAAGGAGATGGAGATATCCTTCTTTTGCAAAAATTTTATGAAGAAAACCTTGGGAAAGTATGATCAATACTCCATAATTTAACTCTCAAGAGTTGTCACTTCTAAAATATGGAGATACTTTCAAAACAAGGCTAAGGTTACTGAAGACATTATGAAATCCTGATTGTTCTGCATATTTTAGTAAATAGATTTTGTTCCTTTGTTGATATAAAGGTTGAACAGGGGTAGTTCAGGATGGATTCATGGTTTTAAATAATTTTGGTGGGATATTAAGCAGGATAAAGTTGATTATACTAGATCTTTGAGATACTTCACAACAATTGGAAAGATAAATGATAGAAAACTTTGGAATATCTAAGATATTCCTTCAACCAGAAGGTGTGCTTCAATGGAGGCCCTAATCAGCATGGTTTCACACAATCTTTGAGAATCCAACACTAAGGCTTGAGCTAAAGACTTAATAAAACATAAAATACCCGTGGTTCCTCATGCCTAAGATACACTCGAAGGCTTACAGATAACCTTTTATCAACAAATGATAGTGAAGTGATTTTAAATTATTTATCTCATCACAGGATGAAAGCTCTTCTTGAAATGAAATTAAAAATGCCACTAAAATGTCACAGGATGAGATCTTGTGTGATTCGGAGGGACTTTAACACAAGATTGCAATAGGAATAAGAAAAACTACTTGCAAACATTCTAAAACAAAGCAGACACAAATTTCTCCAAGATTGACACAAATTAACTCGAAATTGATTAGATTCATCAGCAGGGGAAAGCTTCTAGAGAAATCTCAGTGCTCATTAATGGCTATACATATGTAACCAACTTGACATGATAGAAAATCTAACACAGAAGAAATTAACCAGGTATCTCGGATTGGTCTCTCAAGAAGATGGGCTCTCTCAAATTTTCTCTTAAGAATTCAACCCCGGCCATTTGCAAGAGTATTCTCATTATATTTATACATTTCACTTGCTCACTCATCCCAAATTTTCCCCCAAAAAAGAAGAATATTCGAGGGACCTTTTCTTGTTACCAATTTTCCTCAGAAATCGACGTTTAACAAATTCACATTTGAAAGTTGTCAGTGGACCAATTATGAACTGATCACATTTCTCAGACCCTCGACTAATGACTAGGATGTTATGCCACAAATTTTTGCATTCCTTCTAATCATTCTGATTTTGTCATGCAGAAATCCCCATTTTAATCATTTTTCAAAGGCTATGTACAACTAGATCTAACAGGTAATCCTTTTCACTCTCGAGGTAACACCTTTTTCATCTTTTATTCTTGCAACCTTCATCATTTCATCCTTTTCCCTATCTTCCCTCTGCAACTCTATGCCGCATCCATCTTCTCTGGTAATTCATGTTTTTGCAAGTGCTCAAGCAATTCCCACTTCAAATATTGACTTTAACAATCCTTGGACTCATAAATTAAGTTCTGAATCCATTCAATGGCACTTTGTAGACAAAAACAATAAGGAATTTCATCAAAAAATGATGAAAAACAGTGCGTATTCACATCTCCAGAAGTCTTGGAGAAAAATGGCAGAAAAATAGACACGATGCACAACAACCGTTGATTCTTCCCCTTCTCTACTTTATATTATAGTCATCCACATGTTTCCTTGGCACAACTACAAAGGAGAAGTACAGGGGTAAGTTTCCAAACAAGCATGGACCTTCCATGTGCCCTGGGCCTAAGAAAAATGCCTTTTGGCCTTTGCAAAAGTCTCTATAAAAAAGGAGCCAGTAGAAGCTTCCACATTTCTCAATGGCACACTTTGAGATGGTCCCAAAAGTGGAGACCCCAAAAAGTGCAAGCTCACCACGTGTCTCAGTATGATAGAGTTGTGAAAAAAATTGAACGATCAATGGAAGGCGCCATGTGTCTAGGGTCCGAGATAGTTTTCCTTGGCCATTGAAAAGTCCAAGTAGGGGAAGATTGAGCGGAAGCCTCGAAGTGTCCTCCTGGTGCTTCTTCAAAATAAAATTTAGGGGTCGGTCCCCAAATATGCGTGGTCCCTCCATGTGTCCCAGGCCTTAGAAAATTACTTTGAAAAGTTTAAGTATAGAGCGGAGCGGCGGAAGCCTCCACATGTCTCCATGTTGCAATTGTTAAGGTGGGACCCTGAGGTGGATCCTAAAATGAGTGCCGACCCTCCACATGGACAGGTTTTGAGTTTGAAGTGGGCCTTAGAGTTTCAAAGTGCCCCACCGAGCCGTATCCAACCGAAAGGGCCACCTTTCCATAGATGTTGAGATATGAATTTGGCACAAAAATGATAGGGAAAACAAAAATTGACTATGGATTACGAAGGAAGGGAAAAAACTGAGTTTTCACCCAAGATTACGATATTTCTCATGGACAGAAAGTTACGAGAAAAAAACTATGGATTTAAAGTGATCCTCAACCAAAGGAAGGGACTGATCATGGAAACTAAATGGAGGACAGAGTTTTCATGCATCAATATGGGAAATAGAAAAGACGATAAAGCCCGTAAAATGAAGAATTTTAAGGACAAACAGGGCAAGATCAAATTGAGCACCAACATAACCCTCACCCATCCAACCCTTAGCCATCCAACCCTCACCCGTCTAACCCACCTTCTAACCCTTGGTCATCTAACCCTTAGCCATCCAACCCTTAGCCATTGTCCTAACCCTCGCTCGTCCAACCCTCATCTAACCCTTAGCCATCTAACCCTTAGTCATCCAACCCTTAGCCATCCAACCCCTCACCCATCCATCCCTCCCACCTAACCCTCAACCATCCAACCCCTCACTCGTTCAACCCCACCCACCCAATATTCACCCAACCCCTCACCCTTCCAACCCACCCGCCTAACCCTTGGCCATCCAATCCTCACCGCCCAACCCTCAACCAACCAACCCCTACCAACCTATATGACCAACTTCCCACCCAACGGCAACTCCCAACCAACCTACCCAAAAACTTTGTGAAACAAGGAAAAAATTCTTCTGCAAGGAATTGTCTTTCTTTAGAAACATTTTATTAGATATTCGCCAACGATTCGAAATTCAATTTTTGAGATTCACCAATGTTTTGAAAGTAATTTTTTATAGGGGTCTTCTTAAAATGAACCTTGGCATCCACACTCAAGATCATTCCATACTTCATTGGAGAAAATCAAGTCACCCATGTTGAGCATATCCATAATGTTAGAAAAGTGTGCTATGTCTACCTAATCATGCATGACGATGTAGTAGTCATGATGATTGCAAACCTCATTTAAAGGTAAATCACTCTAATGGTATTGTTTCCTTATACCTGCATCTATTGCTACCTAGGATGAGCTTGGAACAACTATGTGCAACTATTTTGAAGATAATTTAGATCACCTATCTTTGGTGGAGCAATTACCTACTACAACAAAGAGGGTTCCCAATGAGTAGATGACTGATTTCAATATCAAATTTCAGAAGACTTGGGATAGAATTCCTCAAGTGGTAAGGCCTACAACCTAGTATGCTTTCCTGTATTATTTAAGGGCTTTCAATAGTGACATCTCAATCATGATTCAATCCATGGGTGGAAGAACCTTCCTGCCACATACAACATTACAATAAGGGCAGAGAATAGTCTCATTCATGGCAGAAAGTTAGCTCCTAGACTGCCCGCGTCCTTATTCCCAGAGATGTCTCATGTTCCCCAGTCTTCCATTTCTCTTGTTCCAGTGGAAAGTGTGAAACCATTTGTATCCATGTCCTACTCTCCCGCGTAGCATAAAGAAGATGAAGAAATTAAGACCCTAATTAGAAACTTGTCCAATAAGGTCATATCATTGGAGAAGTAGCAGGCACAAGCCTACAAAAGTAGTTCTAATTAGGTGCATAGAGAAATAAATCAGCCTTGACAGAGATCAGTATGGAAACCAAAGATACATGCAAAACCAACAAAATGACATATGGCATGCTAACATGTATCTTTCCTTACAAGTTGTTCCTCTATACAACCTCTTTAAGCACCCAACACAAGTCAAACACTTGTTCTAGTTCAAAAAAATGGCTCAAGAGTATGAAATGTGTTTCCTTGTAACATTTATCACAGTCAATATCATTGTGCCAATGCCATGCGCATGTAGGCCTATATGATCCAGAATGCTTATAACTATGAACCTTCCACTAGTGCAAGTGAAGCAGATAACCAAGAGAAACCAGAAGCCCCTTTAGAGGCCAACTTAATCAAGTTGTAGATGATACAAACAGGGTACACACCTAGGTTGCGAGACAACACAAGGTTCAAGAAAATAATGTTGGAATCAAGTACACAACCTTCAACTCCTGTCATGTAGGTTGATCTTCAAAATTAGAAGGATGTAGATAAGGAATCTAGCAGCAAAATCACACAAGTTCCTACATGTGATGTTCCTCACAATGCTCCTCCTGAAGCAACGTGTGCCCCTCCTTTGGTAGGTCAAGCCTCTGCTCTAGCCAAGGCCCATGCCTCTAAACCTGAACAAATAAGAAAGGATGTTGTTGTACCTCAAATGCACAAATCAATTGGACTCCCATTCAACATTGTGGACCATATGAATAAGACTAATGTAAATGTCACAATGTGGGATGCCTTGGCTATCCAATCTCAGCATGACTTATTACATGAAGCTCTAGCCTAACTTGCGCATGTTGACCCAGCTTGTTCGAGAATTCGTGAGCTTTTGCCAATATATGTCAAGAAGAGGAGAAGAAAGTAAGTAATGTTACTAAAACCCCACCTGTTATATGTCATTGATCATAGGTAAACACCTTGTGTATAATTGCATGATTGATTTAGGCACAAGTACTTCTGTCATGCCAAAGAAAATAGTTGATGTTTTAGGTCTAAAGTACAACCGTTTTTCCAAAGGAGTTCTGCAACTTGATGGCTATATTGTTAAAACCTTAGGAGACATCAAGGATCTTGAGTTAACCCTTCATACATGTCCAAGCCTTGCAATAAGTCGGGATGTGTCAATCATTGACCTGCCTCCTTTGTTTTCCCTATGTTTGTCAAGAGAATTTAGTGCCAATGTGGGTGGTTTCTTGTCTTCATATTGGTCCCATTTGTTACTCAAGATAAGGTATGGTACCCGGTTTACTATACAGTTAAGAAAATATTTTCCTATCATGTTGAGTCATATGACCTATCTCCTCTTCAAGCCGATTTCCTAATCTAAGGGGATTAAATTTCAATTTCGAAGAGGAGCATGTTCCACCCCTTGTACTCAATTTAGTGCTAGAGGAGTGGGTGTAAACTCACCAAAAATTTGATCCATATGCTAAAGATATTGAAGCTTATTAAACTAGGCTTGGAACTTATTCCATCCTTGAAGAAGAAGCTTTGCAATGCTCAAACAAAATAGGGAAAATCCTGATCTTTGAAAGTTATACTTTGATGGATCTCGAAGTAGAAATGGCACGGGCATAGGTTTTGTTCTCATTTCTACTAAGGATGAGAAATTCTTCTTCGCACACAGATTAAATTTCACATGCTTAAACAACGTAGTAGAATATGAGGCAGTAGTGCATGGACTTATGGTTGCAGAAAAGAAAGGGATCAAGGTGCTGCAGATTTTTGGAGACACTAAATTGGTTATCCAACAAGTCACCAACAAGTGCACAACAAAGAATAAGATTCTAAAAGCTTATAAAAATAGAATTTGGCACCTTCTTGAGAGCTTTTATGCTCTAAATCTGCAAGTGGTGTTGCGCAAGATGAATAAATAATTTGATTAGATGGTTGTGTTTGGTTCATAGTTCTCCCCTACTAATGAATTTTTCAAAGGAAACACGCAACACATAAAAATGGTGATCAAACCATCCATTCCAGACAACAACACCACCTAGCAAGTGTTTGATAGTGATGCACACATTGTCTAGTTCATCTAGAACGAAGCTGAATTCTCTTCAAACATGCAAGATGACTTGACCAAGTGATCTAGCTGAAGACTAACAAGTTGACGAAAAGGCTGGTCACCTTAGAGAAAATATTTGTCCCTGATGATGAGTTCAAGGGTGAAGAAAATTATATGCACACAATGAAATAAAACTATAGTCCAATCACTATTACATGTGAAAGGGAGTTGTTGATCATTAAAGCTTACGCGCATGACAAAAAATAGGCCTGCATTATCTCACGTAAATATAGTGACATATTCTCATGGGAGTATGAAGACCTCAAAGGTTTTGATTCAAGTGTTGTTCAACACTCCATTAACCTTGATCCTAATATCAAGCCCACTAGAAAAAAGTAGAGGCTAGAAAATCTAAAGATAGAACCCCTCATGAGGAAAGAGTTATCAAAACTCATTTAGGAAAAGATCATTTTTCCAATCAAGTACTCTACTTGGGTAACAAATTTGGTTCCAATACACAAGAAAAATTGTGAAATCAGGATTTGTGTTGATTTCATATATTTGAATAAGGAATACCTCAATGTTCATTATCATTTTCCTTCTATGGAGTGGATTCTACAAATTTTGGTTGGTGCACAGAGATTCTCTATGCTAGATGGGTATTCTAGATTTAACCAGATCCTGGTCAAGGAGGGGGATCAATTCAAAATGGCATTTACAACCAATTGGGGAACGTATGCCTATAATAAGATGCCCTTTGGTCTATCAAATGCAGGCGCAACATTCTAGTGTGTCATGGATATTACCTTTAAAGGTTACATCAATGAGTTCATCTTGGTTTACCTAGATGACATTACAATCTTCTCAAAGCAAAGTGTGGATTATATGAAACATTTGGAGGAATTATTTAAGAGATGCAGAAAATTTGGGATATCTCTAAACCCCAAGAAGTGTAATTTTGTTGTGGCACAGGGAAAGCTTTTGGTTCATGTGGTTTAAAAGGATAGCATCGCAATTAATCTTGAGCACATCTCTTCTATCCTGGCCCTTTCCTTCCAAAGTGCACAAGAAAGCTTTGCAGTCCTTTCTCGGAAAAATCAACTTTGTTAGGAGATTCATTCCTAATTTTGCAAGACTGGTAAGGCCCATCACCCTCATGCTTAAGAAGGACATAACTTTCAAGTGGACAACAGAAGGAAGAGAGAGCTTTAACAAAATCAAGCAAGAAATTTCTTGCACGCCAACACTCATCAACCTAGATTACTCAAAGGATTTCATCCTTTATGCTTATGGCATTGATGCAAGTGTTGTTGTTGTCCTAACATAAGAAAATGAACAAGGAATGGAGCATCCAATAACTTTCTTCATCATACACTCGAAGGATTATGAATTGAGATACAATCAAACTAAGAAGTAGATCTATGCTATCATGCACGTGCTCAAGAAGTTCAAAAGTATGCTTGCCACAAATCATATCAAGGTGTTAGTCTCCCACTCTTCTATTAGAGACTTCATCATGGGAGCAGAGATCAGTGAGAAGAGAGCATGATGGGTGACAAAAATTATGGAATATGATGTGTTTATTAAAGCCATGAAGTTGATTAGAGGTAGTGCGCGCTCTACAAACAACTTGCTGAGGATGTGTAGGATGAATATCTCCTTCGCGAGTAACTTGAACATATTGCAAACCTTGGCGCATGTGGTGGATGAAGGATACCATCACATTCCTTTCCAAGGGTGCATACCCTTCCTAGTCTGAACAAAGTAAAAGGAGACATATGAGGCTGCAATCTATTTCATATGTGTTGATTGATGGTATTCTCTTCAAGAGGAATCTTGATGGCGTCTTTGGTGAGGTGTATCAATAGTGCACATAGTGAAAAAGTGTTTACAGAATTTCATGATGGATTCTCTAGTGGAAACTTATCTGCCATGACTACAACAATAAAGATCATAATGGAAGGAATATTTTGGCCTACCATGTTTGCATATGTGCACAAGTGGGTCATTAAATGCAAAGAATATGCTTTCTTCACAGAAAAAATAAATTGAAGTGCTTCCCCTCCGACCAATACACACGGATCAACCTTTTGCACAATGTGGTCTTAAATTCATAGGCATGATCAATCCTCCTTCAATATTTGGCCATAAGTGGGTGCTGACAGCTACAAAATACTTCACCAAATAGATAGAATTTTTCGTGCTCAAAGAATCAACTAAGGAAGTCATTCTTGACTTTCTCAAAGGTCTTATAACAAGGTTTGGCATTCCTTAGACAATCATTTCAAATAATGCAAAAGCATTCATTGTTACTAAAATCACTAATTGGGCTCTTAGTCTTGGTATTTTTATAAATAATTATTCCAACTATTAGGATTAAGGAAATGGTCTGGCAGAGTCAACAAACAAGAACCTTATTAGGATCATGAAGTGCGCAATGAACATCAGCCAAAGACAGTGGCATACAAAGGTCTCACACACGCTTTGGGTAGACACTATCATAGTGAAGAAGGTAGTAGGAACTTCACCTTATAAGCTTGTCTATGGCAAGGAGGATACACTTCCTTTGATACTTGAGTTGAATTTGTTATTACTTGCCCAAGTTAGAATTCAAAGGCATAGACCAGAGAGAAATAAAAATGACAGAGCTGATTGAACTTGAAGAATCAAGAAACTTTTCCATGATCAAGCTAGAACAACATCAACAATCAACAAATAAATGGTTTGACAGAAAGGCTAGACCTCAAGCTTTCAAATTAAGGGACTTGTTTTTAAAGTGGGATGCTGACAGAGCCAAACCAAGGCATCATTCAAAGTTTGATGCACTTTAGAGTGGCCCATATACTATCATTTCTTGCAAGGAGGCTAACTCTTTCAAGTTATCTCATCTTGATGGAGGCGCGCTATCAATCTCAGTCAATGGGATCTATCTAAAACCTTTCCATTAAGCTTACTGCATCATTTTGTATATATTAGAGTAGTTTCCATTCCTCCAAGTGCGTTGTGCACACATTGTTTGTTTGTGCATAGTGCTTCCTCTCGTGTTCTTCTTGTACGTGCTATTTTTTTGCTTCCATGTTTCTAGTCATCTTTTCAACAATTTTCAATAGATTTGCAGGGTTCAAAATATAGTTCAAAACATGTTTCAAAGTAACTTCAAGGGCATTTATTTAATATCCCATATCATAGATTCATGATTACATAATAGACTCCATGCCCAATGGACACTCCAGGATACTAATCTCCTTCATCTAGCAGAAGATGGCCTTGAGAGTCACAAAATTTTTATCCAAAATAACTCCCATAGTTATTTAGATAAGTTACATCCCCATCATGGCTCAAGGTTTCATATTGCATGTTGAGTGCACTTTAGCTATCTCTTTGGCGCATTTCCTTGGTAGTAATTCCTCACACACTCATGCCCACTCTTCATCTCTCCTTTTATTTCCTTCATTTCCTTTTCCTTTTCCTCTTTATTCCATTCTCCCCCCGTGCACTTCTTGCACATTCATCTTCCTCCCGCCAGTTTATGGACCCCGCACACACCCTAAACTTGCTTCCCAAAATCAGCTAAGTCCCTAGCCCTCTTCCTTTTGCTTCACATTACTTTGGAAGGAATTTATCCCATTCCTCGCACATGCATCACCTTCGAACATTCCCTTCCTTTTTTCTCCTCTCACACCTCACTCTTATGTGTGCATGCCTTCTTCAACCTTTTGTGCCACATGGCATTTGTCGGACATTGAGTGCGGTACATGCAACCAATCAAGCGTGCATGCCGGGGCACCAAATCTTGAAGACAAATCATTGAGTGACATGTGGGAGAAATGAAAAATATTTTACATAGTTGGATGAAATTTCATCCAATCAGCGTGTGCCATGTGTCAACATACTTTGTGAAGTGAATAGGAGAGAAAACTTTAAATTCCTCAAATTTTGGATGTGTAAGAGAATTTCAAGATATCTACACGTTGATGTTCCATTAGGAAATTTTGGAGCTAGATGTTGTTGTTCAAACCTCAAAGTGTTTAATGTGTTCATGAAAAATTGGATTCTGAACAAGTTTTATTACTCCTTCATTATCTACATGTAGGATTGTCGATCTTTCGCAGTATTCCCAATCCTTCAAGTAAATGTCAGATCCATATCGCTTCACAGACAGCTCCGCCTATTGTACAATATTCTAATTCTATGGAGGATATTGAAACACAATTCTACTTATTACTCCCCCATGATATCGGTCCAAATCCCAAAAAGAATACAAATCCTGAAGTGGATTTCCTGTCATCTATGTTTCTTGCATGATCTGAATCTAAATATCTGTCAAGAAGAAGTTATTGTTCTTCTTGTATTCTAGGCCATAGTCCATAGTTCCTCTGATGTACCTCAGTATCCACTTTTCTTCTTTCTATTGAGAAACCCTTGGTTCTTACATGAACCGTGAAAGATAACTGAGTGCATAGCTGATATCCGGCCTAGTGTAAGTCAAGTATATGAGACTCTCGACCAACTACCAGATAGAGAGTTGCATTTACTTGTGGTGATGGATCTATTCAAGATAGTTGAAGTCTTATCTCCATAGGTGTGGAAATTGGTTTAGAATCCATCATATTGAACTTCTTAAGCATTGTCTTGGTGTATTTCAATTGTGACACAAAGATATGATTTTATTTTTTCTAAACTTCAAGTCTAAGACAATAATGCAGAAGCCCAAGATCGGTCATGTCGAATGATCATGTTAGATCTTTCTTTGTTGACTCAATCATCCTCATTGATCCTCCAGTGATGACTAGATCATCGACATATACTACAACGATCACTATCTCCCCCTTGCTTTTTGAGATAGAGATTAGGATCATATGGACTCTTGTTGAATCCATGTTGAATGAGATGCTCATCAATTTTAATATACCATGCCCTGGGAGACTGCTTTAAACCATATAGTGATTTTATGAGTTTACATACGCTTCCTCTTTACCTGTATGAAAAAACCTTTTAGTTAAGTCATGTAAACTTCTTCATGTAAATCATCATTAGGAAAGGCACTTTTCACATCCATTTGATGTATTTTCTAAACAATTTGTGCATCTAGAGAAAATATTAACTGAACATTTTTATCTTAGTTTTGGGAGCAAAATTCTCTGCATAATCAATGTCTTCTTTTTTATCATATCCCTTAGAACTAGTCTAGCCTTGTGTTTATCAATTTTTTCGTCTCGCTTTGTACTTCATTTTGAATACCCATCTTCCTCCAATTGGCTTTTTCCATGGTGGAAGATATGTAAGTTTCCATGTATTATTTTTCATAAGTGACTTATATTTTACATGCATAGCATATTTCCAAGGATTAGAATGTAGGGCTTTTGAAACTTTAGATGGCTCAGTAATTTCAACAAATTTACCCATTAAGGCCAAATTGACCTCATTTCAAGCCATACTATGAGTCCTCATTCTAGTGGTAGATGTGTTAGGGGAACTATCCAATTTTTCATCTCTCATCATACTTGTATACCATTTAGGCATACTTTTAGTGGTTCTTGTGGGAGGTTGAATTTCACCATCTTCCCCATCATCACTATCATCATCAAAGTGATTACCATCCTCTGTTTTCACTATAGGGATGATTTTTTCATCATGTGAGTGTATGGAAGGAGCATCTGCTTCTTTCTTCTCAAAGAACTCAACATCCCAACTAGTGTATACCCTCCTTGTTCTTGGATCCATAAGTCTATAGCCAAGTGCTTCATCATTGTATCCTAAGAAGATAAGTTTTTTTGATTTCATATCAAGCTTAGTTATTTGTTTCTTAGGAATGTGCATACTTGCTTTACATCCAAAAAATATAAGGTGTGAAATAGATGGCTTATTCCCTAACCATGCTTCTTATGGTGTTACTCCATCAAGAGTTATAGTGGGAACTCTGTTTAGTAAATAGACTTGTCATTTTAGCTGCTTCGGCCCAATTTTTTTGATAAACCTACATGATCAGTCATACATCGCACCATATCCATGATAGTATGATTTCACCTTTCAAAAACACCATTTTGTTGTAGTGTCTGAGGAGGATCCATTTGACGACGAATTCCATGTGTTTCCAAAAATAGTTGAACTCATTGTTGGTGTATTCTCCCCCTTAATCTGAGCAGAGTGTTTTTATTTTCCTACCGGACTCTAGTTCAACAAGGGCTATGAACTTCTTGAAAGTTTCAAAAGTTTTTTCTGTGTAGAAAGATAGTATATCCACATTTTTATGGAAAAATCATCAACAAAGAGCATGAAATATTGAAACTCAAAGTGGCTAGGACTCATTGGTCTACACAAATCGTATGCACCAAGTCAAGTTTTTCCTTACCCTATGTTTGAATGGTGCTCTATGTTGTTTTCCTTCCAAATAATGCTGAAATTTATGTTTACCATTTTTATAAGTGGCAAACCTTTACCCATATTGTATCGAAAAGTGTGTCTAGCCAAAACTTACATGTCCAAGTCTTCGATGCCATAGTTGAGCTGATGATGTATCCTTAGATACAAATGCATGATCATTTTGTTGAACAAAATCCAACTAAAACATTCTTCCCACATTTGAATCTTTTGCAACAATTTTCTAGCTTCTTGACGTATCTCAAACTAAGCACATATTTTTATTGCCTTTACAATTAAAGTCGGTTTTGAGATTGTGATCTAATAATTGATTCCCGGATAATAGATTTTTTGTTAAATCGGGGACATAAAGAACATCTTTAATTTTACAATTATGTTGCCCAAGTGGTAGTGAAATAGGACCAATGCCTTTAATATTGTATGATGTATCATCACCCAAAGAGACATGATTTTTGGTGGGTGTTTTACTCATTGTGAAGAACCAATATTTCTTTCCTGTCATGTGTTGATTTGCACCCGAGCCAACATACCAAATTTGATTTGTTGAATTGGATACTTTATTTGACTATGCGAGATATAGGAATTCATCATCATCAAATTGATCTTCCTGTTCACTACATTTCCTTATTGAGTTGGTTTCTTCTTCCACTTTTGATTATTTTGTCCTGTTTTATTTTTTGTTGGCTGATTTTGTTTGTTGGTAATCAATATGTTTACCACTTCATGATCCTTGTTGGAATGTGTTATACCAATAATTTTTTAACTCATGTCCTTTTCGACCGCAAATAAGAATTTTTTTGTCCTTTTGGCCTTGTTGAGTATTACCTTTCTTACGAGGTTGTTTACTAGATTTAGCATGTTTTTTTCCTTTTTGACTAGAAGAAAGTGCTTGCTCTTCAGTTTCAGTAGTTGAGTGAATAAATTCCTTTTGTTGTAGCATATTCACTAACTCTTCAAAAAAATTTGTTTGACCAATTATGTTTAATGTGGTCACAAAAATCCTATAAGGAGGAAGAGCTCTCAATACTATAGGCATGCGTGATGTGTCGATTAATTCTTCTTCCAAAGGTTCAAGTGATGCATGCAAAGTTTCTACTCTTCTCAAAAACATTTCAACTTTCTCGATCGATTGCATTTTCAAGTTCAATAGTTGAATCTAGAGATGAAGCATTCTGTCTTATTTTTGGACTCATATACTATTTTTAACTTGTCCTAAGATTCTTTTGCTATTGTGGCCTCATGAATATGAGGTTGTACCTCATCTGAAACACTAAACAAGATTATTAACTTTGTTTTCATTCGGACAATCAAATGTAGCTTGTTTTGTAGTATCTGCATTGCAGATCTTGTTAATGTACCGAAACAATAGACCATAGATTTTCAAAACCAAGTGTTTTTGTTCTCCATGTTTGGGTAATTATCAAAATGTAAAAGTTGAGAATTTAGAAAAATAATTTTGGTGCCGTAATTGCGGTCATTGTGAAAACCCGATAAACAGTAAAAGGAAAAAAAAATTGAACACTTTTCCCCCTTAAAACATGCACACCCCCCAAAAATAATATTGTATTTAGTTTGGGCTCCTTTTTTGTCATGTACAATGAATTTTTGGCACTATTAGACTTGTTACAAATTTGGCTCTGTGGCCGATTTGTAAAAGTAATTTTTTTTTCTTTGGCTTCTTTTCAAGTACAAAAAACCTCTATTTTTGTAATTTTTATAAGACAAAGCTTATTAAAAGCTAGACCAATATGTAGAGCTCGCAAAAACACACACTTTAAAAAAATGGCACCATAATTTGGGGTACTAGTTGAAATTTATGACTTGTTTAAATTCCAATTTTAAAATCTTTTCAATCCCCTTTCCAAAATCGAAAAAAAATTATATCCTTTTTTTTCACATAATCCAAAAATGGAAAAAAAATTAAAAGTGATTTTAAAAAATGTGGCCTGATTAGGGCTTACCTGACTCGCATACGCATTGGTTTCTTAGCCACCGCCTCAGTTTTTCATCCTTTATAGACGAATATAGAGGTAACACGTGGCTCAATATGGTACATTTTAGGGAAAGACTGTAGTCTATCTTTTTGTGTTAGTCTCTTTAATAATCCTTGGTTGTAGTTTTTTAATTTATTTCTTACCTATGGAATTAAAAATTGATGTAGGTATTTTGTTTCTTTGATCTGTAGCTTTGGACAACAGTTTTCAAGTTGAAAAACCTTGGCCACTTTGTATTTATTTTTCTTTGTAGGCACGTATTCTTCTTCTCTTTAATGTTCTTGATATTTGAATGCAATCTCTAGGTTGATTGGAGGCTTCGAGAGGTCTCTTTGGATAGAGATCTTATCACAGGCACGTAGAATTCTCTTGCCAAATATATGAAAATATAGAGCATAGAGAAGAGGAAGGAGAAGTTATGTGGGGAGCTTGAAAAGCTTAGGTCCCCACAAAACAAAAAAATAATATATATATATTTAAAATGCTTCCAATTTTTAAACAAATTGCAGGTATATGTAAACATTTGTTTTATAAAAAAATAATGAAACAATGTCACCTTTTGCAACAAAGTTGCATCCAGGTCTGCAAGGGCATGTGATTTCACTCTAGGTGTTCTTCAACTGCAAATCAATCTGTGAACCAAGGTGTGGATTTGAGTAGGGGCTGTGAAATGGATGGGGGAATCTATGGCTCCTCCAAGCTCTGAAATTTCTCTAGGTCTCCCTAAACTTCCCTAAAACTTCCTACACTCTCCCTAGATCAGAATACTACTCTGATACCAAATCTTGAAAATGAATACTTGAAAATAATATTTGACACGAAGCTTTACACATAAACAAGACAGTGCTTGTGTATTTTATTAATATCAAAATCAAGCATTACAATCAAAAGAGAGAGTTACAATATTTATAGATATTGGACAACTTCTATCTCTTCCACAATATATGGAACAATATCAACTAAACTAAGAAAATATACAGAATAGCTTATTTCCCCTAACTACCCCTATTTCCCCTCATGGAAATCATTTGGGAACAAAATATGCAAGATAGAACATGATCCCACAAACCAAGGGATAAGACAACTAAAAGACAACTCACTAATAATTGACTTTATCTAAGCTAACTTAAGTAATTAAAAAATTACTTTATTACAATATCACTTTAACTCATATGATGAATTAAGTGTTAGTTTATTTCTAACATGTAACTCCCAAGTTAGGTCATTTGGGAGGCCAATTGTGTTATATTGTATTGAGTGATATGATTTTGATTGTTAGAAATTTGAACGTGTTGATTGATTGATTGATTGATTTGATTGGTTACTCATAAAGATATTTTATGCTAGTCATCCCTAGGTTATGTCATTAGGGGAATTGATAGAAATTTATGAATGATTACATGGAAAATATTTTAACACTTGTTTCCCCCATTTCATTAGGGGGAAGTGATGAAATTTCACATATAGAAATTGTATGTTTGTTGCCCCCAAGTTAGGTCATTAGGGGGAATCGATGGTGAAATGTCACATAGTGTGTTAGTAAATGTTTGGAATTTTCAAATCCGTAGTGTTTTTCTAGACACATGGATATATAAGGGGAATTATATGATGACACCAATGATATGCCCCCTTTCAAAGGGAGGGTAAGTGATGATAAGAATGAATGCTAAGTGAAAGTAAGTATGAGATAAAGAGGAAGTGTCATAAAGATTGGAGAAATGTGTGTGGATTGATTGAAGGAAAATGTGAAGGAGAGATAACACATGTGTAATGTATATGGTACAATGGTAGGTGAAATTATAAAAAGAATGCCGCAAAACAGGTGCAAATCAAAGTAAAAATTCTTAAGATATGACAAAAATCATGCAATGTGTATTAGTTGTGTGAATAAGAGTGAAATAATGACTATAGTAAAGTAGGTAAAAATTAATTATAAGTAGTGAAGTGAAAAAGTGTTTAGTCACTTCATTTGTTGTTTACATAATTTTGGGATTGAGCACAAAGTGAGTGAAAATGTCACAAGTGAGAGCAAAGATGTCCTAGTCGGTTTGAGAGGGTGGTGACCTCCGTAGCGTCACACATGACCATGGAATTGGTAAGTGCGTTGTTTATCAAAAACGTTTATGGTGTAGTAGTCGTTTTGTTGAAGTTTTTCAATTTTGGGATTTTTAATTTTCTTGATGTTTTGCACTGAAAATAGCGGTGAGGGCGCTAGTGAACCCTAGGATAGAGCACACCGAACTAGGCACTAATGTCTTGTTCTGGGCACCCCATCCTACATTTGGCTACCTTGGTCAGTAAAGTGTGTATGTGGCCTAGAATGGTGAAAATCATATTTGTAGTGTATAGTAATGTGATAAGCGAGTGTGTTTGGATTTATATAGTGTTCTAACGTTGTGTTTGTTTTTCATTTTGTGGTGTGCAAAGGGATATTCATTCAAGGGAGTTCCATGGTAGGTGTCATTTGAGTAATTTTCTTGGGTTGGGCCTGTTAGATGATGAGTGGGATGTTATGGGCCGTATCGGCCTATGACATATAAAGATGAATGAGGATGTGTTCCACAATATTCCTATGTAGATTGTACTATGCGAGAGATGGTGTGTGGATATGTGTACATTTTGGTTACCTACATGGGAGATGATAGTTACATTGGAGGATGTGTATCACATATTGCAATTTCTAGTTATCAAAGAGAGAGTACATGTTATGCCATTGGAGGATATGGAGTGAAAAATTTGAGATGCTAGATAATATTTTATGGGGACTTGAGTACCTACCAAGGCCCATATCAGTTTGGATGCTATTCTAAGGTCTGGTGTTTTGCACTTACGGAAGTTCATTGCCATGGTGATTGCTTCATCTATTGCAGTTGAGGGAGGAGGTGTAGGCATCTTGTATAAGATGCATGATATATGTCGGCATATAGAGGAGGAGAGCACTAGGTATGTGTGGGCACGGTGTGTGTTGGCCCACTTATATAGAGACCTATACCGATTTACTCATGATGAGCATGGAGGTGGGATAGGAGATACTACGCTATTACATTTATGGGCATATGAGCACATAGTAGTGTTGAGGCTAGTTGTAGGTCCATGAAGAGAGTAGGGTAGGCTAGAGATATATAAGAGGAGGTGGATTAGTATTTTTGGGCGTAGGATGGACATAAAAACCTACATGGAAGAGATATATAGGATGGGGCACAAGGTAGTTATATGAAAGCCATACCATGACTATTATGGAGGATGGTTAGAGGATGTTGTAGAGTTGTAGTGTATTTGGAAGACTATGTGGTTAGAGGATCGATTCTCAGGTTTGGCCGAGATTTTTCAAGTGGAGAGAGTATCATGATAATTTGGCATGGCTCAAGATGTTTCCCCATAGCTATATATATGGTTTAGAGCTATCGAGCACCCATGAGGTTAGAGCTAGACCAGACCCACAAGAGAAACTGCACCTCTTAGTCTAGATGAGGTAGACATGAGAATAGAGGCAATAGATTCACACAATTTTCAAAAAGGATTACCATGCATGGTGAGCGACACATCGATGGGTATTGTTGTTTCCATTTTTACATATGTAATGGGGTTAACGTAGGGAGGAGTAGGAGAGAGAGAAGCACATGTCCCTGATAATGTGGAAGTGGTTGTAGTGGAGCTTAAGTATCTATATATATCTATGTCATGTAGTTTTTGTTGGCTTATCTTTTAGTAATGGTTATATGATGCGTTGTGTTATTTATTTTGTAGGTGATGCATATTGGTGCCTAATAGTAGACACATCTATCTGCACATTGACGTATAATGTGCCAAACGATGTGCTTGCAAGGGATACTCGAGCAAGTGGATGATATAGTGGGCGAGCATGCCCATTTCTTTTATCTAGCGGACGTAGTAGCAATGGCGTGTATATGTATTGCTATATGTATTTACACAGGATGTATTTTCACGATACGTGGATTTGTAACATCTTTTTATAGAATTCTATGAAGAACACCGTATTACATAGGAAAGTGGAGAGGTATCGAGGCCATGAATAGCAAAGCAGAGCTAGTGGCAATGCATCTAGCTCAAGTTCTCTCACAGTACCCAAGAGTGATAGTGATGATGAGGCTTGATTAGCATTATTGTATATGATGTGGGGAGTTTCCTCCGAGGTGATGAAATTTTTGTACAATGATGATTATATTCACTATACATGTATGGAAACATGTGATTTATACATGATGAGATTATTTTATAGTATAGTAATGTTGTAATGTGATTGATGATGTATGATTTAGTGATTAGTGTTGGAATATATGTGATATTATTGATGTAATAGATAACATATGTAATGTGAGTGATGAGCTAAGTAAAATGTTTATTAAATGGAATTTATAACTCATAGTTAGTGGGATGATGATAGTAGAATGAATGATTATAGAAATAACATGTTTTGATGAATGTGTTTTGTGATAATGTAATGTAATAGTAATATGTTAGTGTGATAAATGGGGGAAATTAGCAATGCATCCTTAGCATATGGATGAATAAGTTCATTTAATTAAGACCCTCAATAGTCAAAAATGAATTGTGGTAAGAAAGAGTGCATCATCGAAATGATCATAAATGCTAGATGAAAGACATAGTTCATGATGAAAGGTTCTTAGAGAAAAACCTCAATAGTCATGTAAGAACCGTAAGAACACAAGTGCATCATCAAGGGGTAAGGTGATAAGAATCACCTACTGAGACTAAGGTAGAATGAATTGGTGGAAGCATGTGGGATGGAAGTAGCATGTGAATATGTGCCAAACTAAATGTCATATGGAGTTGTGGTGGTATGTGCAAAGGCGGTGGGATGTGGAAGCCAATGTGAAGGAGTAACATGATGTGGTGGATAACGTGAATGTGATGGATAAGATGGATAAATGGAATGTGATGGATGTGATGATATAGAGGTGTATGGACACGATTGATAATGTGCATGAGTAACAAACTGTGGTGGTGGATGTACCATGTCATGAGAACCAGATGGAGGAGATGAATCAATTGTAGTAGAAACTCTCTAATGAGGTAGAGGAGAGATGGATCACTCAAGTGAGTGAGATCCAAAGGAGATGATGCCTCTATCCTTTAATTGTTGTAATCTATCATAAAGGGAAAGATATTCACTTTGTCCGTATGGAAATTTATGTGATGATAATTATAATAAGGTTGGTCACACTGACGTTATAGCCTGTGTTGTGGATGATGTTGGTTGGATGGTAAGTGAATGAGGCACTTTTTAAGTAAGGTAAACAACACATCATGAGGTCTATCATGATGGGATAAATTCAATGGCTCATATGACATAGATGGAGTGGAAGGAGAAATGGCCTATCACAGAGGAGGAGAAGTACGTTGTGGTGGTGGAGTAGGTTGAGCTTGTTTTCCTTGCTTATGAGGCAAAGGTGGAGACTATGTAGGACACTCAACCAATTTCAACAGAGGAGGAATATATGATATAATAGAAGTAGATGTATTTGGAGGATCAATGAAATTTTTTGAAAGAAGATCTTGCTCTAGATCTAGGAATTTATAGCATAGAAGAATGAATGAATCACATGTATCATATTGCAATCTTTTCTTAAGCATGGGAATCAAACCATGACAGAAAATGAATTTATTCTCAAGGTCGATATGTTGGAAAAATAGTTGATGCATACATGCATTAAACTATAATATATAATCCCTAATATATTTTGAGGATCGCTAATGTAAAGTAGGTAGATGGTCGTAAGTAACCCTAGGGCCATTGTTAAGGATGAAATGATGGAGGAAAGTGTCCTCCATGTCATAGTAAGTACTAATGGACCCAAAGGGAAGATGAGTGTACCATTGCAATGCCTCATCAATAAGAATATATCAAAATTCATAGCCATGCGGTAATGTCGAAGATGAGCATGAGGATCACTAGCACTATCAAAAAATGTGAAAGTAGGCATGATAAAGTCATTATGAAATGCAGAATTATGAATATTCTTAAGGATAGGGTTACCATGTAATGAGTTATCAATAAAAGCATAGTAATCCCTACTTTGTAGAGTAAGATACTTGAACTCGGGATTGTAATTGACCTACAACATGCATGAGAGATATGATATCCTATGAAGGAATAGTGGAAGATGGCAATAATGTATTAAGAGGTTGTAATATTCCATTATGAGTGATCATATAAGTATCAAGAGATGATAAAAGAGATTCTGATGCTAAGGGCACACTAAGAGTAGGTGTCGAAGAAGCTATAGTAAATGATATAGATGGAATATCCATAACAATGGTAGGACTAGCATAAGAAACATTCCTAATAGGTGAGGTGACCAATAGAGATGCATCTATATGAGAAGATGAAGGAATGAGTGTAAATGATGTAATAAGAGGAGATGAAATGGTAGGAGAAGAAGAAGTAATAAATGGAGGTGACTCATGCATAGTGTTATATGTAATATCAGAATAAGCCAATGATGGAATAGGAGATTCATACTCAGTAGTATGAAAAGAAGAAGAATCACGGCTATCAACCACCTCACCAAGATATCGAGATCAAGACTCGAGAGATGAGATCATGAGAAGTAATATTAGAAGTAGCAGAATCATGAGAAGGAACTATACCGAGTTTTCTAACTAGAATAAGAATTAGTATGCACATGTGAGTGATTGTCAATACCAAACAAGTAATCAATAAGAGAATCATCTAAAATTTCCTTAGAAAGATCAAAAGGAGGATCACAAGTAGTTGTATAACATGGTGTACAATGAGTGAAGGCTATCGGATCCTCAACAATACTAATGCCAATGGGATAATATTCAAAATGAGTAGGTACATATTGTTGACCATCTAGAAGTTGTTGTTTGATATGAGCTGACATAGGAGTAGGATTACCATAGAGAGTCGTGAGCTCAGAAATGGCAGCCTCATCATAGATAGGGTTAAGACTGAAATGAGACATGATGGGTGAATAATATGAATTATCCTTAGCCATTAGGGTTTGAAGTGGATCCTAGGGAAAAATATTCTAAAGTACGGGTTCACTAAAATGATTAACTAAAATATGAATTTTTGGAGTTAATCTAAACTAGTAACAACAATGAAATAAACCGGTATAAACCTAAATATAAATGCTAAGTAATTTTATTTAATATTTAAATGAAATAAAATAATTGAAATAAGATGGATAAGGTACTAACTTGAAAATGACTTACCTCGCTATGATTATAGACTGAACAAGATGATGTGCAAATGAAGCAGAGTATGATGGTGTTGTTTCACCACAAAGTAGAGATAAAATAGATAATAGGTAAGGGAAAGGAGGAATACCTGTGATAGTTGAATATAAGTTGTGCGCGTGTTGAATGTTGACCAAGATGATTGTGAAGATCTTCCCTTTATCATGGACGAACGACCTAAAATAGAACACAAGACCACAAAAGTGAGTCAAACAAGATATGGCAAAGGGACTACCTAGTGTATGCTAGATCCAAGAAGTTTGATACCTCCTGTGAGAGGGTTGTCAATCCACTGTTGTAAATAATTTAATGCAAGGAAAGAGCGTAAATAAAGAAATCCTATTGTAGTTGATATGATTTAGGCATCTCATATAAACACAATAAGAAAATCTAATCTAACAAGAAAAGTTATGATTAAATTTAAAAGGTGGTAAGGTAATCTGGGTTTGTAGGTCTGACAGAGGCTGTAGGTGAGGTCTAGGAAAGATTTGATGAAGTTTGGGTGGGTTTTGAGTGAGTTATTAGCTTACTAGTTTGGGGAATTTTACTAGTCACAGAGACCGGTATCGGTTAGGTGACCGATGTCGGTATTGGTAATGAACCGACACCGGTTGGGTGACCAGTGTCGGTAGGGGCAATTAGGTGGAATTATTAAAATGGGGTAGTTTGGCTCTCTGTGTGATTACACAAAGAGTGAGGGAATGTTGATTAAGGTCATGGGATGTTTATGAGGACTTAGTGGTGATAAAATGGGTGTTTGGAAAAGACAAGAAGGGTAAAATAAGAAGACAATTGAATGGAGGTGTTGTGGTAGAGATCGGGTATGATGGGTGGTGAAATAAGATAGGAAACAAGTAAGTAACTAATCTACTAAAACCAACAAAAAGTAGAAATATACTTATTGGTGAAATGGAGGTGAATAGTAGGAGATGGTGATGGTTGTTGAAGAAGATGATCCCAAACAAATGCAGATAGAGGAAGGAGTACACGATGGTTTCCTATGAGTGCACTGGAGCTCTGGATCAATCTGTTGATGAGTGATGTGGTGTTTGAATTTTTAAGTGTCTCGGTATGTCGTACGGTCACTAGAAAGCTTAAGAGTCAGGATGCAAGGTTGTAAGATCTAGAAAATAAGATTTAGAAATGGAAAAAGAGTTTAGAAATCATATTTAAGGAAAACCAATGGCGGTTAGGTGACTAGCGCCTTTAAGGAATAACCAACATCGGTTAGGGAGAAATGGTCATACTTGCTAAAAATAGCTTGATTCTTCCTAAATTTGGCGTGATTGAGATTTTGGTTTCAGGTCATAAGTGTGGAATGGCACTAAATGGAGTGGGAGAGTAGTTAGAGGGATAATAGGCCATTAAGATTAGGGTTAGAATAAGTCCTAGTTTGTTAAGGTGAGTGGGGACTTAGTCTAGGTAATAAATAGGGTTGGAATAGGTCTAGGGTGAGGTGGATAGGTGATGTGGCTAGGTAAGGTAGATAATTAACTTAATTTTTGTTAATTAAATTAATTAACATGTGCAAGTGGGCATGGTGGGGAAGTAGTGTTGAATTAATTAATCAAAGGGGTTTAGATGGTTGTGACCCAATTTTAGGTGTCTACATTTTCCCCTTTTTAACATGTAGCTTGTATTGATAAGTGATACTGATAAAAACAGGAGTGGTTGCCTCAGGTATGCATGGAGGTGATCCCCCTCAAACCGGGAACTGATGAAGTGAGAGGATGAATCGGTGATGGGTTTAATAAAGGGGTAGGTGATGAAAAAAGAATTAAGGTGTGGGTATAGTTTATGATAATATTGGTATGGGTTATATGTGGGGGAATTTGAACACACGTACATGTGTAGAATGTGAAAATCCACTAGGATGAAAATCTCACAAACTCTACATCAAAAAAGGTCAATATTTTATCCAAATGAGGTTAATGTGGTCTAGGTATCTAAGGTATAGGATATGGTCCTCGAAGCACAATGAGGCTAGGTGCTTTAGAATGGGAATTGGATGTGTTCCAAAGCACCAATAGGTGTGGGCTGGTTAAGATAAACATCATGAAATAAGGCAAGGCAAGTTTGGTAGGCTAAACAACACAAGTAACATCGTTGCAAGGTACAATGAGTAAGTGAATTCGAGTGTCAAATTGGTGGGTACGGGTTGGGTGTATAGGTAAGGTCGTGGTTTAGGCAAAAAGTTACCCCAAATAACATTGAGGTCGGGTGTGAGGTAATAATGCAGTGAGGTGGACCTATAGGGCTAGGAAGAGGCTAGGGTAGCAATAAAATGCCACCTTGCATTAAACTTTTAGGCAGGGAGAGGTGACTAGTTCTCGTAGCCAGAGGCTAGATGAGGGTACTAGAGAGAGTAACAAAGGTTCCAAAACTTCTTAGATATGATATGGAGATACACATGATGATCTTGTTTTTATTTTTGACTTTATAAATAATGGTTTGCTTTGTCGTAGATGTGAGATGTATATGAGAGTTTTGAGACACTTTATTTATATCCATGTATATATTTATTGACACATAGACATTCCATTTATATAGTTGATGATGATATTTTCATATGATGTGTTTTGTTTAATTTCCATTGTATTGTTATCATGGAAACTAGATATGTAGGCATGGTTTGATTGAATTTCCAATTTATTGATGTTATGGAAATTAGATATTTAGGCATGGTTTGGTTTAATTTCCAAGTTATTGATGTTATGGAAACTAGATGTAGGCATGTTTTTCTTATGGTTGGATGATTGAATGGTTTAATTTCCATTGCGTTGATGTTATGGAAACTAGATGATTAGGCATGGTTGAGTTAATGTTGTCATGATGCGAGATGATGTATGTTTTGATTTCCAAGTTATTGTTCTTATGGAAACTAGCCATGTAGGTATGGTTGAGTTTGATCTGAATTCCCAATTCATTGATGTTATGGAAATTAGATATAGGCATGGTTGAGTTATGGTCATTTCGATTTAATTTCAAAGTTATTGGTATTATGGAAAATAAATGATGATGTATATGAGTGATGTATGGTTTTTTTTTATTAACTTCCAAGTTATTGCTCTTATGGAAACGAACTAACTAAGTTTTTGTTTTATGGGGGAAATGATGATGGGGAAAAGAGTGGCCAAGCTAACCTCAGAGGGTCCCATGCCCTAAGAGTGTTGCCTACATAGCCCTTGCGAAAGGGGCCTTAGGCTGATGTAGTTCTCCCATAAACCAGGGAAGAATGAGATTAGGTTTGGTAAGATGAATAGGTAGGGTGGATAGGTAAGTGGGTCAAGTAAGGCATGTTTGAAAATAGGCAAGGTCAAATGTTGAATAGGTAATAGGCAAGGTGAATTAGGCATAGGCATAGATGAAGGTATCAAGGTGGTTTTAATTTTGATGGTCTTGTC
This sequence comes from Taxus wallichiana var. yunnanensis, assembly GCA_018340775.1. Taxonomy (NCBI): domain Eukaryota; kingdom Viridiplantae; phylum Streptophyta; class Pinopsida; order Cupressales; family Taxaceae; genus Taxus; species Taxus wallichiana. The sequence continues at coordinate 722,030,803 of CM031238.1, forward strand.
TTGTGTGAAGAAGCAACAAGTAGGAAAAAGGTGAATTGAAGAGAAGCGAAATGCTCCATAGTTGGCAAAACCAAAATTGTCATACCCCTAGACTTATTGAACAGAAGTCCCTAGGTACACTTGCATGAGCGATAGGTCTAGATGTGAAAGAATTTGTGTGATCACAATGTGTAGAATACACACCATGTCCCTTGAGTTGATTTAGAAGATAATAAACAAAAGGTAAGGTGGAAGAGTTCATTAAGCGTAACCTTGTTGTGAGACAACATGCCCCTTCTGCAAGATACCCAAAACCAGAATAGGCAAGTCCATGACAAAATTTTTGTAATTTTCTTAACTTTCACTTTTTGTTTTGTATAGACTAATCAATGCAGGAAGTTTATATTGGGATAAATAGTTTCTCCTTGAGGTATTTGTTAATTTGATCGATGAGGAAGCTTCTAGGATTATTTTATTTGAGAGATACAAATTAGTCTTCTTTTTGGATAGACTAATTACAATAAGTGGCTGGATTTTTATAGTTTTCCTTCGAGGGAGAAGTCTACTTATAGCAGTAAGAGAGAGACATAGATGTCCTTTTGAGGGATTCATCTATTTGCAAGAAGTTTGACTCAAGGAGTAGATTTTGGTTATCCCATATATTTTGTATTTTTGGACTAAAAGTCATGGACAAGACTATAAAGGAGTGTAGGCCTCTTTTATGAGGGTAAAACCATAACACGAAAATGTTAGCTATGAAAGAGGGGTTTTAAGTGATGAATGACCATGGGATTCCATCCTAAAAGGATGAAAAGTATCCATGAGAATCATGCCATGAGTAGAGCCATGGTACTCATATTGAAGACAAGGTTGAATGGTAATAGGAGATCACACAATTCTAGTTTAGTCATAGGTCCCTAAAAGAGGTAGGTGGAAGGAGAGGTTAACTCAAGGGATGAGTGTATAGGTGACATAAAGGGATGTAGTGATTTTTTCAACAGTATAATGGTCAAAGATGCAATTAATTAAGGGCTTAGGTTTGGGTTTACCCTCAAGAGAGGATAAATGATAAGCACATGATCCATAGGCATGGGTAACAATATAGGGTCCAAGCCAATTAGGGAAAACATGCCTCGTTTACTTTTCTCAACTTTGGTTACGTGTTGATTTTATTTTAGGACAAGATCGCCGACCTTGAAATTTCATTCATGAACATGTTTTTCATAGGCACATTTGATACGTTTTTGGTAGATTTGAGGTGGTCAAGAACATTTAAATGGTGTTTATATAATAGCTTAAGTTGCACCAAACGTTCTTGGCAAAATTTGTCATCATTGAGCATATATTTAAGTGAGATACAAAGATATGGAATATGGACTTCGAGAGGCAGGACAACCTCTGTACCATAGACCAAAGAGAAAGGTGTGGCAACAGTAGAGGTGTAAATTCTAGTGCGATATGCCCATAAGGTGAAAGGAATGTGTGTGTGCCAATCCTTACCAGAAATTTCAACCACCTTCATAAGAATTTTTTTGAGGGTTTTCTTAGTTGATTCATTTGACCATTTTTTGAGGATAATATGGTGAAGAGAAACTGAGTTGAATACCAAAGTTATCGTAAATTTTGCATAGGGTTTTGTTTTTGAATTGTTTACCATTTTTAGTGATGAGGCGATGAGGAACACCAAAATGAAAAATGATGTGATGGTTAATGAATTCACATATTTTCTCACTTTACTAGAGAGGAGAGGGACGACTTCCACCCATTTAGTATGGTATTTAGTTTTTGATAATCCATTGATTACATTGAGAAGAATGAGGGTTAATTTCTTGGATGATATCCAAACGCCATTGAGAGAAGGGCCAAAAGTCTCTAGTGACTTGTAAGGTGTGACTTGGGTTGTAGTGAAGGTTACCAATGTTGATAGGTTAGAGGTCCCAACAAAAAAGTGTTCACGAAAAAAAAAAAAGTTAAGAGGAATGGATTATAGGTCCACGGACTGACGTGGTGAAGGTGGTGGGGTAGGTCATTAGGTGTAGAAATTTTCTCTTCCTCAATGAGGTCGACTCATGTCTTCTTTGGAGGAGGTGGTATGGTATATACGATACCACAGCGGTATTTATATTTGTTTGTGGTGAAATATATGATTGTATGATGACCTTGATCATAAAGACCGAAGCCAAACCTTTCCAATCACATCGGTGAAGAAAAGTGTGGTTGAAGTGGAGGTTAGTAATGTATTAGAAGTTAGATGAGAAAGTTTGGGTTGTTTTTTGTGGTTCAGGAGAATAGGAAGAAGTGTCAAGTCCCCCATATGTCAAGTTAGTGCGAAGGTGGGGAGGACTGTAAGGAAGAACCTCTCTTATATGACGGTCATAATGTGGATGTTGGTGAAGGCTTCCATACTCTTGAGGAGTTTGGAACGTGTCAATGTTGTATAATCATTATTCCCCAGGGTAAAGAATTGAAAAACACCGCTAAGGAGTTAGATGTAGGCACTTGTGTAGTAGGAATAGATAAGCTACTTGATTATTGAGAAGATGGGTTGGTAGAGGGGTTAGCTTTGGAAGTTGCGGTAGTAGTGGGGATTGATAGGATGGTTGTGGAAGAGTAGAAACAAAAATGGTAGATGAGGTTATGGAAGAAGATAAAGTGGCAACGGTTTGAGATGAGGCAAGAGGTAGTGGTGGTGGTATTAGATGAGGTAGTGGTGGTGGAAGGCAGCATTTGTAGATGTCTTTATTGGAATAATGACATCATTTGGTTGATACAACATATTGCAGGTTTTGAAAGGGGAAGGATCTTCCTGAATAGTGTAGGGTGCCCTTCATATTCAAACTTGAGGAAACGGTGAAGGGTTGAAGCAACACACCCCATAGCATGAATCCAAGGTTGGCCAAACATCATGTAGTATTGGAATTCTCCCTTGAGAACATAAAATTTTTTGGGAATGATGTGAGGACCCACTCGGATGTGGAAGATGACAATGTCAAGGGTAGAATTCATGGCATCATTGAAAGAACACAACATAACTGGTTATTATGCATGTAGTTGGTGGGTATGCACATTTTTTCATATGTATGAGAATAAATGATGTTGATGCTAGCACCTACATCAATCATAACAATGAATGTGAGTATTATCGATGTAGTCCATGATGAATAGGGTTGGATCAGGATCATCTAATTGGAGAGGTATGATCTCTTCGTCAGAGAAACTAATAGTAGAAACCTGAGGAGAGGAAATACGGATAGAATTTTTAGGTGAAGTGGTTAGGAAAGCCACATTATGTGGGGTGAATATAGTGGCAACACATATAGGGTCATTGGGTGAATTCTCAATAGATTGTAGGACCTCAATGAGTCCTAATGATGAGACTCAAATGTTTGAATCAAGTTGTACAAAGACATATTCAAAGGAGATTGATGAATTTGTTTGATCATAGTACAATGTGCGACTCTGTCAAAAATAGGATATGCCGACCCACATATGGTTACCTTGGGGGCAGGTGTAGATGGAATGGTGGGTAGAGGTGTACTAGATGGGTTACCAGTCTTCTCTTTTCCTTTTCTTTTATGATCGAGTGGCTACTCGGACCATGTTGATTTCAAAGATCGGAGGAGGAAAAGAGGGTTGTGGAGGTGGAGCTGAAGGACACTAAATAAATATAGGATGAGGCTGTGTGGTGGTAGGGGAAGGGGGAATGAAATTCTCCTCCACTAGTTCATCTTCGTCGAAGAGACCATTCGAAGAACAGAGTTTTAGAATGTTTTTAAGGGCCTTACAGATTTCAACATCATGCCCAAGAGAATGATGATATGTACAAATTTTAGTGTCATCAAACCTTGTTGGTTTAGGTTCGATCAGTCATAAGGCTTAATGGGTAAATGTGATAGTGGAGGTTTCTAACAATCGAGTGAGGATGTCGAATAGGACCCTGCCAACAGATCACAATGGGAAGTCAAAGTGGGTTTGGATGAAGGTGTGGATGATTTTTGTGAAAGAGGTGGAGTTGGGGGTTGAGTTGGTTTAACTACCTTTTTAGTAGGTAGTGTGGTTTTTGGTTTAGGTTGCACCTTCTTGGGTAAAGGTGTTAGGGTAGTGCGTGAAGAATAAGGGGATGCGAAGGTGTAGGAATGTGATCCATTTAAGGTAAAAAGATAAGCATAGTTAATGGCATGGTTGTAGGTAGTGCTTGATGGTTTAGGTAAATGAGGAGGTAGAGGCATGGGTGATGAAGAAGATATGGGTAGAATAGAATATCAAGGCGAAGGTGTGGGTTGCTTCACTTTAAGTTTTCCTTGGGGAGAGGTTTCTTGACCAAGGTCGATGGATGTGGGCCTAAGATTGATGGAAGAGGTGAAGGTGAATAAGAAGGCATGGGAGAAACTAGGGTGCGAGGCTTAAGAGGTTGGGTCTTCCTCTTAGGTGCGGGAATAGACTTGGTGGAGGTTTGTGAAGAGGTGGTCAAATCTATCTTCACAGGGGATGGAATAGACTAGACATTGACAAGACCCCCAATGTAGTGGTAGGTTTAGGTGCAGATCAAGGTTGGGATGAAGGTGAGGATGATGAAGATGAGGATAATACAACCGACTCAGGTGTGAAAGATTTAGTTGCCTTGAATATTTTAGGATAGATCATCAAAGTATCCAGAGAAAACATATGCATTTGAGTTGAAACTAGGATTCTAAGGCACCCCTAGAGTGTGGAGTAATCGACATACTCTAAATTATTAGCCAAACAAGAGAAGGGCGTAGAGGTAGAGGAAGATGATGACAAATTAGTGGTAATCCCTATGAATAATTCGGCGACGGTCTGACACAAGGAAGGTTTCACTTCGACTCTGTAAGAAGAAATGATGTAAGAAGGTTAACAAGATCTTGGAAGACCCTAGGAGAAGCATCACTTATAGGAAGAGGATATAAAAGTGTCTCCTTTATGGGTCAAGGAGGGGAAATGTAGGTGGTGTAGAATCTTCCTTAGGTAGAGAAGAGGATAAGATAGACTCTTCTTTGGGTAGAAGCATGGGTAATACGGGCTCCTCGATAGGTGATGAAATAAGTGGGGTAAGCACCTATGTAGATGAAGGAGTAGGCGAGGTAGGATCCTAAATGGGTAGTGGGTGGGGTAGGTTCCATGGGTAGAGTAGGTAAAATAGGATCTTCTATGGGTACAGGAGCCCACATAAGAATTTCATCAATAGATGGGATGGAAGGCAACTGAGAAGAAGGGATAGGTACTGTGTCAAAGATGGCATGGACCTCATGAACATAGATGTAATTGTTAGAGGTGTTTCCGATCTGATTTGATGATGGGGTAAGGTTTGGAAAAGGTTTCTTAAATGTCTGAAGGTTTTGATTTACCGGTGCATCAATGTTGTCCAGGACAAGATCTCCATTATATAACATTTCCTGGATAATGTTTTTAAATGTTTTACAATTTTCATCATTATTCCCCTAACGTGGTGATAGTTACAGTAATCATTCTCTTTATACCATGTAGGTAGAGGACGAGAAGGGTCAAATATAGTATGTGGTTTGATCGGTGGAAGGGTGATGGCTCCCACTTTTAACAACTTTTCCAATACATAGGAGTAAGGTTATCTTATGGGGGTATAACGTCTTTGTTCATACTTGTACTTGGAAATTTTGAACAGGGGAAAAATTAGAAGGAGGTTTTGGTTGGTTTGATGGATGAGAGGGGCTAGATTTCAAGACCACTACGTTGGTAGATCCTTTTTCCTTAGAATAATTGTTTTACAGTTTAGAATAATAAGGGGAGTCATTTTATTTAAACAGAGCACTCTTATTGCACAAATGAAGTTTCTTCTCTTCCATGGAACATATTTTGAGCTTCTGAACCATGGTGAACACCTCATCAAACATTTGGATTGTTTGTACTTGAAGAGTTAGGGAAATTTTCCTAGCACAAGCCCTAGTGAACAACTATATCAGCTCGGTTTGTGGAAGTTAAAATGAAAGCTGATTAATGAGACTTTTCCAGTGTGCGACAAAGTCAATGATAGACTCATTAGTATACTGAAAAATAGAGTATAAATCAATCATGGAGACATTCTTGGAGATATTGGTGGAGAATTGGTCCAAAAATGTTTGGGCTAATTGATTAAATGAAAATATTGAGTGCCTAGATAACGTTCTACACACTAATCTAAGGTAGGTCCTAAAAAAAGACATGGGAAAAGTCCTGAGAAGAAAGGCATCATCGTGGATGATTAGATAACATAAATTTTGAATGATCTCAAATTTTGTTGTGGATCTTACTTGCTATTAAATCGATTAAAATTAGGAAACTCCCAATGTGTACAGGATAAGGATGAATGGGTATAGACGGATGAATAAGCTCATTACAGATTTTATCATAAGTCAAGTTATTCCAAGAGCCGAAATAGATGCTTCAAGGGTGTGCATATTATCCATCATCATCTTTATAAGATCTATTGTAGGATTTGATTAAGGGATGTCCCCCTCGGTATAGGGGGTGGATGAGGTAGATAAGTTGTAGATGACACACCAGTGTATGGTGGTGTTGAATAATCAAACTATGATGGGTACATCTAAGAGGAATAGATGTCGACAGCATGTACCCTAAATAATAAGTAGAGGTGATGGGAAATTATTGAGGTAGGGTATAGGTGGGAGGAAATTATGTGAAGACCCTTATAGAAATAGGTGGAAAATTTTTGGGTATGGAAAGGACCAGGTTCTAGAAGGGAGTATGAGATGCCAACTTGACTAGTGGTGAGAAACAATGGGTACTAATGATGTCGGTATGCCTACACTAGGAGCCATAGATGAAGACATGGCTAATGTTGAAGTGCTGGTAGAGGTCGAGGGAGGGAAAAAAATTTGGAGGTGTAATAGATGTAGAAGGTGTAACAAATGCCAAAGGTGTAGCAATAATGGGTACAATATGTGACATGAGCATAGGAGTTGGTAATGTTGAAGTAGCATTTATGGATATGATAGGGGGCATGGAGGTAGGCATACCAAAGATAGGCTAGCCTGATGAATCATGGGTGGAAGAGGTGGCGAGATAATATTTGAAGGCCAAGAGGTTATGATCGAGGAATTTAGAATAATCCTTGTCACCTATAGGTACAGTCATGATATTGGGATCCATCGAAGATGAGATGGAAGGTGGTGATGGGCCAAGAGGTAGGGGTTGATGTCGGCGTGAAACACAAGGGTGTTGGTTTGCAAGTGAGTCAAAACCATGTTAATGGTGGAAATATAGGTGGTCTAATCTCGAAAATATTACGAAACATATAAAGAGAAGATGGGAAGGATCTAGAGGAAGAAATAGGTTATTGTTTTTATAAGAATAAAAACACGTAGACTCGATACAGTCGGGAAACCAATCTTTGGTTAGGTTGTATGACCTATGTCGATTCATTGAATAACTAAGGAAATTTGAAATTTGAATAAGAAATTGGAAAAACAAGAGAAATTGGGCTCTGTTAATGGTGACAGAGACTCAGGAATAAGTATATTGTAAGATGTGAAACATAGAAAGTTACAAAAAGTGAATATGTAAGAAGAATGTTGTTTTTGATAGAATAATAAAAAAACACAGAGTAATCGATGCCGATGGTCAACTTAACCGGTTGGTATGATGATGAATGAACCAACGTTGGTCATTGGACCGATGTCGATTCTTATCGATATTTTGAGAAGATGAAGAAAATTTTGAATTTGGAGTGAATTAAGTCAAAATAAAAGCCAACCCAGAAGTTGTGTATGGCTGAAATATGTCCTATCACACTCAAAAAAACTAGAATACACCGAACTATGATGGTGGAGTGTGAAAGAGAAGAAAAATTATGAATCATTCTCACAACTCAAAATGCAATTCAATCAAGCAAAACTAGCAAAACATGTAAATCCTAGGTATCGATTTTAATGTTTAGTGGCTTATGCCTTTTAAACTGACTATGAATAGAATAAAGTTTTGGATAACGAAGGTACCCTATAAGAAATATATGGCTGGTTTCAGGTTAGTTTTGGATAAAGTGGCCTGATATACCTTTTAGTGTCTGTGGTCTATGCTCTGATATGACAAACTCGCCATAAGACCAGGAGAGGTGCCCACCATCAAGGTTGTTAAATCCTTGATGGATTCTTCTGAAAGGAAATTTTTAAGAAATGTGTAAATTATTTAAATGGTTTGTCCTAGGAGTGTGTGCACAAATGTGAACTACACTTAATCCAATCCAATCACCAAGTGGTCATGACCTCCACCGTGTGATTGCTAATTAAATCTATGTGATCTAATGCAACACTCAAAGGATGAAATGCACATGATTTTAAACCCAAATAAAAAATGATATTCGATGTAGCAAAAGGAGAATAGGAAGAGGAATTATCTTTCACTAAATGCAGAAAAAGAAAATAAGAAGTGTTCTTTTTAAGCACTAAAGGACAAATTTATTTTAGACAAATAGAAAGAAAAGAAGATTAACCAGAGAGAGATTTAGTGTGAAATTTTTAGGAAAGAAAGAAACACCCAAATGCACCCTATATGAACAATGAAAAGAACCTGAAAGATGGGTCCCACCAGGCATGCCAAAATGTTTCACCATAAAGTAGAGATAAAACATATAAGAGGTAAGGGTAAGGAGGAATACCTATGATAGTCAAAGATAGGTTGTGTCGCATGTTGAATGTTGACCAAGTTGATTATGAAGAGATTCCCTTTGGCTAGGAGGAACGACATGAAATAAAATAGAAGACCACAAAAAGAGAGTTAAACAAGATATGGCATTGGATTACATAATGTATGCTAGATATAGGAAGTGTGATACTTCCTAAAGAGGCTGTCAATCCACTGTTGTAAACAATTTAATGCAAGGAAAGAGCATAAATAAAGAAATCCTACTGTAGTTGATATGATTTAGGCATCTCATATAAACACATTAAGAAAATCTAATCTAACAGGCAAAGTTATGATTAAAAAAATTAGGTTGGTAAGGTAACCTGGGTTTGTAGGTCCGACAGAGGTGTAGGTGAGATCCGGGTAGATTTGATGAAGTTTGAGTGGGTTTTGAGTGAGTTATTAGCTTGCTGGTTTGGATAATTTTACTAGTCACAAAGATTGTTGGTTGGGTAATGCTCCAACACAATAAGTAAGATTTGAACAATGGAAAGAATATGCAAATAAGAAAATAGGTCTGCTCATACTCATAGATCGAAAAAGGAAGTACAAATAGGGGTGTTGTGTAACCCCCATGCCTAAACAAGGAAAGAATATCAATGACACCATTGATGCATATGACGTGACTGATGCATATGATGCCACTAAAGGAGGAGTTACAATTCCAAATAAGGAATGTAACTCCTATGACGCACTGACGCAAATGACAATGATAGATTCTATGACAAAATCTGACACTTGTCATTTGACTTCCTAAGACCTATGACTCTCACAAGGCGAGATGACTCACCAGGTGATGTGGATGATGACTAGGCATGTCACACACACCAACACCCCCCTTCATTGAAGCCAAGGAAGAGGTCATGGTAAGCTAGAATAGAAAATAAGACTCCCCTAGATAACTAAGAAAGATGTGTCAATGGGGCTCGACAACTAAAGGCCTGATAAGGTGCCCATATACAAAAAACATCTTTCTGAAAGAAGAAGAGGAGAAGGAGGACTATATAGCCCGAAGAAGATGGGTGGCTGCAGCAGACCTCACCCCAAGAAGAGACCACAAGTGAAGAAATTTCACCTCAGTGAAGGGCTTGGTGAATATGTCTAAACTTTGATCAGTTATCTAAACATATTATATGTCAATGATGTTTTCATGTATCAGCTCCCATATGAAGTGCATGTGAATCTCAATGTGCTTCGTTCGTTGATGTTGAACTAGATTTCTACAAATCTGAGATAGTGCTCATGTTGTCACAATAGATAATGGTAGGCCACCAAAGTGGATGCCAAACTCTGTCAAGATACCATGTAACCAAATAACTTCTGTGGCAGTGTTAACTACTCCTATGTACTCTGCTTTTTTGATGATATGGCAATGGCATTTTACTTCTTATTAGACCAACTGATAGGACCTGAACCAAGAGTGAAATTGTAGCCTGAGGTAGACTTCCAATGATCTAGATCACCGGCCCAATCTGAGTCTATAAATCCAACCAAGTCAATCTCAGTCCCTCCTAAGTAATGAATACCATCTATGTGAGTGCCAAAACATAGTGAAGGATCCACTTTGCTGCTTTTAAATGCAGCTCATGAGGCTCCTACATAAATCTGGACACGATCCCGATAACATACGAAAGATCTAGGCTGAGTGTGAGTAAGGTAGATCAAGCTCCCCACCAACTACCGATAAAGGGTACCATCAACCAAGGGGGAAGAGAAATCAAAAACCAACTTGACCCCGAAAAGAAAAGGAGTAGGTGAGGACTTGCAATCAAACATGTGAAACCAAGCAAGCAAATCAAGAGAGTACTTAGGCTGCGAGATCATAATTCCCAAGTCAGATTGTGAAATCTGGATCCCAAGAAAGTAATGAAGCAATCCTAAGTCAGACATGGAGAACTTGTTGGCCAAGGAGATCTTCATAGAATCAATGATAGAGGAAGAGCTACCCATGATCAACAAGTCATCAACATAGAGAACAAGAATAAGCATGGAGTCATCCTACCACAGAATATACACATTTGGGTCAGAGTGACACCGAGTGAACCCTGATGCAAGTAAAAAGGAGTCCATCTTGGCATACCAAGCCCGAGGGGCTTGTTTAAGGCCATAGAGAGACTTATTTAACTTGCAAATGAGGGATGGATCATGGACATAACCCGAAGGTTGTTCCATATAGATCTCTTCCTCTAGGTCCCCATGAAGGAAGGCACTCTTAACATCCATCTGGTGGACTTCCCATCTATTAGTGGTAGCGATGGAAAGGGTCAATCAAATGGAAGTCATCTTCTGCAACTGGAGAAAGGTTTCCAAGTAATCAACCCTAACTACCTAGGAGAAACCCTTAGCTACAAGTCGCGCTTTATACTTCTCAACTTCTCCATTGGCTCCATACTTTGTTCGATATATCCACCTACACCAAATGAATTTTCTTCCTTTCGGAAGAGGGGTAAGATCCCAAGTGTCATTCTTTATGAGTGAGGAATACTCCTCATCCATAGCAGAATCCCACTCAAGAATCCTAGAAGCTTCCTAGAAAGATGGTGGATCAGAAGCAGAGGTGAAGAAGGAGTGGGGTCCAATGAAACTCGAGTGAGTACATCTCTCATCTGAAGGATCTCCAACTAAATCTCTAGCACTCTATAAAGTTTTCCTAGCCCAAAGAGGTCCCAAGGTTCAAGCTCAGAGTTGAAGATTCTTCACTCGAGTGAGAAGGGACATAGTCCTCATCATCACTACTTATCAAAATCAGAAGACTCAGAAGTTTGAGGATCGGGAGGAGCAGGGAGAGGAGGAACTCACTCAACAACATCATCATCGATGAGTCAGAAATCTGAATCAGTGGGAAAAAGAACCTCAGTGGAAGTAAAGTCAAGGATGACTCATCAAACTTCACACTCCTCTCAATATAGAGCTCATGGGTAGTAGGGTTCAACAATCGATATCCCTTCACGCCATCAGGATACCCAAAAAGATACAAGGTTTGGATTGTGGATCCAATGCCTTGCATTTCTTCTTGGGAATCAAGCCATAGCCTTGGATCCGAAGACTCAAAGTGCTCAACATCAGGCTTGTGTCCAAACCAGGCTTCAAAGGGTGTCATCCCTCTTACTACCTTGTGTGGAACATGATTTTGAATGTAACAAGCACAATTCACTACTTCATCCCAATACTACGGAGGAAGGGACTTTGAGTGAACCATACAAGTAGCCATCTCCTTTAGAGTTTGGTTCTTTCTTTCTGCAACTCCATTTTGGGAAGGGCTATAAGCAACTATATGCTACAAAGCAATCCCCTCAGAAGTGCAGAAATCCTCAAACCTATTGCTCACATACTCACCTCCATTGTCGGTTTGAAGAACCTTGATAGACCATTCCGCTTGTTTCTCAACAAGAGCCTTAAAGTTTTGAAAATGCTCAAAGACTTCAGACTTAAGCTTAAGAAAATATACCCAAGTATAACGTGAAAAGTCATCAATGAAGGTTAGTATATATAGAGCTCTAGTGAAAGAAGGAGATGGAAAGGGGCTAGAAACATCACTATGAACAAGATCCAAGGGACGAGTAGCTCTCCAAGATTTTCCCTTATCAAAGTTTTTTTCGGGTGCTTTCCGAGGGTGTAACCCTCACAAATACCTTTAGAAAACTTAACTCGGGGTAACCCATTGACCATTTCATTTTGGCTCAATTGTTCAAGGTAACGATAATTTAGATGCCCAAAATGCTCATGCCATAGCTTTCTAACCTCATTTGCATGAGTGAGCAAGGCATTGGGCATCAAATCAGAAGAGAAGTGGGAAAAGGTATACAACCGTGAATGGTGATCCACCTTTCCCTCAGCCATAGTGTAGTTAGAGTTAAGCTCACGAATGATCACCGAGTTAGGACCAAATTCCACTCACATTCCTTCACCAAGGTGGGTGATTTGGTAAACCGATAGGAGATTGGTAGAGAGATTGGGAACACTCAACACTTGGTTAAATGTTCCACCTTCTATCTCTACCGATCCACTACCGGAAACTCAACACATGAGTGTCATCACCCAACATGATTTGGGACATGCCACATGGTTCAATGCTAGAGAATTCAACCTCTGAAGAATCCATGTGGTGCGAGGCACCAGAATCGATAATCCAAGTTGATGATGGAGCTGATCTAGCTACGAGGGCCTTACCTTTCTTCTTTTCATTTTTAGACTCCTTTGCTTTAGAAGACTCACCCTTCTGAGCATTTTGTTTAACGGATTCAGGAACACTTATTTTATTCTTCTCAAGCAAATGAGTTAAGTGATCAATTTGTTTCTAAAAACAATGATGCTCATCATGGCCAGAATTCTTACAATAGGAGCATTTAAACTTTTCCTTCTTCACTTTAGGCTCAGAAGTCAAAGTGTTAGTGTTGGGCTTAGCTAGGGGTTGGTTGGTCTTGGTTTCTTTCTTAGGTTGGTCCTTTGTTTCTTTCTTATTTTCATTTTTCTTTCCCTTATTCACCACAAGGGCATGTGACTTGGATTTTAGAGTCCCCATTTGAATGAGTTTGTCCTGTTCTCGAATGAGTTGGGATGAAAAATTGTCAAAGGAGGGCATTTTCCAAGCACTACCCAAGGCATCTTTTCATGGCATGGAAAGTTGAAATGAAGATAGAGTATTCAGGACCTAACTTAGAAAGAATCGACAAGATCAATTGAGAGTCTTTCTTTTCCACTTTACATTCCTTTAGAAGCAATCTAGTGTGGACAAAATTTGAGAAGAAGGCCTGCAGGTTTTCAAAGTCACTAGGATTTAACCCTAGTAGTTCATTCTCCAACTCATGCGCTCTCATGTCATCTTGCTTCCCAAACATATCATCGAGTGTTTTCCACGCTTTACATCGGGTGTCGAGGAAGTTTTGATGTGGAAGAGAAAGTTAGGAGAGACAGGACATACAGAGAAGACCTAAGGCTTCATCACAATGGTTGAACCACTTAGATTTTTCAGTTCATCATTAGGTTTGGTCTCTAACCCCATGGTGACACGGTATAACCCTTTACTTCACAAAACCAATATAATTTTAGATTTCCATTCAATAAATTAAAAGGTGTGAGCACCGGTACTTTAGAGATATCCATAATGAAGAGATAGAACCAACGAAGGAAAAAGGAAGGAGAGAGAAAAGAAACAACCACCCCAGAACAATATCACACCCCCGAGTTAGGGCACTTTATAGTTTAGTGCATTGATTACAATCAGATGTGACTGTGTGTCGAGAACTAGTCTGTCACTCACCTTGCAATCAGCGTAATAACGTGCAAGAGTGGAGACAACAATCAAGGTTTGTTGGGCACAATAGTTCGACATCGTAAGCAAGCACAAGAACGAGTGAAAATAAGAAGGGGAAGAGAAATCCTTGAGAAATAGCATCTCACATCACATGAAAGAATCCCTTTTTTGTAAGACTATGTGGTGGACACTGCTCACAAGTCCACAAGAAATAAAAGGGATAGAACAAAGCTCAAGATGATTTGAAATGAGCTGAATTAAGCAATACAAAGACACCCCCAGAATGTGCACTTTATAAAATAGTGTGTTTACAAAAATGATAATCCCATCATCTAGAGTGTGAAAAAACATGCAACTTTGACTAAAGAAGTGCTCAAAACCGAGCAACGAGTCAAAATTTATAGCAAAAAAATAATTCCCATAACTGATGGAAAAATGCTAATAAGCCTACAAACGGATTAAAAAAGTGCCCTAAACATGCAAAAGGGTGTCGTATGTATGCTCATTGGAAATGGCATCAAATTTTAGATAGGGTTTGTTTTAATTACAAGGGGGATTAGCCTCCTGCCAACCCGGACCTCACCCTCCGTCTTTGTCACTCAAAGGAAGGATATTAAAACAAGCAAAAATACCCCAAAAAAATTTACAATGCCAATTAAAAATTTTACACCTTAAAATATTAAAGGTGAGATTGATTTTACCTTCAAATAATTCTAAAAGGAAATGTTGATCGAGTTGCTCCAATTTGTAGGGTAAATGAGAGTGTTGACTGAGTTATTAGCCAGATGACTTGTTGAGTTTGACATATAGGAGTTGGTTAGTGCCAATGACATATGGTCCACGTGGAGGAGATGGTGCCTTGTCACAATGGTCGAATGCAGCAGAGATCCTACGGGCTGGCAGAAGGAGCACTGTGAACCAAAAATGGCAGAGAGGAATAAGGGACGAGCTAGTGGAAGGAGAAAAAATGAGCTACCAATGCGGATGTAAGCTGAATTACCGAGTGGTCAAAGTGCAGGTCAATACACGAGTCATGGAAAGTTTGCAATGTGAGTGGATACCAATGTAAAATCCAAAGTTGATCACCATAGACCTAAGTTCACTTAGAAACAAAACCTGAGCTACCGAATCAGTTTGAAATCAAAGACCAAAGAAGTCATTTACATATTGAAAGGCCAAGCGAGCAATACCACAAAGAGACTTGAGAAAACTCCGAGTAAATCCATATTAGAGCATTAGTGCAAGTGAGCCAAGGTGTTCAATACATGAGCGGGGGAGAATCAACCACAGGCCAAAACATCCAAAGCAACCACGTTCAAACCAAGCACGTAGACAGGTGAAACCAGTGTCGATAGTGCTAAAAAAATCACAGAGATCAGAGGCGAGAGGTATCAAAACCCAATGCACAACAAAGAAATGCATGAGCAAACCAAAAATGAGCCTCCAAATCCAAAAAAATGTGCGAGTAGTGGGTTCACCAATGCAAATGAGTTAACAGGTAGAAAACGTCCATGCAACGGTGACCTCGAGAAAACAATGAACCACAGGTCCACGCCAGAGTAAAAACATGAGCTCACAAGAATAGAAGCAATCCCAAATGAACTCAACAACCATGATAAAGAAAACCAACCAAATACTCTCAAACTTGTAACTACTGAAACCTCAATACGAGGTGAGCAATACAATTCCAAAATAATAATAAAAAAACTTACATGAGGAAATAAGAAGAAACCAGAAGTAATAAAAAACTTGATAAATGAAGAGTGCATTTTACTGAAAACCAGCTCTGATACCATGAAAGAGGGATTCATGAGAACCGATGTCAAAATAATGCACCACAACGAATTTGCACTCCGATGGTAACATCAAGCTCCAACACAATAAGCAAGATTCGAACAATGGAAAGAATATGCAAATAAGAAAACATGTCTGCTCATGCTCATAGATCAAAAAAGAAAGTACAAATAGGGGTGATGTGTAACCCCCATGCCTAAACAAGGAAAGAATATCAATGATGCCACTAACACATATGATGTGACTGATGCATATGATGCCACTAAAGGAGGAGTTACAATTCCAAATAAGGAATGTAACTCCTATGACACACTGATGTAAATGAAAATGACAGATTCTATGACAATATCGACACTTGTCAATTGACTTCCTAAGACCTATGACTCTCACAAGGTGAGATGACTCACCGTGATGATGTGGATGATGACAAGGCATGTCACACAAGATCACTAGAAATCTTAAGAGTCATGATGTAAGGTTATAAGATTCAGAACCTAAACAAAGAGTTTGGAAATCCTATTTAAGGAAAATTGACAGTTGTTAGGGGACCAACATCGGATGAGGAATAACTAGCATCGGTTAGGAGAAAGTTTCATACTTGCTAAAAATAGCCCGATTCTTCCTAAATATGGTGTGATTGAGATTTTCATTTTGGGTCATAAGTGTGTAATGACGCTAAATGGAGTGGGAGAGTAGTTAGAGGGATAATATACCATTAAGATTAGGGTTATAATAAGTCCTAGTTTGTTAAGGTGAGTGGGGACTTAGTCTAGGTAATAAATAGGGTTGGAATAGGTCTAGGGTGAGGTGGATAGGTGAGGTGGCTAGGTGAGGTAGATAATTAACTTAATTTTGGTTAATTAAATTAATTAACATGTGCAAGTTTGCATGGTGGGGAAGTAGTGTCAAATTAATTAATTAAAGGGGTTTTAAGGGTTTTGACCCAATTTTGGGTGTCTACAGTACAACCCAAGAAATTGCAGCAGATGAATATTTGACCAAACTGGGAACTGGAAGAGGTTAAGGGTGCCTTTAGGTGCCTTAGTATGTAGTATGGGTGTTCAGTGCAGCCAGTAGAACAACTCGGGACCTAGATCTAGAAGTGTCACTAGATCTTCACAATGTCTCGATATTTGTTACGTGATTTTCACAGTAACTTTGTTGATGACGCCGAAATCATTTAATGAAGATTCACCTACAAGACCCCACACAAATCATAAAACCCCTAAAAAATAAATATGCTTATAAAGGGGTCGGACTGACCTCAACTGCCACAATGGTTGACTTACAACTAAGCATTCCACTACATTCGAAACCCAATGTAGTTATGTGTGCTTATATGTGTAATAGCTTGCCTAGGGTGCCCTAGCGCTTGATGACATGGAGATAGGGTCAATAGCTAGATGTAATGAAAAATGGTGGATGGAATAGAATAGACTTCCCTTTCCTATGCAATGTGTGTGATGCAATGATGCCCAAATGTAGTCCCTTGCCTTAGTAGATAGCTAGCCCTTGATAGTAGATATTCCGCCCATAAGATAGTAGGTATGTTATGTTTATATAGGGATCTCTTGCTCAAATTTTGACATTAATGACCCAACATGTCAACTAGTACCTAGGGGAATGAGAGGGAAAATTACAAAGACTAACCTTGAAACTCTAAATTAGATGCAAGTGCTACTGAGACCAAGGCACCTAAAATAAGGACCTGGGGTGCCCATGGGTACCCCAATTCTACCCTAGGCACCCTAGTCAAATACTAGAGATGACAAATGACCAAATAACGACACCTAATATTCCCTAAAAGACAACCAAAACTATGTAAACAACTGATGACTATGCAAGAAAAAAATGAAGAAGACAACCGACTAACCGACGACGGGACTATGGGATTGGTCATTAGTGAATAACTTATCTTACACAAGATCCATATATGAAACAACATACTTTGCAATATAATTTTAATAGAAAATCCGTTATTTTGTGACTACAATATTTCTAAATCGAGTTCTTACAAATCCATCGGCCCAATTTGAAAGACTTATCGGTTACATCAAGGGTAGTGTTATCCAAAATTCACCCCCCGGGTAATTTTGATAACATGCATCAGATTATTCAATCCCGAGAAAGTATATTGATTCAAGGCAAAAAATCATGTTTCTGGGGTCCCCTCGGTTTCTTTCTAACCCTCCTGTCCAAGAAGAAAACCCAACGTTTTAAAAGTATGTGAAAAAGTTGCAAAGAGCCAGGCTTGAGGCCGAAATACAGAGAAAATCGACTAAGGCAGCACTAGGGACAGTTGGGACGTCGGGGCCCGAATCGGCCGAAAAGCCGCCAGGTGGTCTGACGCAGCATTTGGGACAGTTGGGACATCGGGACGCATGAGGCACAAAAATCTGAACCGGCTGGAAAAATGGGAATAATTTCCTAAGTCTCGCTTCGCTCGATCTGGGACAGATTAGGCCAAAGGTATGCGAAGGACCTTGCGAATCGGCCGGTTTTGCGCAAGTCAGTCCATTTCGGGCAGTTCGGAGATATTTGTCCCAGGCATTCCAGGACATTTGGGACAAGAGTACGTGGAGGACGTGAACCAGCTGGTTTGGCCGAAACAGAGGACTTTCGTAAGGGACATCTCGGGCCAAGGGACGCGAGGGACGTGGCCGAAAGATCCGAGAGCGAATGGAAATGTGCCACGTGTCTTCACCATAACAGGAACAAGGAAGCCCAAATCGGGCGGTTCGGAGGAATTTATCCCAGGTAGTTTGGGATAGCCTGGGCCAAAGGTACGCGAGGGACGTGAAAAGCCAAAAGAGCTGCCAACGAATCAGAACGTGCCACGTGTCGAAAGCTTGAAAAGTTGCCAGAGTGCCCCTCGTGCCCGAGCCAGCCAATAAAATAGTGCCACGTGTCCAAGTTTAAGGGCCCGAAAGGAATTTTCAGAGGGTGAACCCGTGGATGAATCAGAGGCTGACACGTGTCATCCAAGTGGCGAGTGCGGGAAAAACTCAAATATTTTCCTGCCGATCCATTTTGTATTTTTGCCCTAAATCTTCAAATCATCATATCTTTCGATCCAGGCTCGATTTTCGTGTTCTTTATATCAATGGAAAGATGGAGAGATTCTCTACATGATTCTGGTCAATCTTGAATTTTGGTTCAGTTTGGAGTGAGAAAATTGAGAAACGCCTGCACGTAATAGTAGGCAGAGTAGCGTTTCAACAATTAGCTTTAATACAAATGAGACAGGTTCGCCGTTTACTGCTGGACGATGTCTGCCATTTTGCCAGGATTCACCACTTCTACCATAATGAGATAAACTAAATGTGACCTAGAAGTGGTTGGGGTAGATCTGACTTTCCTCTCTCTTCCCTCTCTCATTCTTCCTATATATTGTAAAGAGGGGCTTCTTTCTAAGGGTCGAACATTCTGTTTGCCCCTCCGTTCTTCTCTCTTGGCGCGAGTGAATTTGTGGGGTTCGAACCTCCCATTTAAAACTGTAATGCAACTTTGCCTCTTGGCATTTTTTAGTGTATTGTATCGATCTTTGGAGCAAGTAATGCATGTCTGTGGATGATTCTAAACCCTCTATGTGTTCATCTGCATCCTCCTGATCTTTCACTACAACTTTTGTTATCTCATGCATGATCTCGCATCACGTTTGAATGGTCTGTGTTTATTGGTAAGATAGGTGTTCTTCATTCCTCGGTGCATCACCTCTGTTAGCTTAGGTTTATTTTTATGTATCTCCTTACCCTGTCTCCTCGGCAAGATTAGATTAGGTTTTGAGTAAACTCTCTGCATTTTTCGTGTGCATCCGAACAGAGGAATAGGAACCACCTTCTCTGGAGATTCCTTTCTCATTTCTGCAAGTCCCACACTTGGAGAAAGGATTCCATGTTGTGCAATCACACTTTGGATGCTAGCGATCAAACTAGAAATCGATCAACATCCGAGGGTGCTATGATTTTGCACTAACAGTAGTAGTTAAAATTCCAATGCTACAATATCTAATTCCAAAGGCTTACTTTACCAATACAACCTACCCATCCTTTACAAAACATGTTTTCCATAATCTCATCTAAGACTCACAAAGTAGAGCCATTTTATCTTTTCCTCATCAAAGGCCGCTAGTTGAATAATTACATAATAGACTTAGGTTCCTCGGATAACTTAATGCCGATAAAATTTACTAATTCTATTGGGCTAACCTTGACATGAATCGGCTCTTGATACTCCATGGAGTCCAAATAAGTTCCATTTGTGTGATGAATCAAAGATGCAAAAGTATCTCTTGCCGACTTCCTAGACAAGAAGGTTTTTCTGACCATTTTGGTATCTGACATCACAACATCTTTTAGAATTTTTTTAAGAAGAATTTTTTGTAGAGACTTAGAAGTTGAGATACAAATGGATTGGTCTTCCACCACCATTCTAGTAAAAGGAGAGATGAATAATTTTTTTCCATGAGAAAGATGAAGTACATTATACAAAAATCGAGATGATCCGAGGGTTGATATATTGTTTCAAGACAATGGACTTGTAACTACTTCTTGACTTCTAAAAGAGATGAGAAATTTCCTTTTCTTATGGAGGATGATGAAAATCAGCTATGGACAATGGAGTTTGATAAAATCCATTCTAGTGCTAGCTCGGATTAGGTTTGGTACTAAATTATCCTTCAAGTGAGTTACTTCCTTTTTCTTATAAATTACAATTTGAAAACACCAATAATACCACGAAGTATGAAGCCCTTATTCTAGGGATGGATGTAGCTGAATCTATGGGTATCAAGAATTTAAAATGTCTTAGTGATGTTGAAGTGATCATCAAACAAGTTAGAGATCAATATCAAGTTAAGAACCCAAGACTCAAGCATTATAGGAACAGAGTATGGGATTACATCGAGTCTTTTTATGTTTTTCAATCTAGGCTATTCCTGTGAGAAAAATGAGAAAGTTGGTTATCTTGTAGTATTGACTTCTCTCATGAACCCACATCGATTTGAAAAAGGAAAAAGTTATTTTTGAAATGTTTTTCATGCCAAGTGTTCCGTATAGTTTCAATCACTAACAGGTGTTCAACGAAGATATTCATATTCTCTCTTTCTTGGAGTAAAGAGATAACTTCAGAATCTTTTCTATGAAGGAATTGATGATCCGAATCGAGAGTTTGTTCTGATTAAGATAAAGGAGAGATAGATGGAGTTTATGTTAGAGTAGGTATTTACCTTAGCTCATGTTCACCTAGGTACTTTATTTACCTTTATTGTATTTATCCTCACCCACTTATGTGTGTGGATATTTATTTTATCTTATTTAGATATTAGGAGATATTATCTAGTTGTTAGGTATAGTTCTTTCCTTGATCTATAGTATTGACTAGATCCTTGATGTCTAGTTCTCTCCTAAATCTATGGTCTTGACTAGTTCTTTGATGACTAGTTATTTCCTTGATTTATGGCTTGATCTACAACCTTGATTGGTTCTTAGATTGTTATTCCTTGCCTATTTAAGCAAGGCCCATTCTCAATGTATTGCATTGAGTTCCATAATAATATATGATATTACTTCTCATTTGTTTGCAAAGGTTTATGTAAAGTTATTTTGGCAAATTACTTTCATCTTATTGATCATGGTGTTTAATTAGCATCTATGTTCTTGGCTTGGTATGATCTGGTTATCGTTCCTTTCATGGTATCAGAGCTGGAGATTGTTGTTAACATCCGTCTGTAAGTTTTATTTTGCAAATAAATTATTTGTGTATTCATATATTTGGGATTTGGTTGTATTTTTTTGCTGCGTGCATTTTTATGGAAAACAAAGGCTTCCATTGGATCTCGGAAGGTGTGAAAACCCTAAGATCGACTGTAAACTCGGTCGTTTCGCAGACAGTCATTTTTTGGATTTTTGTTGCTACAGAGAAGCACATTGGTTTGCCTCGGGATTCGTGCCCACCAAAAAAGAAATCACAAGATTTTTTTGGGTTTGTTGGATTTTTGAGATCTCTACGCAGGCATTTTTGTTGCGGCGTAGCTATCTTGGTTTACGCAGAAGGTTTTCAGATCTTTCCTTTTTTGGCAGGGGTCCACGGATGTTGTGCACGTATTTACTATTTTGGGCAAATCCGTAGGTTGCTATTTTGGAAAATGAAGGTCACTGTCTACACAGTCCAGAAATAGTAATTTTTACCAAAAGCGGTAGTTGGATGTGACTTTCTCCATTAAAATCCTTAGCCCTTGGTCATATGAGGGCTTAAAGCTTGTGATTCCTACTAGTAGGTGCTTAACTTCAGCCCCCTTTAATTTTATTTTTGTGGTGAAGGAAACAACAATTTATTTTGTTTTAGTGGCAACTAAAATAAATAACAGAGCAAAATATTAAAAAGCTTGTAACTTTTGATCGGTAACTCGGTTTTGAGTGCCATTTTTACAAAAGTGCTTGTTTTTTTGTGCTCTTTCCATTAGAAATATTTATTTTGAGACTTGCACTATAATTATAAAGTGTCAAATATGGAGGAGTGTTGTAATCAATTGTGGATGCAATTTTGGCTGAGCCCAACATCCTAAATTTTTGGGAGTTATAGTTTGTACCTATCATGGATTCTGAGAATGATATGCTTTTCTCTGAAGTATGTGGACTTCAAGAGGATATTGTCAAATTTGTGGAAGAAAATAGATCACTCAAGAAACAAAATTCTCTTCTACAATCACTCATTTATGATAAGGATATAATAATACACTCCCTACAGAACAAACTTACTAGCCTTCAGCATCACCATCATATTATGGACAACCATATCTATGCTCCTAGTCCACTTGCAACTATTGCTCCTGCACCCACTGACATTGATCTGTCAGTCTTTGAGTTTGTTCCTGCTCTTGATGCTTCTAAACCTATGAGGCTTGTTACTGCATGCTCTTCCACATTTGTGCCTATTACAGTACCACATGTTGTGTATCCTACTTCTGCTTAGCTGCATGGATTTTTAAGAAGCATACCACTACATTCAGTTCTTGCATGCTCCGTTCTATGGGTCTCACTAGTGGAGTCATTGGCAGGCATTCACAAGGTATTGTTTCCTCTATTCCACATGTTAAGTGGAATTCTCGTCATGACATTGGTTTTCGAGCAAATACTTCATTGGGATCACACATTAGCAGAGCTACTTTTTTTGTTCGCTCAACTCTTTCTGAGGATCATGAGCAACACATGAGTTCTGCACCTTCACTCGTGGATTGAGAAACCTCGAGATTTCAGCTATCGACATGATCAACTCCGACACACATTCGATGTTCTTTTCGCATGCACCATTGTGCATTTTGCACCAAGTCATATGCGAGCATCTTCTTCATCCATCCGTGTTGATTTGGGGTGGATATCCTCGATCACTCGTGGAGGCGACATAGAATTCATTGAGAGGACTTTTGACATGTTGACAGTATCTCTTATGGGGGATCTATTCTGGTGAATTCCAGTGTTATTTTGTCAGTGTTCGAGTAGTTGATTTTGGGCAACTCATATAGATTTGTAGCATCACTCCACCCATTCAGCAGTATGGGAGGGTGTGGTGCTGATCTTGCTTCTTTCAGTTGTGTCCTTGCCTTGTTACCTTGGCTTTTCTTGGATCGTGACACTTTGGATTTTGTGTCCTTGCCTTGTTGCTTTGGTTATTGTTCTTGGATCGTGGCACACCTATTTACAACAGTTGATCGAATTATGTTTGGTGTTTTTTTGCACTTTCGACATCACTCTGTTGACAGTCTCCTTGTATGGAGCTATTCTGGTGGAGCCCAGTGTCAGTTGTTTTTGAGTTTTGTGATCGAGTAGTGGATTCAGACCACAGTGCACACCAAACTTCTTCAACATTGTACAAATTTTTTTGAGTGAGCTTCTTGGGATGCCTTGGAGCGGGTCTTTACTCTCTTTACTTTGTTGTTACTGGTTTTGGGTACCTTGCGGTGTCCCTTTTTCCCCAGTTATTGTACATGAGTACCTCATCAGGCCTAGTTGTCGGGACTCATACTATGGACATGCCACTTCTATTTTAGCCCCTAGCTTCACTTGAGGGGGTGTTAGAGTAGGTATTTACCTTAGCTCATGTTCACCTAGGTACTTTATTTACCTTTATTGTATTTATCCTCACCCACTTATGTGTGTGGATATTTATTTTATCTTATTTAGATATTAGGAGATATTATCTAGTTGTTAAGTATAGTTCTTTCCTTGATCTATGGTATTGACTAGATCCTTGATGTCTAGTTCTCTCCTAAATCTATGGTCTTGACTAGTTCTTTGATGACTAGTTATTTCCTTGATTTATGGCTTGATCTACGACCTTGACTGGTTCTTATATTGTTATTCCTTGCCTATTTAAGCAAGGCCCATTCTCAATGTATTGCATTGAGTTCCATAATAATATATGATATTGCTTTTCATTTTTTTGAAAAGGTTTATGTAAAGTTATTCTGGCGAATTACTTTCATCTTATTGATCATGGTGTTTAATTAGCATCTATATTCTTGGCTTGGTACGATCTGGTTATCATTCATTTTAGTTTATTCGGAAGGGGTCATAAAACTCAAGGAAAAAATATTACAAAAGGCCTTGTATGTCTTGAATCCTTGTTTGATAAGCATGACAAGTTTATCAAGGAAAAAGAAAAAGATTCCTCTTGTTACAATCGCTCAATTTGAGAATGAGAACATTGGTACCATAGAAGCGGAGACAAGAATGGTAAATGTTGGAAAGTGTTGATCACCTAAGGAGAAAAGGAGCTTCATCTCATTTCTGAGAAGATATTGTGATGTTTTGGTCTATTCATATGATGAGCTCAAGTATTTTAAGACAAAAGAGATGTATCACTTCATACCATTCAAACCCAAATCAAAGCCTTTTAGAAAGAAGAAATGGCTGTATAACCCAAATATTTATGATATAATTAAGGAAGAGGTATTGAACATTTTGAATGCAATAATCATTTTCCCTATTCACCACTCCACGTGGGTGGCCAATATTGTTCCAGTATGGAAGAAGAATGGAAAAATAAGGATTTGTGTCGACTTCTAAAATTTGAACCAAGCTTCATCAAAGGAAAACTACCTATTTCCTATCATGTATCACATCCTAGAGGAAGTCACAAGATCTGATATGATTTTGTTTCTCGATGGATTCTCTGTATATAACTAAATTGAGGTAGTGGAAGAAGATAGACATAAAATGGATTTGACAACTCCATGGGGTACTTTTACCTACAATAGGACATTGTTTGGCCTTATCAATGCTAGAGTAACTTTTCAACGAGAAATGGATCTTCATTTTCATCTATCTTGATGATATCACACTCTTCTCCAAAACGTGATGAGATCACTTGAAACTTTTGGAACAAGTTTTGATTAGGTGTCGATAAGAAAGGATTTATCTAAACCTAAAAGTGCATCTTTTGTGTTAACGAAGGAAACTCCGTGGTCACATCGTGAACAAAGAAGGAGCCAAAATTTATCTCGAGAGGATAAAAGCAATTCAATCACTCTCTTTTCCCACCAAAGAAGAAAGGAGTTCATTCTTTTTTCGGCAATGTAAAATGCATCCATCGCTTTGTTTTAGATTTTTCTCAATTGATAAATCACATCACAAGAATGATAAATCCTCAAGAAAGTTTCAGGTTGAATAATGAAGGTAGGGTTGCATTTGATGAAATCAAGGAAGAAATTTCTAAAGCTCCTACTCTAGTGTGCCCTAATTTCAAAAAAAAAAAATCATTTTATATTGTTATGCTTGAACATACTCTCTCGGCCATCTTAGTTCGGAGAATGAAGGTGGTGTTGAAGAATTGATTTCCTTTATGAGCTTCCAATTGGGTAAGTGCATGGAAATGAGGGACTAAAAGGGGTTAAACGTGGACACTTTTTTTTCCTAAAATTAGAAAAACTGAACTTTAATTAATAATTTGGCATGCATATTCTCAAATTTTGACAAAGTGATAAGAATAAGTACAATGTAGAGATCGGAATCTAGTTTCTAAACTACTAAATTTTTTTAAATGGTGGATATTAAGAGGTTCAAATGTGGTGTGCACACAAAGTAGGTCTATTTTTGTTAAAAGATAAGAACCTATTGTGTGTGTGCCCACCCTCCCCCATTTTTGAGTTCTATAAATTAGTTTTCAAATCCCTTTAGTAGAAAGTTAGATAATACCATGTATACGATGGCCCACTAATTTTTTTATAATTTTTGGATGAATATATGATTTTTACTAATTTTAAAAGTGCATACATCCTAAAAATGAAATATTTGTGTGTACACCCCCATAACTTTAAGAAAAATAGTCAATTTTTGTTGATTTTTTTAACGCGTGTAGAATAGAATTTAGATGAAACCATTTTTTTAAAAAAATGGATAAAAAAATCATAAATTGTGCACCAAAACGTATGCATAGGTTTTTGCAAGAAAAGAAACCACTATTAAAAGAAATTATGGATGAAAGCCTTAAACTAATCATAATTTAGAAAGAATTGTATCATCACAAAGGTAAAATTGAGCTTGACATCGTAGTATAAATTTTTTTAATATTATGTTATAACGCATGAGATATCAGGGTGTACACGTGATATTTTGATGTTTTTTTTCAAACACATATTTATTCATGGATTACATAGTCCAAACCTTAGGTTTGGATATCCAAGGAAAATCCAAGCCTATGGATTGGAAATTTCAAACCCAAAGAAGATGAAATGCACTCACTTTTTGACATGAGCGAATTATAACGCGTTCGTGTTCCTGTTTGCTATGTGGTATATGTGCTTATGGGAGGGATATATTTATTAAAATAAATGGTTTAATATTTATACTTTAAATTTATTATTCTTTATAATTTATTAATATTTTTTCATTTATTAATCTTTACACTTTATCACTTATTATAATTTAAATTTATTTTAGTAAATATAGGAAACTAGGGTCACTCTACACCTTATGGAACTAGTCTCACAACTCCATCAGTCACGATTTAGAAGATAGTTTTTCATATTCTAATATGGTCAGTACATAGGTATTTTTCAGGATTTCAACATTTAGCCTAAATCTTTTAGGGTTTAAATTCTACAATTGATGTCTATTTTGGGAAAGAATATAGTCATTGTTTAGGTTTTGGGCCTTTTGGATTGTTTATTGATATTTTTAGGAGTGTTAGATGTGTCAAAATTAGAATTTATAAACCTCACAACTCCTAAAGGTAGTGACAATTGATCGAATATATGGACTCGTTAATTTTTCCATGAGCATGGAGTTGAATCCCTAATTTCATCTTAGAATATGGTAGAATCATACTATGGATGAGTACCTACTTTACAATCTTAGGGAATGCATCTTTAAGAGGACCACTTGAGTGATCCTCACAATCAACAATGTAAGGGAGTGACCTTGGTTCCCATGTTGGCATGTATATAATCCTTTGATCCTTATAATATAGATTAACAATAGTAAGGTGTGGGCAAGAATATGATCTATCTAAGGACCCCATAATATATTCATTTGTTCAATAGAATAATAAGACATAACTTGAAAATTTATAATCTAATAGAGTGCATCACATAGATGTATTTATAAAAATTAGCAAAAGTTAGCGTAGGAGTAGGTGAAAATGTGCAAAATCTTCCACATATTCATTTACTTTCTATGGTTGAAAGAAACTCAATACTTTCATCAATATTTATGCTAATTAAATTATTTACATTCTTACCCTAGTTTAGGAGTAAGAAGATTGATTCAAGTTCCACATACTTTACAAGCAATCCAATCTACATTAAAAATAAGAGAAATGCTTTTCAGATATCCTTTTGTGTTTTTACCAAGAAACCCTTGAAATAATTTCATATATGGAAAAGACACCAATGAAATAATTTTGTGCATTACAAAAAAATAATTTGGTGAAATTGGTACAAGAGGGTGTTGTCATGAAAAATGTATGGCATGAAAAATTGAAACTTTGAGCATAACAACTAAGCCCATAGTTGAATTGTTCGCTTCCCGTCTACTAGTGCATCCTTCCTCTATCAAGCCTGCCTCATACCACTCTCAACCTAGCTCAAAAGAAATTATTAACAAGTTTTTAAAAAAATTCAATGTGCATTGATGATTGAATACGATGATTGATGATTTCAATGTGACTTGATGGAAGATAACTTCCCCGAGGCCTAAATGATTTCAATGTGACTTGATGGAAGATAACTTCCCCACGAGGCTAAAAAGGTCATTCCGAGCTAATCAAACACCTTATAAGGGAGTTCAAGAAATATATTAATAATCTAGAGGTTATGTCGAGAAATTTTGGAAGTTTTGGAGGTAATTTAGGAAGATTTAGGAAATGTTTTCTCTTTCAAGGACAATCCACTCAACAATGGGTTTCTAGGTGCAGGGAACAAACACTCTAATGGTGAAATCTGATTTCTCCAAATGATTTTGGGAGCTCTGTAAGGAATTAAGAGGAAAAAAATAGGAAATGAAAATATATGTGAATCCTATACATGTTGGTAACATCCATTTTTATCTAATACTTGAAGGTTTTATGAATAATTTCAAAATAGTGCAAGCTACCCCTTTCGGTTCCAGAAAAAAATGGCCCTAAATTTGCAAGCTCTAGAGAGATGGTCACTACATGGTGATAGGTGAATATTTTTAAATGTTGATAAGTACCTCTTGGAATGGGTATTTTCATAAATGATCATTATTTACCATGTGATGCAGCCTAGAATTCAATGATACAAATCCAATAAAACCCTAGAGTGTGACACACATCACTCAACCTAAACTGAGCACTCACCCGAAGCACGCAAAGGTACCAGGTCCCTCTTTAGGGTTGCTTTGTTGCAGGATGTTAGCATGATGAAGACTTCAGAGATACATATAGTTTCATTACTAACACATCATCTCAAAGAGCATACCGAGATCTAACCCTAAGGAGAACATAATTAAGTACTAACCATGATGAGATCAAAAACATATTAGATTCAGATACACACAAAACTAACACTTAGATTCAACCAATATTCTCCATTATATTCAATGTAATAAATATATAGAAGCTTCATTACAATAATAGTAGTATGTGCGTAACAGATTTAACAACATATCTCTGTATATATCTCCTCTCTCCTTCTATTACATAGTTTACTACATATATAAGGGTGGGGAATTTCCCTTCACCACTTATCCCTTCCCAAAATAGGCCACATGCTATTATTAGACACGTTCCTTTACAAAACTAGCTACAAATGCAAGTGTGCTAACAATAGACTATTGGTAGTTAACTAATAGTAATAGATCTATTTTCAGCCTGTGTCCATGTAAAGTGCTTTATATCTGATCTTCTAAGAATAGCCAATGCATTGTGCGCACGTCTCTACCTTGTTTGTTTTCTCTTGCACACCATCTCTAAAAATAGACCTTCATGAGCAAAAATAGCTAAGTCCTGAAAAGCTAAACTTTTATTCCACGCGCATGTTCTCCCTTTCTATTCGTGCCTTTGAATATGACCTATTTTCCCACACAAACTTCTTGTGTGATTTTTGTCAAGTGTTCTCTAATCAACATTACCCCACACTAATTTCATTGTCACCCCGACAATGGTCATCTCCAAAACTAAAGTAAAGAATTGAAGAATGGAAAGAAGTAAAGAATAGAAGAATGGAAAGAATGAAAGAATGTTTTTACTCTGTAGTCTCTTCTTCTACAACCTGAACAACTAATTCAGGATATTCCTATTTTATTTTGGCCTCCAAGGTCTACCACTCAAATGAGTGCTTCCTCTTCTCTTTCTGGAATTTCCATAGTAATAGACTCCAGTTCATCTTTCATGATATCTTCTAATCATTTTTAAGACCAACACAATGTTGGACATTATAGTCATCCTTCCCTCTAGTAAATCCATATTTTGTGCAATGAGCTTCCCAAGCTCTTCTAGCCAATTCTTGTGTGGTTCTTGTGTTGCTACCAGGGCCTCACACTTTTGTTTAACCATTGATAATCTTTCTGCGTGGCCCAATGTTTCATCCTTCATCACTTTCTAGACCTCATTGTTCTCCTCTAGGGTTTTTATGTTAATGAGCACCTCTGGAGCTATGTAGATGTTCAAGGCTTGGTCTGCTTTCTTCAGTTCTTCTTGCTTGCAAAGAATCCTTCATATGATGTAATATTCTACATCACTGAATCCTTTTCTCTCTACCTCTTGTGTTGGATCCTTTGGCACTGGCATGTACAAAGGTTCATCTTCAAGCACTAGGTCCACTAATGTACCTACATAGTGTATTGCCAAAGGAAATGTCTTTGGTACCTTTGGCTCTAAGTGTGGCCTAGCTCTTATGATATTATCACCAATTTTCTCTACGATGTTGATAAATACAGTTATTCTTCTGTGCTAAGTCTTTTCCTACGTTAGGTGTGTTATTTCTCCATCCTTAGTTTTAATCTCTTCCCTGAGTGCCCTAATTATGGCAGCCTTGTCCATATTCTACCTCGCCACCTCTATTGAGACTTTCACCAATGCATTACTTACCTGTTCATCTAACATGATAGTAGGATTTACTATCATGTGTCTAGCTTAAGGTGTCTTTTTCAACCTCCTCGATGCATGACTCCTCACACACATCAAAATCTAGCTCATCCATGTGTGTGTGCATGGACCATGATAACTACTTCCTTGTGCACACTGTAGCCATATCTTCATCCATTAATTCCCATCCATATAAGTCCTTTTGTGATATTGTGCTCTAGAAATGGGTGCGGAAAAATTTTACCTATGTCATCTGCATATGCATAACCCATGGCTGGTGGAATGTGCTCTCCACTTGTTCTTATAGACCTTGGCTACTTAGGAACTTGAGCCTCCAGATTTTGGACTTGTGCCTCCATGTCCTAAGAAGTCTCTGTAACTATCTCATCTATTCCCTTTTCCTCCTCTTCTACTTGCTTCATTTCTTCATCCTTTTGTTCTTCTACGTTCTCTAGAGGTGTAGGATAATTAGGTTTGCTTTCCTCTTATTCTTCCACCTCCTCATTCAACTTTAGTTTCCTTCTCCTTTTCATGGTTGTCTCCTTCTATGGAGAGAGTCTGGGTGATTTACGCATTGTTTACAAGGTAGCACCTTGGGTCCTTGTTCTCTTGAATACTCTCTTTTTCTCCTTGGACTGCATCCATTCCTCATCATCCCCCTCTTTTGGATGAGGTGGTGTAGTGGCATGTTCGCTTCATCCTTGTTTTAGGATGTCTTCTACCTCTATGCTTCAAACCACCACTATCCTCACACTCATCCTCCTCATCCTTAACTTCAATTGGCTCTTTGGGCTTAGGCAATCGGATGTTCTTCATCGTGTGCTTACCCTTTGGTGGTGCTTGAAGTGTGAACTCATCATCCACATACTTGTTATTATCTAACTTGGGCTTTAGTTGGAGGTGCACCATTACTGCCCCAATATCCCCCATAGCCAAACTTACTGGTTTAATGCTCAATACATCTAAAATGATCCTTTCAATATATGCACGCCGCCCTAGATACACATATTTCTTTCTTAGCATGTGGTAGTCACAATCTACCTTGTCCACATTAAACATTAGGCTCCACGCATCTGAGAACCTATGTACTAATGCCTGGAAGTACCTTGCTATGAAGGCATATGGTAACTTACACTAAGGGCTCCATGCTCCATCCTTCATGGTGAACCAAGCTATGCAAATAGCTAGTATACAATGAATTGAACTACCTTTCTAACCACCGAAGGAAAGTCCTTGGGGATGCACCATTCTTCTTAAAAGGCCACATGAGAGCCTTTCGTACCACTTTTGAGCCCTTTTCTTGACTGTTCTATCATGGATCCTTCACACAAATACTTTTTGAAGCATTCTGCAGGTGACTTCTACTCCATGGGATACTCCCATATCTTCTCTTTTGGTCCATCAAGTACTCCGATCTCCATGAACACCAGTGACAATAGAACAGCTCCAAAGTTGATCCTTCCTCTTGTGCGTACTTCCTCAACAATTTTTTCTGCAATGTAATGCAAAATGTTGTAAACTAACCCTTCAAACATTTTTTTAGGTAGCCACATGGTATTCACCTATGACCACCTTTCCTGGTCATTTAGCTTTGTAACGAGATGTGTGGATGCTTGCACAACTAGATATTTCTTCAATTTATCAATGTCCATGCCACACGGACCCTTTGTGTACCCCAACTCCTTTATGGTCTCCAATATTGTATCCTTGTATGTTAAATCATATCGCAAATCTTCTCCTCTGCCCTTCAATATTGTTACCATGGAGATGAGAGTGCCTAAAATTATGGCTCTGCATCCTACAAACTAGAAAAAATATTTGTTCACTCTGTTCATGAGCCACGGGTACAAGGGCTCATATTTCTCGAAGTCAGGGAGTTCATATAACTGGTAAACTCTAATATTCTTCAAGATCTTCTTACCATCATCGTCATACATCGGCATGTCTTCTGTCGTGCATTTATTTGTCTTTGTGTTCAACAAGGCATCAAGTTCCTTCTTATTCTCTGGTACGGTGGTTGTACTCACTCACCTTACTTTTTCTTATGTGAGAATCCCACTCCTAGCCTACGATAACCCCCTATGGATATTGCATTTCAGAAAAATTACTTTTAGGAGCCATCTCCTCTTCTTCTTCGACCACCTTCTTCTTTCCCTTCACTCCTGCTGCAACTACTTTCTTGGGTGTCATTTCTACCTTACAATCCTTTATAGATACTCACCTCTTGAATTCTATAATTTACAAATCAAACCCTATCTTGATTCAGCATGCCCTAGGTGAAATCACGTGCCCTCGCTCCTCTCTGTCACCTTGCTTCACTCAAACCCTTCACCACCGGGGACATAAGCTCTTTTTGCACACATATCTCTTCGTCACGACTGGTTACACACCTCTCGCACCTCAATTTGATCACTCGGCTCTTCACACTTATCTCTTTTTCAAATACTCTTAATCACAATGGTAAAAATGAATTCACATCCCATCCTTATATAGATTTTCAAATTTTTATGCATTTATTGCTCCTTCACCTACCAAATATCCTCTCATTAATTGATCAATTCCATCCTTTCGCATGTTACATCTTCACACCCCTAGCTATAACCTTCTAGCACACCTTCCTACCCTCTGGTCACAAACTTCTCTTCAGCACTTCCTTGCACCTGATTACCTCATCACTACACCTTCTATCGATAGTTGTTATGGCCTCTGCTTACCTCATGTTATATTGTCCCTTCATTCATCTCTATCTTTGGTCACTTTTTAGAAGCAATCCTTTGACTTGATGAGCACCCATAGTAGCTTGTTCCTTTCACCTTTTAATTCCCACGATTTTATACCTAAATATCAAAAATCCACCCCACACTCAAAGTATGTGTAGTCCTCTACACATAAGCATGCTTCATAGAGTAATTAGATTCATGAGCGCAAGCATGATTATTACACAACATACCAACTAAATTAACAAAGCATAACAACAAAAAAAAGAAATACATTAAGGAAATACATAATTGAAAACCTAATCTAAATGGCAATACTACCTTATTACAAACACCAAGAAGACTTATTTATAGTAGGGCTTCAGCCTACTCCCGTTGAAGTAACCGGGTAGTTGTGTTCCATCAAGGGCTTCTAATTAGAAAGTGCTTGTTTCAAGGATGTAAGTGATAACATACATCCCCAACCAATGTACCTTAAGTTTTCCTGGATGGCGTAAGAACTTAGAGTCATAGAGAAGCACCATTTGTCCAATCTCAAACTTCTTTTCCCTTATTTTTTTGTCATGCCATGCCTTCTTCTTGGCCTTTTCTTTCTTCTAAATCTAACGTGCTATGGCTCTTCGCTCATCCAGCTGAATTATATTTTCAATCCATTCTTCTAAATATTTCTCATTAGCTAGACCTCCGAGTGCACTAATACGCAAAGAAGGTAACATAAATTCCATAGGAAGAATGAAACTTCATGCTAAACACTACTATTGAAATGGTGTTGCTTTGTTCAACCTTTTATATGTTGTTCGATATGCCCAAAGTACTGCAAATACTTTATCATCCCAATCCTTTCTTCCAACATCACATATTTTTTCAATGTCTGGCCCAAAATTTTGTTGAAAGCTTCAGCAGTTCCATTTTCCTAAGGATGATAGGGTGTAGTCTTATGGTGTGCAATCATGAACTCATCCAATAAAATTCTAATTATCTCATTAAGAAAATGTGTGCCCCTATCACTGGTCAAACTCAAAGGACATCCATACCTTGTAATAATATTTTCCCATAGAAATTAGGTTGTTGTAGCTATTATACAGTCCTTGGTAGGTGTTACTTTTTCCCATCTTGTCAATAGTCTGTGCAAGTTATAATGTAGTGTGATCTAGTTATGCATGCAGCTGGTGAAATAGTACCCACAAAATCTATATCCCATTTCTCAAACGGTTATGCGCTAGTAATAGGTTTCAGAGGCATTTCATGTCACTGACCTAGTCTTCAAGATGTTGACAATGGTCACATGCCTTAAAGAATTCCTTACAATATTTATATAGGGTCTCCCATCATAATCTAATGATTAGAATCTTGTGCACTATGTGGCATCACCTACATAGTGGCCACCTACAATTCCACCATGAGATTATTCTATAATTCCCATGTGCTCATGTTCCAATACACAATGGCACAATACCTCATCGCGACCCAATTTTTACAAGTCACCACTGATTAACATATAAGGTGTGGCGCATATAGCAATTTTTTCTTCTCCAAGGATTTCATTCCTTCTAGTGCCATCCCTATGTGTAAAAAAACTACAATGTCCTCTAGTTCTGATGGCATGCGTTATAACCTATATAACTATGCATCTGGCATGGTATCCTCAATTACATGTACTTCTTCTTTTGATTGTATTCTTGATAGATGGTCTAGTCCAAAATTACTTTTTCTGGTTTTACCACAACTATGAAATCAAATTCTTGAAATAAGATCACCCATCGACATATGCACCCTTGTAAAACAAGCTTATTTACCAAATACTTCAATGCCATGTGATCTATATAAAAGATGAATGGTGTAGCTAGTAGGTACTGGGTGGATTTATGGAGCACATAGATCATTGAAAAATCTTTACACTCTATAGTTGTGTAATTTTGTTCTGCAGTCACCTTTCTAGTAAAACAAATAGGATGATCTACAATACCTTCCCTAGGTTGGGCCAACACCGTGCTAATGGCCATGCCAAAGGTGTCAACATGTACATGAAATGGTTTGTCCCATGAAGGAAAACATAAATATGCGTGGTAGTGAGTTTCTCCTTCAATTTCTCAAATGTGCACTACTGTTGTTCCCCCCAGTAGAATGTACCTTTCCCTTTCAGTAAATCTTCTAATGGTGCGGCAACTTTGCATAGCCTTTGATAAAAAAATTGTAATATCCTGTATGACCCAAAAATCCACGCACCTCACTTTGACTGGTAGGCTCCCTTAGGCCTATAATGACTACAACCTTTGTTGGATCAACCAACAAACCCTCCTTACAAATTATGTGTCCTAAAAGTATCCCAAATGGTGTAGCAAATATGCACTTCTTGATGTTCAAAGAGATACTCAACTATCTACACCATTCAAACATTAAGTACATATTGTCACAGTGATCCTTAACTAATCCATACACCATCCAATCATCTAAATATACCTGTAAGAAGTTGTGAATAAATTCTTTGAATGCTTGGACAACTATGCGCGAAAATACAATAGGTGCATTTTCAAACCAAAGGGCATTATAGTATAGGCAAAGCTACCCCATTCAATAGTAAATGTAGTCTTCTCTTGATCCTCTTGGGCAATCCTAACCTGATGATACCCAAAGAACCCATCTGTAAATGAATAGATTTCATGCCTTGTAACTCCTAGTATTTCCTTAGTAAATGGCATAGGGAATGGATCTATTACACATGCAACATTCAGCTCCCTATAATCCACACATATTCTAATCCATCCATCCTTCTTGATACTGATCACCATTGGACTAACCCATTCTGACTCATCAAGGGGCTTGATAATTCCATATTTCAACATGTTATCAATCTCTTCTTTGACCTTTTTGTGCAAATTGGGGTTCATTTTGTAAGGTCTCTTTCTAACTGGGTGCACACCC
Source organism: Taxus wallichiana var. yunnanensis (assembly GCA_018340775.1). Taxonomy (NCBI): domain Eukaryota; kingdom Viridiplantae; phylum Streptophyta; class Pinopsida; order Cupressales; family Taxaceae; genus Taxus; species Taxus wallichiana. The sequence continues at coordinate 722,066,686 of CM031238.1, forward strand.
TCTTTAAGCTTTATCTTCATCTCCCTAACAATTCATGCACACCTTTAAGTTCATGGTACCCCCTAGGAAATAGGTCCTTGTAGTCCCTTAGTAACTCTATGATTTTTTCCACTTCAGAGTCTGACCAATAATCTCCAATTATGGCTTCCTTAGGCTCAATATCTATTCCAATATTCACCTGCTTTGTCTTCATAGGTTCATGATAGGTGCACATGATCTTATCTATCTTTGTCCATACCTCACGCCTTCCTGCTCAATGGTTTATATCCAGATTATCTACTTCTTTGTCATCCACTAAGTAGACCATTTTTCCTTTCTCTTCTCAAGGAAAGTGCATTGAAGTAATGTTGCATTGACCTTTGGTTTGTTATCAAGAAGCACTCTTGAGTCTTCTTTATCTAATAACTCCTAAAGGAGTTCTTTAGCCTTGGCACTATCCCCCATAGTTAAGCATCAGATAAATTTTAATGCTTCTTCCACCGGAGGTTTTGTAGAGAAGAAGTCAAATGTATGGGCCATTCCTACAATTAAATTACCAATTTCCAGTTTCTCTATGGAGTTATGCATATACATACCAAGCATGCACACACCTTGTAAAGTGGAATAAAACCGATGCACCCATAGCAAAGGTGGTAAAGCTTCTGCCCTTCTTTCTAGAGTCTCTCACACTTTTGAACGTGGTGTTGAATAGGTTGATTACCATGATAATTATAGATTTGTGTAGGTGCATTGCTCCTAAAGAACCTAGTAGTAAGAGAAATCCCAATTTCATTCCATTCGACCAAATTATCCCTGTGGACCACCCACTAGTGTGTTTTTGTCCCACATAGTGTATATGTGAGCATATTTCTTCTCTCCAATGGATCTATCCATTTTTCTTCCATGGCACATAGGAATACCATGGGATCCCCTTCTCTTGTGTAACAAGGTACCGAGTTATTACCTATCCTCCTGATATAACATGGTTTTGTGCCTCAAGGAAATATGCTCTTTACTTCACACCCTACCAACTCATAAGTGTTATGAGCCCAATTATCACATGCAACACTCGTAGTATCGCTAATGGACTGTGCATCCTCCCACTGAATTAGTCCTTCTTTGGTTGGTTCAATCATCTCTGGATCTTGGATGGTGCATACATAAATCTTATTCAGATCTTCTTCACTTAAGGGCTCAACATAGGGCACAAATTTCCATCTGTTAAAGGGATAATAACCCTTTCCTCTTTATTTTCAAAATTGATATAGCCCTTGTTAAACCAAATATCAACATTATTTGCATAGCACCAAGGATTCCCCAATAGATCTAGGAAGCTATCTGATTCTGCTAGTGCTAAAACTTCAAAATCTCCAGTGAACTTGTCTCCTTGTATGGTAATGGATGCATCTTTCAAAACTCCTATGGGAGTGGCCTTAGTCTAATTAGCCATGAATAATACATTAGAGGATGGCTGCATGGGGTCTTCCCATTTGTACCCATGCATCCAAGGTAAGAACATTGACCTTCCGCGCTGTATCAATCAGTATATTACTCAATAACCACCCATCCACAACAACATTTAGAGTGATTTCCTTGTCATAATCTAGGCTATGAGGAGGGAGATTTACATGCAGGATTTTTCATCCATTCTCAGTACTTACGCACGTAGAGTGTTCCCTTTTAACCAACTCCCTAATAGTGGAATGATGTTCTCCTGGCGCAACATTTTACACACTTCTCTCAAGTCATCTATATCAGTTTGGATCGTCTCTGATGCTTTCTTTTGCTCCTTTAAGTATTGTATCTCACCCTGAAGATTCCTTAGAACTTCCATGGTTTCCTGATAAACCTCCTTCTGATAGGCAGGATCTAGGTACCATGCATGAAGAACCTCATCCTTAGTGATGGTAGGTTTTGTTGTAATGTCTCCTAGAACATGTTGCCTCAGTGCGGGTCATGATCTTCACTTGTAGTGCCTCGGATTATACTTCCATCTTGGGCATCCATTGATTGTCCACAGTGCGCTTTGTATCATAACCATCCATGCGCCTTTTTTTCTTTTTATGTTACTTACTCAGATGCTCATATAAGTCCAGGCACTCTTCATAGCTATGGTTCTTTCCACAAAAAGAACATGTAATATTCTGGGGCATTCACACCTATAGTGATCAGGAGATCCACATGTATAACACATTCCATGAGGAAACTCACTTCTTCCACCACCACGGCCTCATCCTCCAAATCCACCATGGTATCCTTAACCTCTGCCATGACTGCCTTCAAAATGCCCCTCATTCCAATCATAGTGCACTTGATTGTGCTCCCAGTCCTAATGCTCATTCTTTCCCTTAGAGTTATCTGAAACTCTTGTTTTTCGTACACCAATATCTATAGCATCATGGATTTTCCAATCAGCCGATAGTCCTCTATGTCATGAGTCGTGGACCTATATATTTTATAGTAGCTTGAAACATTCTTCCTTATCACACGTTGTAATAATGGGCAAGTGGTATAGCATCATGGTTTAAGTGGCATATTTCACAATCCATCAGTAATGAGCGTATTGTTTTGTGAGGGAAACTATCCTTTGTGTGACCTTCTACTTCACAATCTATGCACCAAATCCCTGTGCGTGTCTCATGAGCTGAATTTGTTGATAGTTTCTCCAACTGTTTCACCATTGTTGTTATTTTTGCTTCTAAAAATGGGCTCACCTCGATATCTATGCTTCTAACTACCTCAGTGCGCAAGGATGCTTCAAGTTCTTTACGTGGATCAGTGTATGTCTTATGTGATAATGCCCTCCTAAAAGGGGTAATCAAGCCCCCAATGAACCATTGTGCATGTTGGCTTATGTATGTCATAAGAAATCTTTGATAATAGTGTTTTAAACCATGCATCATACTCCCTAACACTTTCAGTAGTGCCTTGTTTAATATCCTTGAGTGCACTTATACTCTTCTGCTCAAACTCAGGGATATGAAAATCTTTAAGGAATGCATCCTTTAAAGCCATATAATCTATGCAAGTTTGATCAGGGTCAAAATTTCTGTACCAGTTGTGTGCACACCCATATATAACGTAGTAGCAAATTGGCTTTCCCTACACTCAAAAGTTGTGATTCCTTTTGCGCACCACAATATTTCACACATGTGCACATGTTTAGCAACATCTTCTATGCCCCTATACTCTAGAAGATGAAGAGACATTTCCATGTAAATATTTTGGGGTTGGTGTGGACCTTGCCTACCTGATCCAAATCCTCATGTTTCCCTTAACTCCATAACCACCAAATCCACCTGAACTAGAGCTACCTATGCCTCTGATCCCGAACCTGTAGTTGGAATAGGTCATGTAGACATACTCCCATATGCTCTGACAATAGTACTATACTAAACCCCTACGGTCTGTGAAGTAGTTCCACTTCCAGAGGTGAATCCAAATTCTCGTGCTTATGTTCTATGTGTGACGACGCACCTTTTTGAAAAAACACACCTCTAAATAACAATGAATTCGATCTTCCCTTGCCATTGATGTGCTTGCTCTCTTACTTCCCAAAATTTATTACTAATTACTTTTCATACTAGATACTTGGAAAACCAAGTGCAAGGGCTAGGTTACTATGTGGATTTAGATGCGCGCCCATGGCCCAGGTAGTCTCTGTTGGCGTGCTTCTTCATGAGTGAGGCCGAGGGGGGATCCCTATCATGTTTTCCAAGATGGGGAGTTCCTAATGCTCTCTGCTCCATGTCTTCTACGTGAGCTTCAAATCCTTCACAAGCCATCTCTCTCCTCAACACCATACTTTCTGCAATGGTACATTGCTTCTCTATCTCCCTCTCATGCGTGCCTCATTATACTTAAGCCACCTTTCCTCTCTTTTCCTTTCTATTGCTAGGTCTGCCATCTTTCACCAATCCTACTCCTACCCCCACATGGTGGGGTTTAGTTAGCCATCATTTACTCTCTAGATTCAAAGTTACCATCAGGATCTTGATCGCCAGAGGAATTCCTTGTAGGTAAGCTCCCCTTAGATATTGTAAGAACTGGAATTCAGCTACTTACGACATGAATAAGTGGAAATTGAGTATTCTAAGATATAAGTATTCAAGACACCACAAAACCACATATCCACAACTCAATCCAAATCATATCAGCATCATAAAGGGATTGAAATTCTTCCTGCATCTGCATCTAGACAAGTGCGCGATACCTCCAATTCCTCTTAGATGCATAAGCAATCAACCACTCATACAATTCTACTAGAAAGATAACAAAAAATCTCTCATATAAACTATCATACAGATTTTGTTCCACCCACATGCATGGTTAAACTCAGATCCGTGTTGAATTGCCATGCGTATTCTTCTTCCAGATCATGTATCCATTCTTCAACACTTTCTAAGGTCAATCGGTATGTCTTCATCATGAACCATCCTAAAAACAACTGAAAATGAGGGTCTTGATAATGGAACTAATGATTCAGCCTAGAATTCATAGTGATACAAATCCAATAAAACCCTAGACACATGTTGGCACATCACTCAGCCTAAACTAGTGCTCACCCAAAGCATGCAAAGGTACCAGGTCCCTCTTTAGGGTTGCTTTTTGTAGGATGTTAGCATGATGAAGACTTAAGAGATACATATAGTTCCATTACTAACACATCATCCCACAGAGCATACCAGATCTATCCCTAAGGGAGAATAGAATTAAGTACTAACCATGATGAGATAAAAAACATACTAGATTCAGATACACACAAAACTAACACTTAGATTCAGCCAATATCCTCCATTATATTCAATGCAATAAATATATAGAAGCTTCATTACAATAACAGTAGTATGCGTGTAACATATTTAACAACATGTCTCTGTATATATCTCCTCTCTCCCTCTATTACATAATTTACTACATATATATAAGGGTGGGGACTTTCCCTTCACCACTTATCCATTCCCAAAATAGGTCACATGTTATTATTAGCCACACACCTTTACAAAACTAGCCACACATGCAAGTGCGCTAACAATAGACTACTTGTAGTTAACTGATAGTAATAGATCTATTTCCGACATGTGTCTATGCAAGTGCTTTGTATCCAATTTTCCTAGAATAGCCAATGCATTATCCACACGTCTTTTCCTTGTTTTTGTGCTCTGCATGCCATCTCTAAAAATAGACCTTCATGAGCAAAAATTTTGAACTTCAAAAGAACTTTTGCATGCATGTTCTCCCTTTTTGTCCGTGCCTTTGAATATGACTTGTTTTCGGATCTCATGAGGATGGGGATAAATTTTGTGAGTTGTAAACACCTTCTTAACACCCTAGGTTGTGTTTTGAGTGACAAAACTTATAACATGAAAAAAGGTAAAATGAGTTACCATGAATTGAAATCATGTTTCTAAAACCTCAAGTGATGACTTAAGTGTTTATAAACATTGTAATGAGAGATAAATTGTGATAGGATCAAGATGCTTTCTTCTAATTACAAGTCAAGAGTGAGGATCACTCTCTTAATTTGCTAGGAATCCACAATTAACCCTAGTGATCACAAATCAACTCCATGATGCTTAAACCATTTTCGATTATCTATCACTTACTAGAATATGTATTCACCATTTAGATAGAAGGATTTCTCACTTGAATGAGATTCATGTCATTTGATCACCTATTAGATTGAAATGAGGTGGTTGTAATGTCCTTCCTCCTTTAAAGTGTGATCACACTACAAGGTTTGAATGAGTTTTTAAGAACACTACCAAGTGAGTGACATTAAGTAAAATTCATAATATTTATCATTCCTACGTGCATGGTTCTCTATATGAAAATCATCCTCTTACCCCACTTGACTCAGAATTATCCTCAGATGGAATCAACTTCAAGATACTCATACACCTCTTTTCTCATATGCCTCTCATATAGATAGATGATGTCTTAATCCTTCACACATGATGGTCATGAATGCCTTGGTAGCTTGACTAGATCATCTTGGCTTGTTCCTTGAAGATGTTTGAACATGATGGTATATTCAAGATATGTTGGTCCTCACTTACTCCATGAGCTTCCCATTTCAAATTTGAACATGATGACACCCTTTTTAACTTCATAATTCACTTCCCTGACCAAGATGTCACATGAGTGGAAACATGCTTATAGTATCTGGAAACATCTTCACTCAATTTCTCCTCATGGAAATAGGTTTCCTCCTTTATATGGAAGGATTGATCCTTGAATGAGACTTGAAGGAATGTTTGAGGGTGAGCTCCATCTTCTTGAACTCTAACTACATTGAAGCATTATGAAAGCCACTCCTTGAATTGCAAGATGTGAGCACATCACCAAGTATTGATTAAGTGTTTAGAAACAATCTCAAGAGATATGCACCATTTGTGAGCTCGAGATGACTACCATCACCACTCATGGTGATCCTTTATCATCATGATCATGATGATCATTCCCTTGATGACTTGAATTTCAATGAGGTTATTGATGTTTCATATCCTTCACAAACCTCATGATTCTCTTGATTACACCTATTATCCAAGTGATTTTCTATTACACATTTTGATACATATTTTTTCCTCTAAACTCATTCATTAACTCCCGGAATCTTCCATAGATTAAAAAATTCACCATTGAATCTCTCATTCCCTACACTCTGAATACATGTTAAACAATTTGATTTTGAATGATATTTTCTTTCCTAAATTACTTCAAACATATTCAATTCTCTTCAAAATCACCCTCAGATGCTTTAGAACTTCCCTGAACATTCCCAAAGTGTGTTTACCAACTGTAAAATGGATAAAAAATTCCTATTTAGGCCTTTAGAGGAAGTTATCTTTCATTTAATCTTACTAAATTAATTTATCACCTTGAGAAGTCATCCTTGCACACTAAAATAACTTTAAAACCTTGTTGGTAATTTCCTCTAGCGAGGTGAAGGTTGAATTAAAGGCGAGGCTAGTCAAAGGAAGAATGCAAAGTGACTAGAAGGATGCACATATTAATTTATATTAAGAGGTAAGGGATTGAATATTTCTATGTCCTTAGTCCTATAAATTACACTTGCATATTGTGATCATTTATCTACATTTTGTTGTTCTTGGTTTTCTATTGCATATTCAAATGATATTCAAATATATCTAAATAATTTGATAAAAGGATGAATATATAATCGTAATTCATGAAATATAACATTTATTTCCAACCTTAATTGTGTTTTTTTAACTCTCGTGGTTTTTCTCACATAAATATTAATGTTGGCAACATATCGTGCATATCCATGATTTGGGTTATAAAAGAAAAAACTTGAATTTAATCCTCCTAAAGCTTATTCAATAGGTAAATGAATCAAGAAGGGTGTGTATGATAAGAAATATGAATTTTCTCCCCATATGGTTATCTAAAACCCTATTTTGTGGTTTCAAGAAGAAAATATTAATATCTCAGATGATAAGAATTCTTAGAAGATAAATCTAGCTAGAATTGGGTTATAAAACTTAGGAGTCTTCTTAAGTCACACCATTGCGGAGAAGACTCTAATACAATTGTGGAGAACACCCTTTTGATCAATTTTATACACATGGAATTAGAAATTGAAGGTTAATCACATGTTCCCAACCTCCAAAATGTATTTATCTCATTACCAATCACTAATTAAGTGTTTAGAAACACTCTTGAGAGGTATGTATTGCTTGAGAGTATGAGATAGTTTCTAGCATCACCTTTGGTGGCCTTAGATAAAAATGGATGCTCCCATAATGTAAAGGATAATTCAATATTTCTGGTGCCTACGTGTTTTCCTCCTAACTCCTTATGAAGCTCCCGAGAATCATCCAAAGAATTCAAGGTTCACAATTTGACTACTCATTCCTTGCACTGAAAACCCACATGTTGAACAGACTATCCATGAATGATAAAAATTTCCTAAATATTCCTAAACTACTTCTAATACCTTAAAGTATTTCAAATACCACCTTTGGACAGTTAATACCATTTCATAACCCCGGAGGATGCACATAGGCTCCAAAATGGCCGAACTTGGTGTTTTTAGGCTTGTCAAAGAATTAGTATTTTACTACACTTCATGCATGGAATAATGGACCTTGTTAAACCTTTTTAAAAACTTACACATGTTTAACCAATGCATTAGTAATATCTTCAGGAAAAGGTGATCATGACACATGAGCTAGGATGGCCCGGAGAGGGATTCAAGAAGATTTGGGAGCAATATTTCACTTTGTGGATTGGTTTTCATGGTTTAAGTTTTGCATTTTTGGTTAGTCAATTCACATGACAACATATCCATATGAAGATCATACTCTTACCGATCCAAAGTATTCAAAATACTCCTTGAATGGAAATAAATTTATGATGCTCATACACTTCTTTTACATATCCCTCTCATGAGAATAGGTGACTTCTTGGTCCTTCACACATGATGGTTTGGGATGCCTCAATAGTCTGACTAGCTCATTTTTATTTATTTCTTGAAGATATTTAAACACAATGGTAGATTCAAGATATGATGATCATCAATTCACTCCTTGAGCCTCACTTTTTACCTTTGAACATGACGATCTCTTCTTAATCTCATAATTCACCTCCCTACCCAATATGTCACATGAGTGGAAGCATTCTTATGATGTCTAGACACCCTCTTTATCAATTTCTCCTCATGGAGAAAGGTTCTATCCTCCTGATATAAGGATTTATCCTTGAATGAAACTTGGAGGAATGTCCTAGAATGAATTCCATGTTCTTGACCTCCACATTGTATTGAAACACTAAAATTCCACCTCCTTGACTTGCAAGATGTGAGTTCATTACCAAGCATTGATTAAGTGTTTATAAACACTCTCATAAAATATGCATTGTTTGTGAGCTTGAGATGATTTCCACCATCACTCATGGTGAGATTCTCTTATCATGCTCTTGATGACCATTCCCTTGATGATTTGAATCTTGATGAAGCTCTTAATGTTTTAGATATTTCACAGACCTCGTGATTTTTTTGATTGCACCCATTTTCCTCATGATGTTTCAGATTCTTCACAAACCTCATGATGACCATTCCCTTGATTATTTGAATCGATAAAAACTTACATATGTGTTTTGATGTATTATGTGTTATAAGGAATTGCATGAGTCCATATATTCGAGCAATTGTCACTACCTTTGGGATTTGTGAGGTTTGTAAATTCTAATTTTGAGACATTTAACACTACGCAAAATGTCAGTAAACAATCCAAAAGGCCCCAAAACCTAAACAATGACTATATTATTTCCAATAATAGACATCAATTATAGAATTCAAACCCTAAATGATTTAGGATGAATGATGAAATCTGAAAAATACCTATGTACTGACCATATTAGAATATGAAAAACCATCTTCTAAACCGTGACTGATGGAGCTATGAGACTAGTTCCATAAGCTATAGAGTGATGCTAATTTCTTATATTTACTAAAATAAATTTAAAGTATAAGAAATAATAAAGTATAAATATTAATAAATCAAAAAATTATATTTTGGTAAATATATCCCTCCCTTAAGCACATATACCAAATTTTAAATAGGAACACGAATGTGTTATAATGCGCTCACGTTATAGCGTGATCATGTTATAAAGCACTCGTGTTATAAGCGCGATCACATTATAACACAATCACATTTTAGGCTTGGTAATTACCAATCCTAATAATTCATAACGCACTCATGCTTTCACAAAACATGCTCACGTTTTACTTCAAATCAAAAATTTGGCCACTTTGGTCCCCATCTCTGCACTTTCCACATTGAAAGATCATGAGCTGAAATATAATTAAAAGGAGGATCATGCTTATGTTTTGGTCAAAGAAGTGAATAATTTCAGGTTCTACATCCTCAACTCTCACAATGTGGTAATGGTTCTAAGGTCTACTATAAAATCAATTCTAACCCAACAAGATCCAAGAGCTAAGAGAGGCGATTGGGTGACCAAGATCCAAGAGTATGAATTAGATATCCAACCATCAAATCTAGTATGGGGAAATACTATGTACAAGTTAATGGTCAAAGATGAGTCCTCATGACTCAAAATGAATAAAAGGAGTGTTAATGTTATGGATGTGTGAGTAAGGACTTACCCCAAGTTCTATTTGTAACACCACTAATGAGTGTTATTCTTATATTACATATTTTCTCACTTATGGTGAGTTCTGGACACATCTTGACTACAAGAAGAAGTGGACTCTCAAGATAAAATTAACCATGTATGTCATATGGAATCATGTGTTATACAAGAGAGGACTGGATGGATGTTTCCTAAGGTGTGTTAATAAAGAGAAACAAGAAAAGTTGTTGAAATCTTTCCATGACCAGGCTTTTGGTGGACATTTATTTTCTATGGTGACAGACTCACAAGATCTTCCGTGGTAGGTATTATTGGCCTACCTTGTTTGCATATGCTCAACAATGGGTTTCCAAGTGTGATCCTTGTCAATAATTCATAGAAGACCATAGCTAGCTCATAGGAAAACCATAGCTAGCTGCACTCCCTCTTCGATTGGTGGTCATTAAGGAACCATTCCAGTAGTGGGGCCTAGATTTCATTAGTATTCTCAATCCTCACTTGAGTGCGGGTCATGCCTACGTGCTTACAACCATAGGCTACTTCACCAAATGGGTGGATCCCATCCCGATCAAACAAGCTAACACTAAAATGGTATGTGACTTCATCAAAGAGAACATCATCATCCATTTTGGAATTCCTTAGAATGTGGTAGTTGATGATGCAAAATAATTTTTATCAATGGAGTTGACCATGTTTTTTTATAGCTATGGAATCTCACTCACATGCATCATACTATTACCCATAAGGGAATGGTCAAGCCAAATCTAGTAACAAGAATATTGTAACAATTGTATATAATTTGGTGGAACAAAATCAAATAAAATTGGCATATGAACCTTTATAATGCATTGTGGGAGGACATGATCACTCTGAAAAGGAAATTGGTATGTCACCATTCTAGTTGCTTTATTGAATCGATGCATAAATTTTGGTCATGATTGAATTACATTCTCTCCAATTGGTTAGGGAATTTGAAGATGGCCAATTCCATGATTCTCTTGATAAGAGAATATTGTATCTTGAGAAACTTGGTGAATACAAGTTAAAGGTGGTTGTTTGAATCAAAGAACGTCATTTGAAAGTGAAGAAAATCATTGATAAAAAGACTAAGGCAATAGATTTCAAAATTGGTGATCTTTTCTTATTGTGGGATAAAAGGAGAGAGATGAAAGGTAGTCACAAAAAATTTGACTCTTTGTGGCTAGGACCATTCCAGATCCGGGAAGCTTGCGGAGAAAATACTTTCTATCTCTCATATGGATGGTATCTATTTAGAATTGCCTCACAGTGGGAAATACTTGAAATTGTATAAATAGTGAAAGTGGGTTTTCCCCCACCTATACCATAGGTGATTTTAGGTTGTGTGTTTTATCTTGTTATTTCCTTTCTGCATTGTGTGTTTTTTTCTTGTTGTGTTCAATTTAAATAAGTTTCATTTTATACCTCGAATTATGACTCTATAGCCCAATGAATAAGGCATTGGTCCATGTAGTGTCTTGATATTTTGGAGTTCATGCTTGTCATGTCCTCACTATGTGCAATCTAGAATAAGTCCCCAAAAAAATCCATTTTTTCATGCAAAATATATAGCATGAAAAAATAAATGTTAATGCTGACCTAAGCCACATTTGAAAATCCTTCTCCCGATCAATGTAAACTCATCCTACGGTTGAATCAATCATTGCATTTCTCTCATAATGATTAGAAGGAATGTGCTAATGTGATTGTAAAGTTTTTTTCAAGTTGATTCATGAAGATATCTAGATCCAAGAGAATAAAAGTGTTCATGGACGCCCAAAAAGGCCTATTTTTAGGATTTTTGCACTGGTGAGCACCCTCGGGAATGTATAGGGAAAATTTGAAGCATTTGATAAGTAAGTGAAAAAATATGTAACCATTTGAGGCATTTTAGTAAATTTATGGAAGAAAAATAAGGTTTAGGAACAAGTTATGCAAAATCGGGTCTTTGTGAGCAAGGTATTGGGAAAAGCAAGTTCTAAAAAGCTAGTCACCTTGTTTGAAGGGTTTCAGAAGAATCATGAAGATTTATAATTTCATACCCAAGGCATTGGAAATATAACAGAGCCTAGTTCATGGTGGAATGATCGAGGAAATATTTTGGGAACATTAAAATGTGGAAAATTGTTCGTGATGTAGCTCAAGAGTCCTCTTATAAGGTGAAACTTGATCGAAATGTACCAGATACTTCAGGATGATTTGGAAGCCTAATAAATCTCAAATGAGGGTATTTTTAATTCTCTCCATTATCCATAAGTTGTTTTGTCTTTGTTTCATTGAAAATTATTCTTTCTACTCAACTCATCAAAGACATAGCTCAAGAGGAAAAATTTAAAAATATGGGAACTACTTGATGAAGACTTAATTTTAATACTTATAAATAAAACCATTGGATTACTTTTCCCTTTTCATAAAGATTCATAGATTGGACGACCATTTTTCATTAAATTTTGACCCTAAAGTGAAGAAAACAATTTTGGTCCTGCGACCCAAGAATGGTGTCATGCGACAACAAAATGTTGTCATGGGACCACAAAGTGATTTTTGTGAAAAATGTTTTTAGGAAACACAATAATGTTTTTTTGACTAGAATATGATGTCGCACGTCGGGAAGGTTTTAGGTGACCCATGGATGTTGTCATGTGTCCGGAAGATGTTGTCATGTGTATAAAATGTGTTAGGCGACTCGAAGGTGTTGTCATGCGACCACAAAGTTTTTTCATGCAACAAGAAGTTTTAGGTGACATAAGAATGTTTTCGTTTGACTATAAGATGATGTTGCATGTCAAGAAGGTTTTAGGCGACCCAAGGATGTTGTCATGTGACCAAAAGATGTAGTTGGGAATCTGCATGATGAAGGAAGGTGAAAGGTCACAAGTGATGAAGGAACATCAAAGGTTGCAAAGTAATTTGAAAGGTCATAAGTGGTGAAGGAACATCAAAGGTTGCGAAGGAATTTGAAAGGCCAATAGTCATGAAGGAAGGTGAAAATTCATGTGGGGGAGATGAAAGGGAAGTCATAATGCTATAAATAGGAATGACACCCCCATTTCAAGGGATGGTTATTATTTTTCTCTAGCTCTCATATTCTCTCTAGAAGCAAGATAATTGAATTCTTCCATTTTCTAGTCTAATGCATTCCTCTCCATCTCAACTTCACTCCATAAGCATGTACTTGTTGAATATAATGCAATGAGACTTTGTAATTTTTGTCTTTTTCCTTGTTATATGTGAATGGTGTCTTCTCTTTGAATTCATGGATGTATTTCTAGTTTTGAGGAAATAAACTATGTTGTGCTATTTATTGTGAAAAAACCCCTTCCTGCTATTTTTTTCATTTCTTCCTTCTCTTTCTCCCTCGAACTACTTTTTCCTCCTTGTAGCAATTTACAAGTGTGTTGCCACTTGCATAGGGAAATAATCCTTTGTGATCTATGATCGAAATACCACCTCAAGTAACTAGAATAGAGTAATTATTTCTTGTTTTCAATAAATGGAGCTGCCTCATTCAAGCAAAGGGACATAGTAACACACACTTGTTGGTGAGATTTCACTAATTTTCACACCCGACAAATTATTTTGCCAATAGTTTTATATTGAAAAACATATCTTCATAATCTTGGCCACCTTTTTCCACTTTTAAATAATATCTTGAGATAAGGAGGGAAAAACACCTGTAGTGGTAGGAATGAATAATGTTTATGACCCTAACTAATGTTTGTGTTTAAAACTTCCAATGGATAATTTCTCAAATGCACAAGTCATTGTTATAACCCTACAAATTATAAGGGTGGATTAAGACCTCTAATCTAGAATTGGAATATAAAATAAATGTACATATTCATATTAATAAAGTAGTCATTTACATAGATATTTGAAAATATAAATTGATACAAATGATTTGATCAACTAAGCACTCACTTACTTGTATTTATCCATAGTAATGTATCACTCATTGGCATCTCTCCTACAATATTTCTTAAACATCACTAGTTGTATCTTTGAAACCATATGATATGTGACCAATTTGTACTATGGTCTAGGATGACCATTACAATCCTATTTCTCACTCTCTAATGGTTGTTTTCTTAATTTGAATGTCTTCTAAATAGGTCATTTCTTATCCTAAAGGTTGGCTTTAACGCAAACTCTAGCCTAAAAATTCTTTAAGAAAGTATAATACACTTAAGAGCTCACTCGGTATTCTCGGGAGCATACATTGCAAATTACATTCATCAAGCACTCAAGGATCTCATAAATCTCCCTAAAGCAACAACACATCTTGTATAGAAACCACCACTTAGGTCTAAAGCACTCAAACTAGGTTCAATTTTTGTCTTCCTCCACTACCAATCCTCCAAAGGTCTTAGAGCCAATTCATAGAAAGAGAAATTCACACAAAGCATTTACAAAATCTGTAAGGGACAAAGGGGATCAATTTAGCATATGAATTGCATCACACTATATCACTACCATGAAGGTTACATCTCTATTTTATTTATAGTTAGACCTACTACTCTTTGTGTCAAGCAACGTAACTTGAAAACATAGGGGTTGGCTTACATTTACATGCACTATTTCACCTACACTAGGAGAACCACATGATTTCTCTCCCTCTTGTGAGAATATGCAACGCAACACCTAGATTGGTTTAGTAGGGGTTGATTACTAGGGTGAATCCAATTCCACCCACACATGGATTTATCATTTTATATTCTAATCATGTTCGTGAAGTGCTAGTGCATGTATTTTAGGGTTTGAATGGGTGATTGGGTTGAGTGAGATATTATTCGATTTTTATGTGGAATTTTATGGGTTGAATCTATCTTTTACTTATTTTAGTGTTATCCTTATTATCTATGTTTCATTTTACTTTGTTTGTTATCAATCATGACACTTTAGTTTTTTCACTCTACTTTGAAAGGATCTATCTAACTCTTTCCACCTAACCATTGGAAATTGACATGCATGTGAATATTTCTAAAATTTGAATTCAAATCACCTATAAATAGAAAAAGAATTAAGTTCATTGAAGATTAAAGAAGAATCAATCAATTGAGATCATTGGAATATTTATCCTGAATAATATTTGATTATGAGGCTCTTTTCACACACTAAAGTTCTTTCTTTGATGCAACTTTTTTGTTTATTGACATTTTTTCAATTAAACGGGTTAGTAAATCTGTGGATTTCTTTAACAAATACTCGAAACAAACATTTAATGAATATTCAACTTAATGTAGGGGATACAAGTCATATGTGCATCTAGAATGAAAGACGACAAAAATGGAAAGTGAATCAAAAGATTGCTATTGCATTTGATGAATATTTTAAGACCTTAAAAAAATTCACATTCATAAAGGCAAAGGCGGTCCTAACAACGTGCTAAATTTATTTCCAAAGTTCAAGACTATACTTTTGACAACTTTGAACACACATTTATAGATTAAAAGTGTAATTTTTTACAACATTTATATAAGCTAAAAACCTTCTATCCCTTTTGTTTTCTTACATATTTAATTGAATAATTAATTAAATAATAAGAGATAATATTTCCACAATCCATAATACTAAAACAAATTGCTTTTGCATAAAAGCGTGTGAGTGATTTTTAAAGACTTTTCCTAACGACCTTTGATTTCTTTATGTGTGTCTATGTGCTAAAATAAATAAAAACCCCATAAGTTTAACTTAGTAAAAACATATTCATAGTGATGAAATTATGACAATTTTTAAAAATTTACCTTTGGTGCCATCATTCTTGAAGTTCCATTTTACACTACAACCTTTATTTTGTTGCTAATCAAAATCCTTAAGCACGCTTGTATCATGTCCTAGCGAAGACCTTAAAGTTGTAGTTAAGTAGCACCTTTCTCTATATATATACTGAAATTATAAATGTAAAAAAAAAAAAAGACCAAGGAAGGAAACATGTTCATCCTACAATCGATCAATTCATACTAGGATAAGTATGTCACTCTTCTCTTTTATAACTTTTAAACAAATTCCCACACAAATCTCATTATCTTAAGTCATATATGTTTAATTAGGTCAATAGTTAGACTCTTTATTATAAAGTTAAAATTTCCACAATTTCTTGAAGTTCTTGTAGTGCGTAGTGGTAGGTTGTGTGACATTGAAGCCACAAATCTATAGTTGAAATTTTGTTTTCTTTGGTTTTGGTATTGTGCAAATGTACACAATATTTAGGCTCTTCCGAACTAGCTTCCATTTTCCATCTCGTTATTGATACCGTTTTCCGCCCTTTTCCATCTAACAACTAACATTAATCAATAAGAATAATAAATATATATAATTATTAAATAAATTTAATAATAATAATAAATAAAAAAAGATTGTTGCCAACTAAGACCTAAAATCATATATATACAGATTTATTGCTGCCATTATTTAAATGTTCCACTTCTTTGTTATTCACTATCGCCCCAACAATTACACCAACAAGTGTAATAACTAATTTTATTCACCCCATCAATCCATATACTCAAACAATCACAGTTAACTACAATGAGAAACTTAACTTATCCATCCTTCAACTCAAAGTAATAATTATCATGTCAACCATATATATGTCAGCTGTGAGCGTTTCCATATGAATTGTAACTATCATGGCAACCAGAATAAAACATAAAGAATCTTGATGAAGATATTATTATCACTCATCATTTTCTTGTGTATGATTCCCTTCACAAAAGGTGTACATTGCTTTCAACTTCTCTTTGAAGTTTACCCATGATACCAACTTCAATTAATTTCCGACTCCAACAACATGATGGAACGTGCATTTATTTCTGGTTTGTTCCATGTTGGAATTTTTATGGCACTTATTTCCAAATGATTCTTTTAATTTTGATGTTATTCAATGGACTGGAACTTTTTCCCCTTATAATTGAGGTAGGAAGTAGGTAGCCGCTTGACTGTTTGAAAAGTGACCAGAGGAAAAAACAAACAAAACATGCACGGAAGGGTGTAGTGAAAAGATTGGTCAGTAATGGGGACATTTTTGTTCACTTCCAAAGTAGTTTAGAAATATTTAAAAATTGAATATTTATAATTGTGTGAGTAGGTAGGTGAGTGGTAACAATTAATTTCTGATATCAAGTTTAATATCTATGTGGTTATTATTTAAAAGTTATAAAGGAAAAAATGTTTCGAAAAGTTAATAAAAATTGGAATATCTTGGTTGGACTGTGGAGTTTGGAGGTCACTTTTTTCCCTAAAATTTCTTTTTGAGTAAGGTAGATTGATATCATTTTAGTATCACTCAATAAGAAATTCATACAAACTAATAATTTGTGAAAATTTAAAATATAAAGTCTTAAGATTGATCTCTTGACAATTTTCAAATAGATATATTCAACATATATATAATTGTTTAAGGTAAAGAATGATGAAATTATTTGTAAAAAAACGTGTATGATACATCAAAATTACTACTTGTGACTATTAACCAAAATAAACCCCATGTTCATAATGGTAGGTGAGTGGTAACAATTAATTTCCAACACTAAATTCAATATCTATTTGACTACCATTTAAAATATATTAAAACAAAAATCATTTTGAGAAGTCAATTGAAAAACTTAATATCTTATATACGATGGAGTTTAGAGGCTACTTTTTTCTGGAATTTCCTTTCGTCCTGACACACGGTGGTGCAATTAGATTGATACCATTTGTCATCATTGAGTGGGAAATTCATAGAAAATAATAATGTTATCAATCAATATAATACATGAAAATCCAAGATAAAAGACTTAAGATTGATCTCTCTACATGTTTCAAATAAATAAATTTAACATATATTAACTTGTTTAAGGTAAAGAGGAAGAAATTCTTTGTAAACGAATATTTATAATATATCAAAATTACTTTTTGTGATTGTTAAACAAAATAACCCCCTTGCCCATAATGGTAGGTGAGTGATAACCAATAAATTCAATATCTATTTGATTACAATTCAAAATTTAACAAAAAAACATTTTGAGAAGTCAATTAAAAAATCGTAAGATCTTGCCAACCCCGTGGAATTTGGAGGCTACTTTTTTTCCCTCAAATTTATTTTTGAGTCTCGATGCACTTTAGTGTAGCTAGATTTATATCATTTTTCATCACTAAACGAAAAATTTACATAAAATTATAAAGTTATTAATCAATTATAAATATTGAAAATCCTTGTAAAAGTCATAAAATTGATCACTCAACATTTTTCAAGTACATATATTTAACACATATGAACTTGTTTAAGGTAAATGGGGAAGAAATTCTTTGTAAAGCATAGTTATGATACATCAAAATTACTGTGTGTGAATGTTAACCGAAATAACCCCTACCCATTTTTTTCACATTGCGCTCTTGAGGATCCGACACTTGATCACTTGTCTATCTTTTGTAAATGTGGTGACACTTTCTTTAGTTTATAGGTGTGAACTACTATACCTTTCCACACATCACTTTCATGCATCTACCAAGTTCCTTTATACCTCTCGCTTAATGTAGCAAGCCACAAACTAGTGACCAACTCACAAAGCATTAACCGAGCTGCGAGATGCCCACTATATAGTGTTAAGCAACTTTTTCCCTGTGACTCTCGCTCCATCAAATTCCCCAACTCACTCATCAACGCTAAGTTCAAAGCCGACTAGTGTGACCTTTGTTTCTAACAATGAGTGTTAATCCATCACTCCCTCATACTTCTTCTTCCCTCTTACCACCTTACATTTCTTCCCACCGGTCCATGTTGTTGACCCACAAAATGCCGAAAAAAATATTGAAGCCAAGTTGTTCTAATTGAGTTGTGGAATATTATTCCAAGTCGTAGTGTGCTACATTTTGCTATTAGAGTCTTCTAAATCTGCACATCACTTTTTAAATCTCGTGAACCAACTCCGTAGGTCCATCATTGACATGCATATGAAACACACTTTAAAACCATGTTAGCATGTTCCTCTTAGATAGAATGAGGATGGCACAAAGCCGAAGGGGCTATGTGAGTTGTTGGGCTTGCTAGAGGAAGGGTTCACAATGACCGGGAAAGAGGTTTTCAAATGGTGGGCTTAGTTATCATGACCAAAATTTTCAATTTTGCATGCTATACATTTAACATGACAACAATTGGATCTTACTAAGGGACATTAGAGAGTAAGGGGTAATGAAGAACCTCATGCATCTCATGGAGAAGAATAATAGTGTCTTATCCTTTGGGCCATAGAGTCACCACACTAAACAATTAGTAAAGCTACCAGCATAACCAAGGGAAAAAACACGAACACACAACAAACAAAGGAAACACACAATGGGAAGGGAAACATGCAACAAAAAGGGAAACCATGATACAACATACCTATATCACCTAGGGTACATGTGGGGGACAACCCGCTTTCACTACAGTGTTGATTCTTCTTTGAATGTTTACCCATGCACGGGTAGCACCAAATGCCTTTGTTAATCCATTGACTAGATCCATGAAATATGACCCCTTTTTCAATTTCTTGGGAAACTTTACATGATTTTTCTTACAAGTGAGGTTCCACCCAGATAGCTCGTTGTCTTTGTTGCTCTAACATTTTGTTTCCATTTGCTTATCAATTTGCAAATTCATTCCAATTTATGGTTTTTTATTACTACTACAAGAATAAGTCTTGATCACACCAAGCTTACCATTTTCACACTAAGGCTTGTGGTCTTTGATGGGCATTTGACTTTTATTTGTTATCTTCTTCATGACCATGGTCTCTATGAGTTGGTTCTCGGCAAATATTTTGATATTTTGAACCTCATCACAAGCTTCTTGGTGTTCCATGTTTCTCAATTGCTCTAAACAATTATCCTTCACACATATTGGCTCATCTTTAATCTGATTCTTACTATGGTGTGATGTGCACAATGCTTCATTTTCTTGAAAGGAGAATGAGCACAAGGTTAGGCATGAAAAATGAAAATCATCATCTTCCCCATCTTGACCTTCTTGAGCTTGGAGATTCATCTCCATGATGGAGGCATCCTCTCCTTGAGTAGAGTCAACTTGAAAAGACTAAACATCTTCTTATTCATACATTCCTCTTTAAGAGGATCTTCATTAGGGATTTTTTAGTGGCGAATATTCATAATATGGTGAATATTCCATTTTGTAAAAAAGTGAAAAGGTGATTTTTTTGGCGTGGGTCAATGACATGTTCACCTAAAAATTAAAGTTTAATTTTTTTAGGGGTTGGATTTTCCTACCTCTTTATAATATCCCCTATATAATCCTATATTATTCACCGGGTAGAACACTAGTTGCTAACTCATTCCACGGTAGTACATAACTTGCAAAGCAAAAGATTCCAATACGGGTGACAAGAAGGCTACATGGACGGGTGATAAGATGGCTCATGGCCATGAAAGGATCCGTGGACGGGTGACAACAAGATTTGTGGACGGGTGACAAGAAGGATCTACGGATGGGTGACAAGAAGGATCTACGAGATGGGGCGACTAGCAGGATCTATTGACGGGTGACAAGAAGATCTGCGACGGGGACGTAAAGCGAGTTCTGGTGGATGGGCAACAACAAGATCCATGGACAGGCGACAAGAAGGATTTGTGGATAAGTGATAAGAAGAATCTGTGGACAGGTGACTAGTAGGATCTATTGACAAAGCATGCGATGCAGGATCTGCGCAGATGGGTGACAAGCAGGAGTTTGTTGATCTGCGGCAACAAGCAAGGATTTGATGGGTGAACAAACTAGATTTGTTGACGAGCGATAAGAAAAACCTTTTGACGTGTGACAATAGATAGTGTTGTTGACGTGTGACCAGATTCGTTTGAACTTTGTTGGCACACGACAGGGAACAATGGCAACTGCTAGTGATCACAATACCCAACAAGTTACAAAAACTCAAAAGTCTCTGTTAAATTATTTTGGAAACTCTGCTGGTTCAAATACAAAGAACCAAAGACACCATAGAGCTCCCACTTTGAAATCAATCGAGAATGCAGTTGTGTGGAAGGTGTTATTGAAGTGGACATGCATTCTTCTCAATGTCAGCCAAATGACACCTATAATGATACCATGCTAGGCTTGAAGATATTCCAGTAGTGCAGGTAGAACTCGAAGATATTGTGCAACTAGGAGTGCCAAATGCAACTCAAAATTCAAATGCAACTAGTGGTTCACGGAAAAGGAAACTTGATGATCGTGATAATCTTGAAAGCTCTGCACGTAAAAGTAAAACTATGAATATGAAAAAGAATATGTGGACGCTTGGGAGGACATACAAGTTTGACTGGGCTGCAAAATTTCCATTTATTGAACCTATAGAACCAGCTAATTCTAAAGAAATTTCATCGAATGTACATGTACAATATGTATGTGGAAATTAGGAAGGTAGCAAAAAATGCAACTGAAGTTGGACACAATTGAAAAACACTGTGGAAAACAATATTTCACTTTAATTGGGGAAGATGGCCAAAAAATAAAAACACACAGATGGAAAACTAAAAATAATGCATGCATGTGAAATATGCGGCAGAATATGAGGCTGATTAGAAAAGACACAGACTTCTCAGAAAATGGCGGAACGATCACAACACAAATTGGTAAGATGAATAAATCAAATTTGTGTGCTAAACTCATACAATTTTCTACTTTATTCCACATCCTTAAGAAAGGAAGACCAATTTCAGATTTCATTGATTTCAAACCTTTGTATCAATATAATGGAATGCAGAATGTTCCCAATCTCACTGGTCAGACAACAATGCATGGGAAATGGCTAAATGCCTTGCTATGATTGAGAAGGAAGATTTGAAAGAGTGTGTAAAAAATGCAAAGTTTATCTCTTTGTCAATTGATGAAGTGACCATTGTTGACAACACCACATGGGTATGTATCCATGTTTACACTTTAGAAAATCATATGAGGACTCCGCACCTGTTGGGTGTTCATAGAAAATGGTTGAAAATTGCAATGCAGAAAACCTATATAAACTAGTTATTTCTCTTTTGAAAGAAATTCTGTGGCATGACTGCGAATGAAATTGCTATGAAGTTGGTATGTGTGGGAGCAGATGGGGCATCAGTCATGCAAGGTCATAGAACTAGGTTGTGTGTTCGATTGCAAACATCAATCACCCCTTATATGCTAGCAATTCATTGTATGGCTCACATAATGAATTTAGCATATAAAATCATTAGCAAATATGAAAAATTGCAAAAGTAGAAGACCTTATAAGAGAACTACATGCCTATATCGCAAGCAACCCAAAGCAATTTCTTGAGTTTTAGAAATTTTCCATAGGTATTACAGATGGCAAAAAAATTCTAAAGGATGTTGAGACAAGGTGGATTTCATTGTATGAGCCTGCATGCAGAGTGCGTGAGGAGTATCCTTCGTTGGTTGGTTTCATGCACAAATATCGTCATGAAATTGACAGGTGAGGGACTTGTTGTTCCATCTAACTAATTTGGAGACATTTCTTACATTGGTAGGCATTCTTCCAATGCTGCAAGAGATCAATACATTGATGAAACATGCACAGGCGTAGATTAACCTATATTGTTGATTTTATACGGATGAGAAAAATGGTATGTATGAGTCTTGATGCCTTGTACACTTCCCCAGATAGTTTTGATACACCTGTATTTGATAACTGGAAAGTTTTATTGGATCTTAACCATCCCAATAACTTTTTGAGATTTAATATCCATGATCACCTCTGTATCCATGTTAGTGGGAAAGAGATACCACTGCACATTCTACAAAAAGTAAAGACGTTACATCAACAGAAAAAGAAGAAGTTCCTATGACACGAAATCTATTTGATTCTATAGTAATTGAAACAAGAATAAAACTCAAAAAAATTGCAGAATCCTTAGCATCAGAAATTAGAGAACGTTTCAGCCAAGACAAAATTCTTGAAGCCATGGGTGTGATGAATCCAAATTTTTGGAATACAGAAGGTGGCCATGCTGATTTTGTAGGTAAGCTTTTTCATAAATACATGGGTACAATATTGGACCATTTCAGCAATACATCAGAGTTGAGGGTATTGAAATAAAAGGTATACTTGAATGTTGATTTAATAAAGACTCAATCAACTAATTTTGCAATGACAATGAGGTCACAGTATAAACTCTTAGCCGAACCTTCAGAGAGTGGTGCTATTACAAGGCTCTGGAAAAATCTACCAAAGTAGTGTGTTACAGGAAGACATTAGTGAATATTTTCAGTTCTACGAGTTGTGCCAAACAATGATTTTGGGATCCATGGAGGATGAAAGAGTTTTCAGTGCTTTATCTTTTATTAAATCAAAATTGAGAAATAGGTTGGATACAAATCTCAAAAGTTGCCTAAGGTGTTATGTTTCTCGCTACTCTTTGGAAACCTTTCCTTTTGACAAAGCTATTGCGCACTAGAATTCCCTTGTCGAAAGAAGAGGTGTAAATAATATTGCTACAAGTCCAAGTAATCTCAATGATGAGACTGGAAGTGGTGCATCTTCACACTCTGTGGATGCAAATATTGAATACGAAGAAGCTATTGAAAATGGATTATTTCAGCTTTAAATAGGTATCACCTTGACATTACACTTTAACTGTTCTTATTTATTCAATTTCATATAAATAGAATCTAATTTAATTGTTTATAGTTTTACATAAATACCATTGTAATTCTGCAAATGCAAATATTGACTACGGCTATTTTTGATCTGTAGTTATTGTCAAATATTGTTACAGTATGTATATTTACATTTATTCTACATTTTAATCTCTTCATTTCATTGATATTTATGAAAACGTGAGTTGACATCCATCCAAGGAAGCTCTCGCTTCTTGGGACTGAGATTATCAGGAAACTCACCCATTTTTATTCTAATCCTTATCCATTTTTCATGTTGAATTCCCGAGAATCGAAGGTCATCTAGCTTGCTCAAGAACACAAGAGGTACCTTAAAACATATCTTAGCCATAGTTTTAAATGTGAAGTAGATTTTTTTTCCTTTGAGCTTTGTCGTTTCAATTCAATATGAAGGTTTGAAATTAAATGTGAAGAAAATAATATATTATATTAAAGAGTTCAAATTTAAAAGATAGAGAAGAAACCCTTACTGTATTAAGATGTATCTGTCACACCACATTCTTAATTTTCGTAATAAAATTATCATTATCATCCACATCCACATCCTATTTCCACATAACACCACATTCTAAATGAATAAATAGATGATCCATTATAATGTCATCAAAAATATAAGATGTCATCACCCACATGTTAAACCACATCTACTTTATTTTCATTATCCAGACATCCACATCTAAGCAGAGATAATATTGCATAAATTTTAAATCCATGAATCATGATTATGCATATATTTCATCATCATCCATATCTACTCTAATTTCATTATCCACATATTAAACCACATCTACTTTATTTTCATTATCCAAACATCCACATCTAAGCAGAGATAATATTGCATAAAGTTTAAATCCATGAATCATGATTATGCATATATTTCATCATCATCCATATCTACTCTAATTTCATTATCCACATGTTAAACCACATCTACTTTATTTTCATTATCCAGACATCCACATCTAAGTAGAGATAATATTGCATAAAGTTTAAATCCATGAATCATGATTATGCATATATTTCATCATCATCCATATCTACTCTAATTTCATTATCCACATGTTAAACCACATCTAAGCAGAGATAATATTGCATAAAATTTAAATCCATGAATCATGATTATGCATATATTTCATCATCATCCATATCTACTCTAATTTCATTATCCACATTGTAAACCACATCTACTTTATTTTCATTATCCAGACATCCACATCTAAGCAGAGATAATATTGCATAAAGTTTAAATCCATGAATCATGATTATGCATATATTTCATCATCATCCATATCTACTCTAACTTCATTATCAACATTCAAATGAATAAATGGATAATAACTTTAACCACATCTACTCTAATTTCATTATCGAGACATCCACATCTAATGATAAATGTAACTATGACCATCATTGCAAAGAGAGATAATATTGCATAAAGTTTAAATCCAAACTTCAAATTAAACAAATATTCAAGTATCAACTTTCATTCTTCAAATTAAACAAATATTCAAGTATCAATTTTGAGGTTCCCCAATCCTCAAGTCTCAATCCTTAACATTCTCACCAGACCCTATTGTATTCCTTCCCTCAATTATCCCCGAACTAATCAGATCCTCAACAGTCATTTCTAGGTTCTTGATGATTGCTTCTTCTTCCTTTGTAGAATCTCCATGGGATGTCAAAGAAGGATCTGCCATTTCCCTTTGCTTTGAATAAAATCTCAGGGTCATAGCCATTCTCTTTAATTATCCACTTAAGTGTATTGTTTTGTTTGTTAACCAAAACAATATTTTCTTTCATCTTAATTGCTGTGGATAAACTGTTCTTGGCCGTTTCCAAGTGAACTTGGAACACCTTAGCTTGAATCTTTAAATTTTCATATTTCAGCTACAACAAAAAGAGTAGGGTCAATTAAATATTGAAAAACTAATTTTAATTGAACTTAATAAAAATTCTATTTTCAAACCGATTATACTTACGATAGCTCTATCTCTTTTAGCGTTTGCGATCACCGCCATCTCCTTGTCCTTAGACCATTTATTGAAATAGGCCTGGGCCTCAGCACTGATATTTTCCAATTTGTTTAATACTTTATCTAAAATATTGTCATTATAGGTGTTGTTATATGTGACAATCCCACTTTTAGCTCTGAAGAATAATGCATCCATCTTCGCGGGTTGATTTTTGACTATTGCAAATAAGTTCTCTCTTTGCCAATGGTTGTCATAATGACTTACTATCTCATATATTAATACTTTTTCCCTTCTCTCCCATTGAATGAGCTCACTGATTTGAGGCGTGATAAATTCATTCATGTGGGATTGAAAATCATAGCCAATCAAGTTTTCCAAAGGAAATGTTGGCAAGTCATCACTATCTATATCAGAAGAGGATGATTTTGAAGGAGAAGTATGGTGGCTTTTAGTTCGATCAACATCTGCTGCATCTTTTTCCTTTTGGGTGCACTTGATCCTAAAAGTAATAATAGAAATTCATATTAAAATTGAAATTGAAATGTTGAAAATTTAATTAAATTTAAAAGTAAATTGAGATGGAAATATACCCGTTGCCCTAAATCATATCATGTGTGTTGAAAAAACTAGATGGGTCACTGCTATCAATGCCCAAATAATCTTCATCTAAATTTATTTGATTCAAAACTGATTGCCCTATTGCAGTGGGACAGCCAGTGAGAGAGAGCATCGAATAGCGAATGAGGAGGGTATGTTTAGTGTCCCACTAGGGGCCAAAATCAACGACATGCATTTACCAATGGTCTTTTGTCCTGAACCTCTTGTCGGCATTTTGAAACGAAGTTGTGGGGTTGATTGAGTAGGTGTGGTTTGCAGATTTTGAGTAGAAGACAAAGGATTTCTATCAACTTTGAACATCAAGAATCAAGTCATTAGTAATTACTATAAAATATGTAAAAGTATTAAAGAACTCAAAAAAATGAAGTCATACCTTGTTGAATGGGATTTTGTTGCGGTACGAATTGATTGTGTAAACTGGGGGACTATGACAGAGTTTGAATGGATTCAGTTGGAGCTGATGGTGGTAATTGTTGAGATTCAAAAATTACATGAGATTGTACCGAGTGAGTTGGCATGCTTTCCTTGAAGCACACATGTAGTCAAAAGTCCCTATAAGCACAACAACCACATGTCAATTCAAGATGGTAATTCAAAATGTATTCAACCCTACTTAGCATGTTAAGGGTATTACGCCTCTGTCATTTTATTAATGCAAAAACATGGCCATCAACTGATGTGCAAACAAAGCCATCTAATTGCAATTCTCCCGAGGCCTCAGTATGTTGTTGGCCTCTTCCTCTCGATGCAAATTTTTTTCGTGGAAGTGACTCCAAAAATCTTCTCTGCATACCAAAAAGATTCAATCAAAAAATATAAAAATGACTAATATTTAACAAATGATTAAAATTTAATATGAACGATTAAAATTTTACTTTCTCAAAAGGAATTGAAAATTTCTTCATTGTCTTGTTTGTACAAGTTGGAGTTGGTTCATTTTTCAAATTATAATAGGCCTCATAATAAAGAGCTAGGAGATAGTTGGTTGAATGAATAATTGGTTTTTCTAAAATTGTTGCATTATTAATGTTTGACTTTATCTTGTTTGATAAAAATGTGCACCAAATTTTTGGTTTCCAATTTTGTAATAATATATGCAACAACCCAATTTGGAATGTCAGATTGTCAACCTTGCATAATAATTCTAGCTTGAAATAGAGAAATTAAGGCAATGAAGAAAGTGGTGTGCAACATCTTGCATATCCACTCCTCATCTTGATTTGCTGACATGGGTTGTAAGTCATCAGAATCAGAATCAATATGAATTAATATAAAACAAACATTCAAATGAGAGAAAATTAGACTTACAATCAACATTGAAACCATAACTAGATTCGAGGAAAATCTTGTCATTTTCAGTGAGGGTTGCTTTGGTTGTTACTATCGGCACATTTTTAAATGGGAGGCATGTCAATCGATGGATATCAATAGGTTCAACACCAAAGGAGAATGTATGGCGATCTTCCAATGTAATAGTAAAAGTATTGTTTTATGTATTGTAGGATGAAAGTAGGTAGTTAAGAGTCTGATGGTCAACCTCAAATTGGGGCATGCTAACAAGCCCTTGGAATTCGATGCTACTATGGAATTCCTATATTCTTCATTCATTTCTATAACTCCATGTATGTAGGGGCACAAGGCACTTTTGTATTGAATCTTGCCCTTGAGACTCTGGGTGTTGGATCCTGGGGTTCATCTTGGGCACCAGAGGCAAAAGCCATGACTTTGAATGTGGTTTAAAACACATCCATGAACATACGATACCTGCAGAAAAAATTGCTCGGAGAAGGAAAACATTTGTTATACGGGAAATAATCATGAAAATGAGGGGCTGGGTTGGTATTTATAGGGAAAATTAGGGTTAAGGGGAGGTGATGGGTGACAGTGTGATTCTGTCGATGGGCACCAACAAGTCTTTGGTGATGCATGACAACAAGTTGTCTCTGACGCCCATCAGCAATACAATATTGTCGCACGACAACAAGAATGATACTGTCGTGTGACAACAAAGAGATTCGACGTGTGACAACAACCTCTTTTTTCCATGTGACAATGTGATGGTGCTGACGAGTGTCAGAGGTCACTTGCTATCACGTGAAAACAAAGTGTTTCTGACGCTCGATAGCAAGGTTATTCTGAAACCCGCACGACAACAAGAATCATACTGTCGCGCAACAGCAAGGAGATTCTGATGCGTGACAGCAACCTCTTTTTGTCACGGGACAGTGTGATGGTGCCGATGGCATCGAGGCCACTTGTCTGTCATATGACAAAAAGTGTTTCGACGCCCAAAGCAAAGGTGATTTTACGCTGTCAAGAACACTGTGTTGTCAAGCGACAACATATTTTTTATAGATTTCATGCTTTTCATGAGCTTGCCAGGTGAATTTTTCTTGCAGAAACCTACAAAAATTCACCTTTTTTGTGAATGGAGCTAAACGAATATTCACCGGGATTTTCCACCTCCTATTTTCAAGAGGCTTATTAAAGGGAACCACGATCTTCGTCTCCCAATGGGAAAGAGAAGGCCTCATTTTCAAAAACGTATTCATTGAACAAATCTTCATGCTTGGCCTTGAGAATATGATTAGAAACATGAAGTTCATATGCCAAGAATTCATTTTATATTATTTTTCTTCATGATTTACTCCATTCATCACCTTAGGATTGCTTTGATGTAAGTCAAGATTTTTGTGACCATCATCACCACCAAATAGAGAATCTACATTCATGCTTAATGGGAAATGCACATTGTCCAATTCAAAATCCACTAGGTCATTATGTTGTTTCTTAACCAGATTCGCCACACTAGGGTAATCTTCCATTAACATGGGAATCTCATCATCTTCCTCTAAAGATATAAAAAATTTGTCATACCTTGAATCTTGAAATAGGATTTTTTCCTTATATTATTTGGTTTTTGAATCGTGTATTTCATTTTCCTTATTGGAAGGATCTTCTTCATCTTATCATTCATGGGTATGGTGGCACATGAGTAATCCATTTGTATATCTCTGCCAACATCTTGATAGAAACTCCAACTCAACAACATACCATATAATGTTTGCATGTCTACCACTAGTATTTTCGTCGTAATCTTCTTGTGAGGAAGATCTACAAATGATACTTGGGCATATATCACTTAGCTAATGAGAGGTAATTATTTGGTTTCCATGGAGTAATAATGGACAAGTGGCGGGGGTGAGGGTGAGACCAAGATATTTAGCAACGTTCACAAGATCATGACATTGTTAGATGCACCGAAGGCAATAGTGCGATTATTCAATTTATATTCATTGACCATTAATGCAATCTATAAGTGATATATCTTCCTAAAGAGGAGATGTTGAGGCAAGAAGCTTTTTGGAAGGAGTGGTGCTAGGAGTGGGAAGTGATTCTTCAGTGTTGACATTTTTGGAACATAGATTTAAACTATTTCCTTTGATAAATTGGACAAGTTTATCAAATTTTTTGGGATGAGTTCTCAAGTACTCATATTCATAAATTTGAATTTTATCTTTCTTAACATCGTCAATGATGTCAAAAGGTGAGGAATTGGTAGGCCCATTAGGGACTATGAAAATCTTGACATGAGTAGGATTTGTATTCTTAGGATCAACAGAAGCATAGACTAATTTGACAAGGGGAAATGAAAGAGACTTACTCAAAGAGGTAGAAGGAGATTTGGTTAAGGCGAGATTGGGATTATTCTTCATCGACCCCATGGAAGTGAGCAACGATGATCCTCATTTTGTTCTTGTTTTTTTTATAGTCACCATTTGAGGATTCAAATTATTTTCTTGGGTAGTAGGAGAAGAGGTTTATTTCTCTATTTTTCAAAGGTGGGTAATCGCATAAGATCATTTGTTCATATCAGCCACGAATTCTTCATGATCTTCTTCTTGGGTGAGTATTCACAATATCCAATGTTTGCATATACATATTTTCCTCTCTTTCACTTTCTCGATTCAAGGATTTCATCTCCTTTATCTTTACAAGTTCTACATATTGCATTAACTAGCGTAGATTCCAATGCAATCCTTTGGGGTGCTCCCGTAATTTAATTTCTATTTGAGTTTTGATACAAGGCATGTTGAGAAATTTCCCTCTTTAACGTAGTTAGGTCATTGACCAACTTTTGCAACAATGGATCAGAACTTTCATCTTTGAAACTTTGGACCTTATTCCTCACTGAATAGTTCTTGATCTTCCTTAACATGATAAGGTCATCTTCCACTTCAATGGAAAGTTCTTGAACATTATCCAAAAAAAATCGGTTGAGCTCTCCCACAATATGAACCTAATTTCAGAAATTGATCCTTTATGAATAACCTCTTTTGATTATTTTCATGAGATGAGCACCAATAGGGATTATATCAATCAACTTATTAAATTTTACTGAAAATTCTCTCATGTTTTCTTGTGGTTCTTTCTTCATTGGATTTAATTGAGTAAGGAGGGCATGGTCATCTTCTGCGGTCTTGAATATTTCTTAGAGAAAGGGGAGGGGGAGAGAGAGTGAAAATCTAGAGACGGGAAAGATTTCATTGATAAGGAGCCTTCTTCTAATGAATCTTGGGAGAATTATCTAATAATGAAGTTATTTTCCTTTGATATATCCTATTGAGTTGAAACATTGTGATTATAAATTCCTCCTCCTCCGATATGCGGACATACTCCAAAGCATTGACTAAGTGTTCAAAAACACTCTTGTGAGACTTGTAGTGAGTGGACCTATGATGACTGTCTAATCTTGCAAACATGATGATCTCGGCACATTGGTAGCCTACGGTTTAAGTGATAATATTTTACACACACTAATTTATTCTGACATTTTCCTTTCCATGGTGTGATTCACATGATGTACCTCCTTTTGGAAAGATATTTGAACACAAGGTCGGAGTTGGAATGTGGAGATCATCACTTCCTCCTCGTGACTTCCTTGAACTTCACAATGCACCTTAGTGACAAATATATCTCCTTCTTGGATGAAATCAACCTTAGGAGACCCAAGCACCTTCTTGTCCACCTACTCCTTATTGAAAATGTTTTCTTTCATGGGCGAGGAAAGAATAAAATATGCATTCACCGTCATACCCATTAAACATATTCCCATACCAAATCCTGAGAAGATGATTAAGAATTGGGGCTAACCTTTACAAACCCTATTTGATATCACTTTCATTTCATAATCCGCATCACTTAAACATGATGATTATTATCTCAGTGACTGTTAGGATGGTTTTGAAACACGTATTCTTGGAATTCACCTCAAGACTAAGTTTTTAAGAGTCTGCGAGGGCTTTCTTTCCTATTTGAACCATAAGACAATTTCCTAGTCTTGTAATGGTGATTCATTCCTCACCCATTCTTGTGAATAAACCTCCATGGTTATGATGACCATGTTATTATTGGTGTTTGGATCATAATGATATGCACATGTTAGGAAAAGTTTGGTTCTCTCGAATAGATAATGGGTTTTTGGGTAAGTGCACGAAGTTGGGGGCCAAAAAGTGGACAAAAACTGAAAACAGACGAAACGTGCGCGTTTTGCTAAAATGCGCCGCGTTTTAATTTTTGGTTTGGTAATTACCGAGCCTATAACACGTATGCATTGTAAAGAATCCAAAACACGTACGTGTTTCAAAGAAGGCTAAATGCACTTACAAATAATAAATGTTTAAGAAATCTTATACTTTAAATTTATTTTAATAAATATAAGAAATTAGGGTCACTCTGCACCTAATGGAAGTGGTCCCGTAGCTCCAACAAGTATAATCTAGAAGATAGTTTTTCAAAATCTAATCTGGTAAGTACTTACTCATTTTCAGGATTTCAACAACAGACCTAAAACTTTTAGGGTATATATAGTGTTGTCAGTCTTTGTTTTGGGAAAGCATATAGTCATTTTTGAGGTTTTTTGACCTTCTAAATTGGATTTTGGCCCTACCACTACTTGAATTGGTACGAAATTTTAAATTTGGTCCATAATTCACTTTAGTGACCATGAATCAACTCGATGATGCTTGTTTACTTCTTACTAAAAAGAGATCCTCACTTTGTATATAGAGGATTGTTCCCTGAATGGAATTCTTGTCCTATGGCCAAAATGAGGTGATTGTAATGTGACTCCTCCTTAAGGTGTGATAATACTACTAGGTGTTGAATGATTTTTATGAATAGTACTGAGTAAATTGCATCAAGTGAACTCAGATGATTGCTCATTCTTAGAAACATGGTGCTCCATATAAAGATCATCCCCTCACCTTTCCTAGCTCTAAAATCATCCTTTCATGGAATCAAATTCATGATTCTCATACATGTTTTTGTTCATATGTCTCTTATGGAGACAAAAGATGCCTTAATACTTCACACATGATGGTCCTTTATACCTTGGTGGCATGACTAGCTCATTTTAGCTTGTTCTAAAGGGTGTTCAATTAGCTACAGAATGGCCAAAAATGTCTTTTTAGGCCTTCAAAGGAAGTAGTTTCTCATCAAAACTAAATGAGTTGATCAATCACCTTAGACACTATTCCCTACACACAAAACATGATGAATGATCTTATTAGGACTTTCCTTTTGGTGAGGGTTTATGATTTAGGGTTTAGGGTTTAGGGTTTAGGGCTCAGGGTTTAGGACTCAAGGTTTAGAGTTTAGGGTTTAAGGTTTTGTGTTTAAGGCTCATAGTTCATATTTTAGGGTTTAGGGTTTAGGGCTCATGGCTTAGGGTTCATGGTTTAGGATTTATGGTTTAGGGTTTAGAGTTTAGGGTTTATGGCTCAGGGTTAAGGGTTTAGAGTTTAGGGTTTATGGCTCGGGGTTAAGGGTTTAGGGTTCAAGGCTCAAGGTTCGGGGTTTAGGTTTAGGGATCAAGGTTGAGGTTTAGGGTTTATGGCTCAAGGTTCAAGGTTTAGGGTTTAAGGATCGGGGTTCGGGTTAAAGGTTTAGGGTTTAGGGTTTAGGGTTTATGGTTTAGGGCTCTGTGGTTTTGGGTTAATGGGTTAATTTTTAGGGTTCGTGGTTTAGGGTTTTGGCTTAAGGTCTAGGGTTCGGGGATTAGGGTTTAGGATTTAGGGCTCAAGGTTTAGGGTTTAGTGTTTAGGGATCAGGGTTTAGGTTTTAGGGTTTAGGATTTAGGGCTTAGATTTTAAGGTTTAGGGCTTAGGGTTTATGGTATAGGGTTTAGGTTTTAACACTCGGGGTTTAGGGTTTAGAGCTTAGGGTTTATGATTTAGGTTTAGGGATTAGGAATTAGGGTTTATGGTTTAAAGGTCGGGGTTCGGGGTTTAGGAAAAGGGTTCAAGGTTTATGGTTAAGGCTTGGGTTTTAGGGTTTAGGGTTAGGGTTAGGGGTTAGGGTTTAGGGTTTAGGGTTTAGGGTTTAAAGCTCATGGATTAGGCTCACCCATTCACTCATTGTAATGTTCTATGTCTTACCCATTCTTATAAGTATTGACAAAGAGTATTCAACTAAAAAGGGTTCATCTACTTTATAGGTAGAACATTCAAGGAGTCATCACAATTTGATGCCTTTCATCTACTAATATTTTAAAGGAGGGAAATTACAGATATCCAAGAACAATTTGGTACAAATAAATGTTACCCAATACGAGCTATCTTCTTCCCATTGCATGCGAACTATTTCACTCATTGTAATGTTTTGTGTCTTACCCATTCTTATTAATATTGACAGAGAGTATTCAACTGAAAAGGGTTCATCGACTTCGTAGGAAAAAAATTCAAAGAGATTCATCAAAATTTGATGTCTTTCATTTGTTGATATTTTGAATGAGGGAAATGCCCACCTCTCATAAACAAGGTAGTTGTAAAAGAAGACTTAATGATGGTTCTAGGCACAAGACTAGGAAATATGGTCCTAAGATATTCAAAAATATGAACTCACTCATGAGACCTACTAGAAATATATGAGGTTTAGGGGTTTAGCATTTAGGGCTCATGGTTCATGGTTTAGGGTTTGAGACCTTTAGGATTTAACATTTAGGGCTTAAGGTTTATGGTTTAGGGTTTAGGGCTCATGGCTCAGGGTTTAGGGGTTAGGGTGCATGGTTTAGGGTTTACGGCTTAGGGTTCGGGGTTCAGAGTTATAGGTTTAAGGTTTAGGGGTTAGAGCTCAGGGCTCTGGATTTAGGGTTTAGGGCTCGGGCTCAAGGTTTAAGGTTTAGGGTTTAGGGCTCAAGGATTAGGGTGTAGGGTTCAAGGCTTAAGGTTTAGGGTTTATGGTTTAAGGATTAGGGATTGTGGTTTAGGTTTAATGGTTCACAGCTCATGATTTATGACTTAAGGTTTAGGGTTCAAAGTTATTGGTTTACGATTTAGGGGTTAGAGCTCGGGGCTCTAGATTGAGTGTTTAGGGCTTAGGGCTTAGGGCTCGGGTTTAGGGTTAAGGGTTTAGGTTTTAGGTTTTAGGGTTTAGGATTTAGTGTTTAGGGTTTAGGGTTTATAATTTAGGTTTTAGGTCTCATGGTTGAGGGTTAAGGGTTTAGGTCATAAATTTTAGGGTTTAGTGTTTAGGATTTAGGGCTTATGGTTTAGGGCTTAGGGCTCAAGCTTTAGGGTTTAGGATTTAGTGTTTAGGGTTTAGGGTTTAGGGTTTATGGGTTAGGGTTTAGGGTTTAGGATTTAGTTTTCAGGGTTTAGGGTTTAGGGTTTAACATTTAAGGCTCATGGTTCATGGTTTAGGGTTTAGGGCTTAAGGCTCAAGGTTTAGGATTTAGGGCTCATGGGTAAGGGCTGAATATTTAAGGATTAGGGTTTAGGGCTTAGGATTTAGGGTTTAAGGTTTATGGTTTAGGTTTTAGGGTTTAGGGATCATGGTTTAGGGTTTAGGTTTAGGGCCTCGGGTTTAGGGTTTAAGGTTTAGGGTTTAGGGTTTTGATTGTAGAATTTAAATGCTAAAAGATTTAGGTTGAATGCTAAAATCCTAGAAAATTACCTATGTATTGACCAGATTATACTATAAAAAACTATCTCCTAAACCATGACTAATGGAGCTGTGAGACTAGTTCCATAAGGTGTAGAGTGACCCTAATTTCTTATATTTACTAAAATAAATTTAAATTATAAGAAATAATAAAATATAAATAATAATAAATGAAAAATTATTTTTGTACATATAAGCTTGCATAAAAGATTATACAATGTTTATATTATACGTAACGCATACACGTTATAGCGTGTACACATTATAACACGCACAAGTTTTGCATTTTCACTTTTTCCAAGCCATGCCTTAAGGCTTGGGATTTGGTTTGGATCCCCAAGCCCGAGGCATGAACCTATACAAGCACAATAAATAACGTGTTTTTGTAGGAAAATATAAAAATGTCACTTCCTCCATGATAAATCAACATAAAACAATTGATTCATTTAAAAGAAATTATACCACGACATAGAGTAGAGTTTATTCTTTCTAAAATATAATTTTTCAAATTTTCTGACTAATATAAGGTTTCCATATTATTTATTTTCTAACTATGCCTTTTATAGCTATTTTTTGAAGTTTAAATATGTCTATCTTTCATCGTGTATCTTTTTTTGGGGTCATCTAAATTGAAAACAAATTAAACTAGCACAAATAGGCCTAATTCGTAGATATTCAAAAACAAATTCTATTTTTCTATATTTTTGAGGTAGTTAGATGGGGGCACGGTTAGAGCTCATTATTTTTTAAAACATAAATTCTATGTGCTAGAAAAATCATTAAAAAAATATTTTCTAAAAAAATCTTTAAAAAGTTCTAACACAAACTAGATGCTCCTAGCTATCTTTCTACCAAAGGGTTTTCAAAACTAATAAATGGTGCTCAAAAAATGGTGGGGGGCACGAAACTCACTATGTTATGTTTTTTAACAAAAATAGGAGCACTTGTTGGTATTTTAGTTATTTGACCCACTTAAAATTATCCATTTTCAATAAAATTTAGTAGCTTAGAAACTAGACTCAAAATGTTCGATTCATGTTTACACAAAATCTTCCAATTTTGAGTGTAACTATTTCAAAAAACTCGTACAAGCCGATTTTTTTTTTTTAGAAAAATGCGTCCACTTAAGACCCCTTTTGGCCCCCCAACTTGGTGCACTTACCCTTCCTCCTTCCTGAATAACCAACTTGA
Organism: Taxus wallichiana var. yunnanensis; assembly: GCA_018340775.1. Lineage (NCBI taxonomy): Eukaryota > Viridiplantae > Streptophyta > Pinopsida > Cupressales > Taxaceae > Taxus > Taxus wallichiana. The sequence goes on from CM031238.1 coordinate 722,103,178, forward strand.
GAGTCATTTTTCTCCACTTCCCCTCATTGATCGTTCAACATTCTATCTTTTAGGTCTTCCAAGTCCATGTGGGTGACATCATTGTCCCGTGCATTGTGGTATTCATGACCGGACCACTTGGAGATTGGGTCTAGACCTAAATACTTGACCTTCATGATGGAAAAAAGTAATGAGATAGGAAGAATGTGGACTGATACAAGTGATTTGAGCCCATTTACAAGACTTTCTATTTTTAGAAGGTCCTAACTAGGATGGCTATTTTAAGTAAGTTTTCGGTTTTTGTCACTTTTTGATGTTTTTACTTGTTTGGAGCAACATTGACATTAAATGTTTTTTTTTTTTGTAAACATACTATATTTAGACATATAAGATCTATCACAACTTGATATATTTATATGGAGGTATTTTGGGTTTTTATTGGAATGAGGATGGTCTCAAAAGTTTTTTATCTCACAAGGAGGCTTTGCTCCCATTTTTAGAAGATTTTAATTGCTTAACTCGTAGATTTTAAAATGAGTTTTTATAACATGAAAGTTTGTCTAGCCATTTAAAATAATGTAGACCACCATTGGATGCAAGGTTGGAATCACTTCAAAGGATTTTTGAGGATTTGTTAAAATCTCATAGAGATCGATAAGGGTTTGGGAGATATGAGAAATTTTCAGTTTCTAAGATTGATTTCCTAGGAAAAACTAACAAAAATTTTGTGCAAAAATGGATTTATTTGGGGAAATTACGGCTCTTGTAATTCAAAATAAATTAAGTGTTTTGGGTTTTGGATTTATTTCATTCAAATGCAATTTTTAACTCAAATTGAACCCAACAAGCTAAACTGGGGTTGGAGGAGGGTTGGCATGTGGTTGCACCCTAAAACATTTGGGGAACAAAGGTGAAAGCAGACAAGAGGTGAAAGAAATTTCACTTTTAACTTGATGATGACAAGTGGTAGGTTGTGGTGTAGTGTGAGGGAGATGTAGGGGGCTAAAAATGGATTCTATGGGCTACAAACTGGTCCTTGATATGTCCTAGGGCTGAATGGAAGGAAGAGGAGCACATTTTCATGTCCCCTTTTTCCCTTTTTATGTTGGTGAAATTTTATGGGACACCATCATCTTATAAAAGAGTCATGGGGGTCATCTCATGAGGATGGGGGAAGTGGTTAAGCAAACATGCAAGTTTGATGTTTCTAAGGAAAAAGTTATGATATGTAAGTTACGAGGAGTGAGGCATCATGGGGAGCACTCTTTTTGTCCCCATTTCACTTTTCACCTTGGGAAAATCCAAGGGGACCCGAGAATGCACCATGGGGTCCTAGGAACACGAGGGGGGGAAGATTTGACTAGACTTGAACTTGTACCTCTAACACTTCGCAACACTTGAAGTTGTTTTTAAGATCCAAAACTTGCAAAAGAAATGGGAGTGCACTTTTGTGTCCCTCATGTCCCTTTAAACCTTGGGGAAAATTTTAGGGGACAAACCATGCTCCAAAGTGTTCTCGTACCTTTTTGATATGTTGATGTCATCCCACCAACTCCATTTTAGAACACCGAGAGTGCGTTTTCTACCACAGGAGTATGGAAGGGTGTTTTGGGGTAAAATATTATATTATTTTGACTTTAAATAACCTATTTAGATCATACCAACCACTTTTAGGAGCCAATTATTCTTAGAAATTGGTTTTAAGGGCCTATTACACTTTTTTACTCGAAGGGGAAGCCGCGGTGTCATGGATTATCACATAATATTTTGGAGTCTTGAAACAAAAGTGATGTGCAAATAATGTGGAGGATTACAATATATTTCCATTGACTATTTTTTGGCTTGCAAACCCTCATGGAACTCCCAAAATCTTCAAAACAAGGTGACTTTATCCATCAAGGCTTCATTCCTCGTGCCTAAAATGACCTAGTTTTGTTTGAATTATTCCCCACATCAATTGCCTCTACATATGTTCCCTGAAATTTCTTGAATCACTTAATTTATCCCCTATACAACTCCTAGATAATTTGAGCCTTTCCAGTCAGCTTCTGAAGGATGTACTCATGCTACAATATGGCTAAAATAGTCGATTTAATGCTTCCGAGAGAACCATTTTACCTTATGACTTAGTATCATCATGAAAACAACTTGGATAAATTGACCTACACATGAAACACACTTGAAAACCATGTTATTTAATTCCTCTTATCCATAATGAGGATGGTACATACCTAGAAGGGTTGTGTGAGCCGATGGACCGACTAGAGGAAGGGTTCACAATGGATCGGGAAAGAGATTTTTAAATGGTGGGCTTAGTTGTCATGGTGAAAATTTTTCATTTTTCATAATATAAATTTATCATGACAACACATACCTTAAAGAGAATATGAAAGCAATAAATAATTTCGATAAAATCTATATTAGCACAAGAGACATGTCATATCATTACACAAATAGAAAAGGAAATAATACAACTAGAACAAGAGAAATATAAGGACATGTGGAATAAGAAATATTACATAAGGATAAATTACAAATGAAAAAATTGGTGAAGGCTCAAATTGCAAAGGAAACATTACAACAGAACAATTTTAATGACAAAGGAAAGGACAAGATCAATTACAAAGGGAAGTTATAGAAAGAAATATTACAAAATAGGAAATTCACAAAATATAAATTGTCAAAAGCATGACTTGCAAATAGGTTCACAATTTGTTATTAAAAGAAAATAAACCAACCAAACAATTACAAAAAGAGAATTTGATAGTGTAAGACAATTAAAATAACATTTTCAAGAAAGGCTTTCTCAACAAGGAACAAAAAAATAAATACATACCTATAATGGATCCACTTCAATATATGCATAGATCATTTCCAAGCATATGGAAGATGAATATATAACTTCACAAAAAACCAAATATGGCATCCAAAAAATTAACAATTATACAACATAGCCAATGGCATTTAATTTTTTACACCAAAAGTATAACAAATATTTTCCAACCATTAACAACTTCCTATTCCAACCAATGATGGATATTACAATAGGATCATCACTAAGGTATCACACTTCATTTCATTATGTTATTCAATCCTTTGGTTGATAAATCTATAGCACATTTTCTAGTCAACATCATTGAAAAATTATCTTTCACATAAGTGGAAAAACTACATCAATGATATCATGATCTAATCAATGAATGTGTGTTGTGACACAAGACTATGGTTACTAAGATGAACAACTCCCTGCATACAATGAGATTCAATATCTATTCACAAAAAAGTCTCTTGACACCTTTACAACATCCTATTTTATTTTATGAGTTTCAATATTATGGTGAGCTATGTCACACACTTAAAGAAAGTGAACTTAAGTTATTGATGTTAAATGAGCTCAAGTTTGCATCTAATACACCAGCTATTTATACTACAGGAGTTTTAAGGAAAATAAAGTCATACGAGAAAAATATATTGATTTGAAACAAGAAGCAAAATTGACATTCAATGTTATATCTCAACCAAATACTAAGCTATTATTGTGAGTTCATCCTCGTTGATAATTCATGTGATTGTCATCCCTTCCATATGTTATACTTCAACAAATTCTTGAATGAAACCTTATATCTCTTCCTCCACCTATGGAGGTGGATCTAAGTCTTTCAATTTTAATGTTTGTTGTGATTACATTTTATTGGTTGATGCTATAATATAAAGCACATAATTCAAGATCTTATAGATAAAAATTCTATTAAAGTGAAAACTCCTCAAAATATTTTTGACCTCAATAAAATGAAAATTTCAAGCTTAAAATATTCAATGATTCACTATCCATCCATGGAGTAATAGGGAAAATGGGCTTATGAGGTTAATAGTGTGTATAATGTGCACCCTCCTCTGATTTCTTATGATCACCCTCTAGATGCTCTTATTGGCACTATTACTAGTGGTTTGCATCCACATCTCATGATCATATTCGATGATATTGAGATAGTAGATGATGATTCAAATAGGATTGTTTTTTCAATCATATTTATATTAACCAATAACTAATTTATGTTGTCATGTTGGATAAAATTTTAAGTGAAAATCTATTCACCATGACCTAATTACTACTTTGGGATATAAAAGCACCTACAATAGAATTCATGAATTGTTAAAGGGTTTAGTGGGCTTACACTGGATACATTATGACACATTATTATCCATCTTTAAGTGTTTCCACTATTTTGGTCACACCATTTCTGGTTATTATTATGAGATTTAATATATGTGACATGTTATTGGGATTCTTGTGGCTACAAACTCTCTATGTAGTTCCATATACCATGAATTTATGCCACAAGTACATCTATCAAATCAAGCTACTTGAGAATATCCTATGAATACCATTTACAACATATGGTATCCAATAATCATCCTATCAACAATCCTTGTACCAACATAGGAAAATATATCTCTTCAAGAAATACCTACTCCAATAGTGGACACTATATGTTATCACCTCTACAACAAGAAGTATGTCCCCTAATATTATTTCAAAATATAATTTGATTTTTTAAAATAAAATACTCGTGTCCAAAGAACATAATCTTACGATGATGCATTCTTCATAAAGTAATGCACCTCCTACAATTATCTTGTATTCACACCCTCTTATGTAGTAATATATTCCCATTGTTGTGTGCGATTCTACATATAGTTCACACATACACCCATCTAGCACTCTTCACCCTAGAAAATTTACCCTTCATTATTTAAACATGGGAACACCTCATGGATATCCCCATCCTCTTGATATAATCATCAGTTATCACCTTGGTTAAATATTCATAGAAAAAAATGTAAAATTAAAATATTTCAAAATTCAAAAACTAGGAAGTAAGCATGGCTTGAATTACTAGTTTCTACATTACATGTTTTGTTTATCATATGATTTTATAGATAACATATTCTATTTTCTATACTCACATGCATATCACATAGTAGGACATACATAAGTACACATTGCTTTTAGATGTTGTGTTTGCACTGTTCCTAGTGCACTTGTCTTCTGGAGGCATCTTTCTATATAGATCACACTATAAGAATTAAATATTTCGATGTTATTTTACATATATTTCTATTTTGAAAGTTCTTTTTATGGTGATATATTATTTTGTTTTATTATAATTTGTAATATTTTGATACTAACACATATGGTTTGTATGGATTAGTTTCTCTTGATTTATGTACCTATTGTCTATTTTATTATGTGATGGGTGTGTTATTGCTTTTGTATTGTGTTTGGACCTTAGCACTTATTTTTGTGTGTCAAATGTTTGTGGCCTCAGTAGCCTTTATGTATGTTTGGCCCTTGTCCCTTGTTTGTGTGTGTGACATGTTTGTTTCCCTTATTTGTAGTGTCAATATCCTTTATTATATGTGGCCTTTAACCCTTGTGTTTTTATGTGATACATTTGTATATCTTTTTGTCATTTCTTAAACTTTTATATGACATTGTATTTGACTTGTACATGATTGATCATCGGTTTGTATTGTTTTGGTTACATTACATTCCATAATTTCCATCATGCATCTCATCTACCTTAATTCCATGATTGTTATTATGCACTCTTTCAACACAATAGATTTTATATATAATAAATTAGCAAACATAGAGTTACTCTCCACATGCATGTATGGCATTTACACATTTTTATTTTATTCTACATGACATGATACAAATCATGTTTTATTTTGAGATGAGAAATTTACACTTCTATCACTCACCTCAAAATAGGGTGGGCATTAATTGGGATTATTACATATTATAAAGTTATAAAATACATATTTACAAATTATGTATTTACATATTTAAATATTTAAAGAGTACATATTACATATTTATAGATTACAAATTTCCATATTACAAATTAAATGTTTAGATAATATAGATTTTTGGATTACATATTACAAGCTACAAAATTTGACACAATGCACTTTGCACTTTGTTACGGATGTAGGGGCTTGATATAGATTCAATTATTCAATCTCAATTTATAGGTATAGTTTCAATATATTCTATGACACACTTATATTTCAAATTTTTCAAAATTATTAAGTATGGGGGCATCAATATATGTGTTTCCCTTTTAACAGATGACAATTATAACAAGTGATGTATGTTGGGTCTAGAGACAGCCACCATCCTTAACATCTTTCCTACTATATCCTTGGTGGTCCCATATTTGAGTAGTGCACTACTTTAAAAATCATGATTTCAGATTTATTCAGCCCCAAAGTTCATTGGCTATGTTGGTTCATTTTTTAAAATTTGGGGATTTGATCAGCCTCGATTATCCATCTTTCTTAAAAAGAATATTATCCTCTATGTGCCCCAACCAAGGGGCATAATTTTCTCAAAATTTATTCAATAAGAAGCCTCAATATTTACAGTCACACAGTTGGTTTTCATACATGCATGTGTATTCCTTTTCTCTTTATATGTTGTCAATTTCATTTTTTTAATTTTTATAGTTAAAGTTCATTTTTCTTAAAATGGGCATTGACTACACTCTTATTTTATATATTTCACTTTTGACACCTCTCAAAAACTCAAGCACTTGAGAACTCAATAATTTAAGCAAATAAAAAAGTGTGGTTACACAATCAAGTATGCATTTCTTTTAACCTATAAAATTTCATCTACTCTGGATTAAAGGAATGGAAAATGTAGACACCTATATTTAGAAGTTTGATACTTAATTATGTTATATTTGGCTTACATCCTAAACACATGACCTGTATGGAAAAATAGAGATAAAATGCAATATTCATTTTTATACTTACAATCTATCATCCCGCTAGTTAGACACCCATAGAACAATATTTTCAGTCAAAATCCCTTTGTTAGGTTGTGGAGCCTATTTTCATGTGTGAAAGTGTTGAAGACTCGTACACTAAGAGTTCTATACACTTTTCATGTATCCTCACCGAGGTTCGGGCGCGACCCAAAAAAAAAAAAAAAAAATTTAGGCGTAAAATTTTTGCCTTGAAAAATGCACCAAAATATCGGAAATGTGCTTTTCTCATATGGGCGAGTTTTTGACCCATAGGTTTATGGGACGCTTTTGCCCATGGTTTTGATACCACGGTTTTGTAAAACTCTTGCAAGCGATTGTCTATTTATATGGTCTTATGCATATGATAGATGTACAAGCAAATGTATTGCAGATGTGTTTTGAATTCGGCCGTGAATTCTCAGAGAGTTTGTTGAGCATAGCTCTAAATGGATCTGGTATTGTATTGAGAGAGCGGGTGGCTTGTAATAAAATCGAGCAAGTGATTCTTGGTGGACGTAGCCCAAATTGGGTGAACCACATTAAATACGCCTCTTTGTGTTTTGTTATTTTATTCGTAATTTTATTTGAGATCTATAATAATTTCTCGCATATTAGTTTCTCTTGTTGTGATTTTGTGAGGGATTATTCCACATATTTTATCTCTTATTCCCTAACATCCTTACATTTTTGTGCAGATAATCATGTGCTTTTTCATAATTTTCCTACCTTATTGGACATAACTTTCTAATAAGGACATGTTCTATGTGGCATTTTTGTCCCTATAACCATTTCTATCCAGGGCCCTCTTAACTATCAAATTTTCTAATGTTTATCTTTATTCCCCCTCATAGACTATATTTAGTATTAAGTATCACCCATGAAGTCATATAAATACAAGTTAAACCCACATATTTACTCATCTAGAATTGTTTAAGATCTCTTAGCAGTATCTACCAAATATCAAGAGAAAATGCCCTAATATTCCTTAATTCAAAAGTAAATATTATGAAAAACCTTGATACAAATCTGAAGAACTCTAAAGTATTTTAATATCATTCTAATCCAAATCAAGATAAACTCAATCTAATTCAAATAAATCATTATCAAGCATCAAGATCCAAAATCTAGTTGTATTCATGTATTTGTATCCTCACAATTGCACTTTCAATATGTGGATAACAACATGGTTCGATGCGTCTTATAGGTTGGGTTACATAGATGGGAAAGGGTGCACAATTCAAATGAAGAACCCCTTTTGTAGGTCTTCCAAGGAGAGATAGAATTTTAGGAGAAGATTACTAAATACATGAACATTCATGTGCATCCAATATGATCAAAATTGAAAAAGTATGGAGCAGATCGACATGAAGATGCACCAAAAAACTAGAAGTGTAAAATCTAATTAGACAAAACATCCATCTTAGGATAGATTTTGTGTGGGGCTATTTTCCTCCTCGGTGTTATTTTTTTAGAGGTAGTTTCCAATGACAATTGTGGAGACGAAGCAAGTATATATCACTTCCATCCTATTCTATTGTTCTCACACTCTTATCAGTCCAAAACTTGTGGAAAGATAAGTTCACTCATAATCTTATCGATTTTTATATTTATCATGTTCCCTAATCAAATCAAATCTTATTAATCATTTACTTTACTTTGATATTGAATGTAAATATTTTTTTATTAATCCGATTGTATATCATTTTTAGATTTCAAAAATAATTAGGAAAGAAACTCTACAATTAGGGTTTTCATTCCAAATTAGGTGTGATCACACTCTTCAACCCATCACATATGTGTTTATTTTATTCTGCATTGAATAATTCCTAATCTTTATAAAAACATGGGATGAACACTTGTACCGTATTGCACAAGTACTTCACACTTTACATTAGAAAAATTTATATGCTAACATGGATAAATGTTAATTTTCCATGTGGGGATACAATATTTAAGATGTGATGTAGATGCAAAAGAATTGCATGTGCACATAACCAATATCTCTATCATCAAACAATTACCTACACCAAATAAACTCACAAAGATCTACTTATTATTGGGGTTATAAAAAGTTTACAATATTTTTGGTTTTATCACATCACTTGGCAATTAAATAAAGTTACTAAAGATAACACCAAAGAAACCTTTTTTTATCATTTGAACCATTATAAATTATGTAGAATATATTCAATTTTAGTTCTAATGTTATCTTATCTTCAACTACCATTTGAGATACATATTGATGCATTTGATCATGAACCCGGAGACATCTTAACTCAACATGGTCACCTGATTTCTTACCATAGTGAACCTTCAACAAAACAGTAATAAACTATCCAACAAAGATCATGAGATTTATGTTATTTTTTAGGCATGTAAGTATTTTATAAATTATATCTTAAGTAAGGAGACTATGATCCACATTGATAAAAAATCAATTCAATTCTTGCAAACTCGAACATTTTATAAAAATATCAATATCATTCAATAGTTTCAACTCAACATCAATAATAATAAGGTAAACTTGCCAATATAGTACTCAATTTATTTAGATGGCCTCTAGTTAAATATATCCTCAAAACTCTTGATGATTATGCACATGAATTAAACACTTGATCAAATTTATATCCTTTAGATACAAACTTCACATATATTTATCACAATTTAATCAATAGTAAGTTAGTTTCAAATTTATAATTGTATGATGGAATCCTATATCATCTAGGCAACTTGTGTATACTACATAAGGCTTAAAGGTATAAATTGGTATGTGAAACTCATTTTAGTAAGGTTGCATGACACTTTATATGTGAAAATGTCCTTAAAATGCTACCAAACATTTATTTTGGCCACACCTCAAGTCAGATGTCACTAATATATTAGTTAGTATACTACATACACACTAGCCAAACCAGTCAACAAGAAGAATTAAAAATGTGCACATATGCCATTTCCAACAAGACCATGGGAATATATTTCTTTATATTACATTTTAGGTTTCCCTACTACTAAGTATGGAAATAATTGTGTTTATGTAATTGTTGATAGATTCTACAAGATAGAAATTCTTATACCTTGTAAACAATTCATTTATGCTTTGTAAATTTTCAAATTGTACTTTAAATACATCTAGGTTTATTTTCAATTATCAAAATCTATCATCTATGATAGGGACATACTATTTTTGGGGAATTTATGGAATAAATTTGGTTTATGATGGGAAAATATTGAAGAATAAGTCTAATGCACTCCATCCATATAGTGTTGGATAGATAGAAGTGGTTAATAGGATGTTCGTGCATATAGCTCTTCATAGCTCTACCAAACACAACCCTTCTAAATTTTTTGGGGTTTCAACTAGTGACACCCATCAATGTAAACTTATCCTATATGTCATCAACAATAATAATTCATTTAGCTCAAAATGAATTTGATAAATTTATTAAGTTCATTGATAAATTTCAACAAAAAGCGCAAACTATGTTGCTGTAGGAAAATGTTAAATACAACTAGTGTCATGAAAAACACCTCACACCATACACCTTTCATGTAAGTGATCAGGTAAGGATTTACTAGCGTAAGGAAATATCTATAGGACCTTATGACATGATTTTCCTCTTCGATATGGGCTTATCCATCACCAAAAAGTAGGAGATAATTATTTTGAGCTTAATCTTCCCTCTTACCTTGGGTTACATCTAGTCTTTTACGTAGAGATCTTGCACCACTACTTACCACCTTTATTTAACACTTCAAAAATTGTAAGGACTATTGATCAATCATAAATAAATATTGATTGTAATGCATTGGTAGAAATAGATCAACTCATTAATGCTAGGTTCAAATATAAAATGCGAGAAAGATATCTCTCTCTTCCAAATCATAAAACTAGTTCAAGTACCTTCTTAAGGAAAATGGATCACAAAACTCAAGTTTCCAAAAAAAGTAACACCTTCTTCTACAACTTCACACAATGGGGACCATTTCTTTTTGAGGTGTGTGTGATCTATAAATATATACAACCTCAAATAATTTTTAGTAATATGAAATTGCTTTGCATCATATTTGAATCTACTAATGGATTCAACATCATACCGCACACATTTTTGTATACCGAAAAGTCCTCACTCCTCCATGACACCACCTGTGAGACACAAAATCTATGCACTTGGGTACATTTCTAGGTCTTAGAGTTTAGTAATATTATAGACACCAATTTTTGGTATCGTTACCCTTCACCCTACATTCGCTCTTTGTTGTCCTTTTGAATTATCAATTTTCCCTCCTAAATTCAATTTATTCCACATAGCATAATTTTCCCATCTCATATTACTATTTTCTTCTAGTTAATTAATCTCCTCTTATCTTTCCCTAATTAATTATAATCCTTCATTAATTCATTTCCTCTCTCTAGATTCCTCCATTGTATTCTTTTTTTTGCTCTCAACCAACCCCAAATACTATTTTATCCACCCCTTACCTTTATTTACTCCATTTCACCACTCACCTACCTTTTATTCTTCCCTATGCAACCCTAACCTACCTAAACATCCAAAACCCTAATCCTGCTCCTAATGGGCTCCTTGTCTCGAACCTTTCACCCTTCCACCACCTAAATGGATGGATCCCCGTGATTGGAAGAGACCCATATGGGTTGTCTTTGACCCTATAAATCTACTCTTACCCCTCCTTTATAAAGGATGCAACTTTGAAATAGTTATCTCTTTTGCATTCTAGTCTTCATCTCTAAGTGCCTTTTGTAGTTTCCTACCAATCCTGGAGTATTCATGGAGCCTTTGGAAATCAACTTGAGATATTTTGGGAGTTATCTTTCCCCTTTTCATTCTTCATTTCTTTGTTACATCTTTCATCCATTTTCATCTCTAAATTCTTGTGTAGGTTCAAGCATCACTAGGAACTTCATCTTTGTTTGTTCAACATTTTTTTCCATTTGCAGGTCTCTATTTTTTAGTCCATCCATTCTCATCCAAGTCTAGATCAGCCACAATTGTCATCAACCATATTAGTTTGTCGTCGATCTATCCCCCACTGCATTAGTTTCTCTTCCATTCAAATCCATAATCACTGTTTCATGTTTATGCATCCACCTAGCTTCAAATCTTGTCATTTTCCCCCTCTGTTATCTCAAGTTCATTATGTCAGTCCCTAGTCTTCGCTGACCCAGCCTAGTCATTGTTGACCCATCCCATCTTTTCAGTATTTACCCTTAGATATTTAATTTTCTTGCATCCTTTTTGTTTCTACCTATTATAAACATTTTTTAGGTTTTTGTTTATCATCTCATTGTTGCACCATCTTTAGATCTCGCCTCAACACTTTCAGATCTATATTTTACATCATTGTCTTGGTTCACCTACCCCCGATCATTTTTTACTGTCCCTCTCGATATCAGGTCACCATCGACCCATCCAGGTTTGATTCATTTTATGTACATTTAGATCAGATTGGTTTTTATCATCTTAGATCCATAATTTCAGTCTACATATTATCTAGATCTTAGCTACATCCAATTTATCAATATTTTATTTTATCTATCTTTGTCAAACACGAAGGTTGACATCTATCCTTGGAATTTTTAATTCTCAAGACTGAATTTGTCAGAAATCCTCTCATCTATCTACTAATCTATCCTCTGTGTTGATTTTTCTTAATTTACAGGTAACTTAGCTCACTCTGTAGAGGAGGATATTTCATTTTCACCCATCCATATCGTCATCCTATCTCAAGGTACTATAAACCCTTCATATTTCAAGTTGATTTATTTTTTTAGTATTATTTCACTAACTTTGAGATAGGAATGAGGAAATTTTGTCCAACATTATGCATGTAAATCAGGGACCCACCCTTTATAGGTGAGTCTTCTTATTTTTTTCATTTTCATAATAAAGAAATTTTTTTCTAACATTCTGGCACACCTGGTAGGATCCACCCTTTCTAGGAGAGTCTTATTATTTTTTTCATTTTCATATTCTTTCTTCCATTTCTACTAACCTCGCAGGGAAAGAGTGTACATTAGTTTGTGCTTGCTTTCTTGTTTGCATTAGATCGTGGATTTCTTGGATTTTCTTTTTCTCACTTACTTGCTTTGAAGATCATATAAAAGGAAAAGTTTATTCTAGGTATTCCTTGTTTTTATTCCCCATATTTTTCTTTATCGCATTGCATCACTTGTTTTTTGTCCTCATCAAATCCACACGTTTTGTTTTGGACCTAAAAATAACATTTTCATTCTTTATTGAAATCTATTTTAACTATGGGGTTTAACACGTTGCATTCACTTCATCACACACAACCAAACACACAAACCAATTTACACATCTAAACATCCCTTACTAGGTGGAACTATTGGGATTTCATCACCCAATAGGAAGGCTTCAACGGTGTTCTAGATGCATTATAAATTTATCACACATTTGGGCCTCACGTAGATTTGGGTATATCAAGGACTCCAAAGCCAAAACCACATGAAATCATCTATATATTTCCATTTCATAGGTTCCCCTTTAATCCTTTTTATTTTCTTTTCTCACACTCTTTTAATAATCATGATGATTAAAAAAATTGCTTTATTTTTTTGTTAATAAACTACATAAACAAATTTTTATCTACTTCATTCATGTTATCACTCCTTCTCAAGCCAAGAAAACACAACAATCCACCTCATCCAATGACATCCCTTCTTCCAATGATCTTTCCCAACAAGATTCTAAACTTGAGACCACACCTTTGATCTCCCAACCTTTTATTTCTATGGTCTCACTTCATGAAGACCATGTCATCCAAAATGATCCTCATATTGAAACTAATTCTTCTATCTCTCATCAGTCCATTTCCTCTATGCTATCTATGTCTTTGTATCCTACTCCTTTAGAGATCCTTGGACCTCCTACTATCCCTTGTGGATTCTCGGAGTTTCATGAACTCCTTAACACTAATCCTATTGCCCTTTATGACTACCTATTTTTAAATCCTCCACAATCCCTCAATCCCATCAATCTACTCAATTTGTGGATCCCATTCCACCCAACTTACCTCATATCAACACTATCCCCACTTTATTTGATGTTATCACTAGTATGCATATTCAACCATCTCAACAATCACACTTGCAACATAACACAACCTTACCTCTTATTTCCACTTCACATGTCCATGCTAATGTAATCACCTCATAACCTTTAACATCTAAATCAATGTGAACCCATCAACCTCCTCTTCAAGGAGCATATCATTACATACTTCCCACTCAACCAACTCAAGTATCCCAACCACCTATCACTTACATCCCAACTAACCCCATAGAAAATCAATCAAAATTCCTATTTCACAACAACCAACTCAATCTAACCAATATTATCACATCCCCATATCTCAACATCAATCTTTATCTCAACCAATCCAATCACAACCTCTTAATTATATTCCCCTTATCAACCACTTCCACCAACACCAAAACATCCCTAAACTTATCAAACATATCAACAACCCAACCCATCCATATCATATGCATCACAAACTCATCCTTCAACCTCACAACCTCAACCATCTAATGATCCCTTATAAGCACTATTAAGTAGAATGGCTAATCTTGAAGTTGTAACCTTGGGATCTAAGACTATATTTTCATACGAACAAATTTGCAATGAACCCATCAATCCATCTGTCCCTGTGAATCCATATCCTCTTTCTATATAATTACTGAAATTCTCTAAGTTTAATAGTATGGAGGATCCCCAAAAACACCTTCGATATTTTAGACATGCATGTTGCCTTATCACCCATGATCAGGACCTCATACTTTGCACATTTCCCATGTCATTATCTAGTCCCGCATTGGATTAGTACAACAATATTCCACAACATTCATTATTCACCTTCACTCAACTTGTGAAATTATTCCTTGAACACTTCTCGATCAACATTGTGCACAAGATTACCATCACCAACCTTTATGACATTTGATAGTTTGAAGATGAATCTATTGCATATTTCGTTGCTGCACGGTGGCACAAAATCATTAACCAAATATCATTCCCCCTTCCACAAAATGATCTTATTGAACTATTCTCACATTCTTGTGCAAATCACATCTCTTCAACTCTTCAAATTCAATCTTTCCAAACCTTTGAAGAGGCTTTCACCATGGCTCACAAAATCAAACTTCACACCCTTGAGCAAGGCCACCTTAAGCTTAGATCAAACAAACCCAAAATTGAGTTCACTAAATCCTCCACACATGGTGACAAATCTAAGACTTCCACCAATGCCATCATGGTTCAATCTTCATCTACATCCACTTCTCACATGGAGCCTCCACAATATCTCCTAGACCACTTCCTAACTATACCCCTGAGGGAATCATATAGTTATGTATTTGAAAATTTGATGGAAATCCACCTCATTCAACTTCCCCCATCCAACCTGTTGATGACTCATGACCCAAACTCGTATGGTATCATGAGGGGAATTATTGTAAATATCATCAAGTCCAAGGTCATGACATTGAGAAGTTTTGTTCCTTCAAGGATCGTGTCCAACAACTTATAAATCGGGGGATCTCAAGTGGACAATCTTAACACATCACCTAATCAACCCCTTGATGTCTCTAAAAACCAACCCCCATTCATCCATGAACAAGTCAATTTACAGCCCCACATCTTATGAACAAAATGCTCCCACAATTAACACCATAAATCAAGATCATGCATTATTTCCTACATTTGATACCTCATCATCTACCACATCTACCTTTATTTTAGACACTTCTTCTATAACAATAACCCCATTGATATCCACACCTACCACATCTCAACCTATCACATATATTCCTTCATCCACATCTATATAAAATACACCTACTACTACATCTACACCACCTATATCTACAACCATCTCAGCTATACCCACTACCACTACATCCCAATCTATCATATCTAATTCTTCATCAACATCTACCATTCCTACATCTATACCCACTTCCACATCAATCACATCTACTAGCATAACCATACCTACATCTACATCTCAATCTACATGTATATCTATGATACCCCTTGAAACATTTCTTACACAAACACCCCCACTTAAGACAACCACAAATGATATTCTTACCCCATCTACAAAACCAATCACCCTTACACCAACTAATCCTAGACCTACACAATCTACAATCCCCTTTGATCTCATCAAGCACATCATCCAAAAACCCCTTCCATCCTCAATATCCTCATCTACAACACCCTCCACATCATCAAGTTCTTCTTCTATAGACCCCTTAGTTGAAATAGTCATCATTCTTGCATGAAAGGAAAAATATCATAACTAAAGTCTAAGAACCTTGGCATACCTATCCAAAAATCCCTTACACATCCTTACAAAAATTTGGAGCTCCCTCCTCCCAAGCCTAATAAAACAAATGTTACATCATCACTCTTAGGAGCATATCCATCCATCTTAGGACCAGGCCCTTCATCTAAGACACCCATCATCAACCAATCCAAATCCAAGCAATTTAACCCTCCTTTTAGATCCAATTCTCCTTCAAAATCAACTAAGTCAAAAATCACTAAAACCAAATCACAGATATCTACTCCTTATTTTAACTTTAAATCTGAAACAAAGGCTCTCATGAATCCTCATCAAAGAGAGTCATTCTTACTACCTTTACCTACCATTCCTAAATCCACTTCATTTACGACTTCTTCAAAAAACCCCATTGGGTCCTATACTGAAATATTTCAATGCTTACTCCAAACCTCAACAATCACACTTCCCCCATTAAAATTTTTGACCCACCTAGACAAAAACCATCATGGTTCGATTCTAACTCCATGTGTAATTATCATCGCACCTCGATTCATGACACTAAACACTGTAAGGCCCTCCAAACTCTCATCCATAGTCTAATGGCGGAATATGATCTTCACATCCATGAAGACCACCCTCTTCCTTCCATCTCATCCACATCCAAACCCAATCCTCCAATCAAACCCTCATCTCCTAAGAAATCTAAATTGGGTTCTTTTCCTAAATTATTCATCGTAATTCCTCCCCTAGGATCTATTTCATCTCAAGGGAGACCCCTCTCTTTATTTACCGCATCCACATTTATAATCCTCCTCGCCCTCACAAACCTCAATCGTCTATCTAATCAAAACCTAGAGACTCCACCACTCCTCCTTCTAACGACCTTCCCCAACCCCCTTTACATCCACTAACTCATCCATATCTCGCATCCAACTTTACTAAAGTAATACAACATCCCTCATTGGGGAGAATCCACTCCTCTCTCTTAGTCCTCTCACATCTCCTCCTTCATCCAACCATCCCATGGACATCGATGACATTGTGTCTCTTTACCTTGACTTCTTTAAATATCCACAATCATTCTAGGACCGATCTATTATCAGGCTAGGTCTCTTTCTAATCCCCATATTGTCTCATCTAATCTCACCTAATCCCATCCAAATCTACTTATCCTTCATCTATTTTGTTATCTCATCTTATCCAATCTACTTATATGTTATTACATCTCATTCTAAGTCCACCATTGTGGCCATCTTTGTGCCTCTCTTAGGGAACCATATTCCATCCTAAGACCACCTTTTTGGTCATATTTATCTCACCATGGACACATACTCCCTCTCTATTTTAAGGATAGCACATAATCTTTTACCTCCTCTTATCTATCTCACCCCATCTAATCTTCCGTAAGCTATCATCTTATCTCATCTACTCTCATCTCTAAAAAAGTGTGACTTTAACATCGGTGACCTTTTCCTTAAAGAAAATAAAAACATCGCTACTCTATAAAGGAGGCCGATAAAAAAATTCTCCCAACTAGATTGGACCTTATATTATCACACATAAGTATGGGTCTGGGGCCTATCGTTTTGCTTCCTTGATGGTAAATTGGAAATGAAACCTCTTAACGCATTACACTTGTGGCCTTTTTACTATTAACATACCTACCAATGTGAACTTAGTCATCCCATTGGTCATCCATCCATCATTATCATTCTTCCATATTTCAATGTAATGAATCTGAATTATGTGGTCTACAGTCACTTTCCTAGTTGTGACCTTGAATTTTGGCACCATGGTTCTACTCATAGCATATTCCTTATGGATAGGTTCTTCCTTCTTAGTGAGAACTCTACAATCATTACATCCATTACCCTCTTATTTACCTACTAGAACCATGCTAAAGGTCCATGGGTGTCACTTGTACATTCATTATCCCCTCCTAAGTGGTCTACCTAACTATCCCTAGCTCTTCCATATCAAAAGTCAAATTTCCATGGATACTCATATTAAAAATTCAAAAGAAAATAGACTGCCCTTGAAGGACATTTGTTCATAAAAATCATTAAAAAAGCTAAAAATATATATTGATCCCTTGAAGGACAACTATCATGCATATATATTATCCCTTCCATTTGTAAAAGAAAAAAATCCCAAATTCAAAAAAGCATAAAAAAAAATTATACCACTCCCTCGAAGGATGGATACCCCCTTTATATCATGGCAAAGTGAA
This sequence comes from Taxus wallichiana var. yunnanensis, assembly GCA_018340775.1. Classification (NCBI taxonomy): domain Eukaryota; kingdom Viridiplantae; phylum Streptophyta; class Pinopsida; order Cupressales; family Taxaceae; genus Taxus; species Taxus wallichiana. Next base: position 722,121,535 of record CM031238.1, read on the forward strand.
GGCTTCCCACATTGATCATCCTTCTATATCATAAAGAAAAGCATAAAAATCAAAATCAAGCATCCTAAGAAAGCTTCCCGCATTGATCAACTTTCTCATCTATAGAAAACTTCCCGCATTGATCAATTTGTATCCCATTACCCAAAGTTGGGGCATAGACCTAGGGACACCCACCTATGGAGAACCTATATTCCTATGTACAAGTCACATTTAAACCCCTTTTTCATGTCAACATTAGGTTCATAAGTTCACTTTCCATATTTTCCTCATGATCCTTGGAATAACTAACTATCATTGGTTATGTGTTAACACTTATTATTGGCTACAAGTGCATTTCCTTAAGTGGCTACTTTTCTTGTTTACCTCCAATCCAGTTTGAAGCATCATTTCCTCATACACTCCTTGATATGATTACGTGTCATTTATTTCATTTCAGGTAACCTTTTATCAAGGTCACATCCTTTCTTCCACACCAAGCATATCATTCCTAATCTAACCATGTCATTCACGCCTATGTGTTTACTTTTTAGTATAACATTACTCATATCCATATCATCCATATTTGGCCATATTTTTTAGACTATCTATCCATAACATAATCAATTTTTCATCCATATATACATAAACATATCGCAATCATATTGTATTTTAACACATGACTCCATAATCCATGATATCATAATTTACATCTATCATATCATAAACATGAATCAACATCATAATCAAACATTTACATCTACATCTAATACAAAAATCATCTAAACCATACAAGCATCACATAGTAAGTGCATCATGAATCATAACTAAAAACCAAAATCATCATATATATCATCATCATGAGACAAAAATACATCATATTTTATAGGCCTCTAAGGGTCATGTCTAAGTGCGATACATCATCAAGACTAGTAAACTATAGATCCGACAATCTTAAGTCCTGCCCTCCTAGGGTAGGTGCATGGATCAACCCCTAAGCCACTTCATCCTAAATGGGCACTAGTGTCCAAGGCCAAGGTGCCCTGTTCCTTCTAGTCACTCTGACCTTCTTTGTTTTCTTCTTACTCTTTTGGGTTTCGTTTACTTTTAGGTCATATTTTACAACTTTAGGTCGACTTTTAGGTATTACCGTTAATTAGGAAATTCCAAGCGAATCATATATATATAGTTATAGACCCCAAATGAAGGGCCAAGTACTAAGTATTACCTATCATCACCTAAGCTTACATTCAAAATCACAAGAGCACTTCAAAATCATTCATCTACCACACTCATACAAGGGAAAAGGGCTGCATCATACTACATACACAACATAGGAGGGGGAAGTACATTTTATTCACTCGACACATATTCTATACATTGCTACATTCTAGATCTAGCCCACTATCACTGTGTAACTTGCACAAGGGAAACCTAGGGCATCATTACACATACATACACATAGAACTACATGGATTCTGAGATGTAGTGCAGTGATCGGTTGTAAGATCACTCTTTGGGTAAACTTCAAGGTCATTCGACTCCCCATTCTACATATTTTTATTATTTTTGATGTGATTTATGGGCATGTGCAGCTAGGTATCTATTTTTCAAGTTACAAGTATGACCAAGAAGACATTGGAGAAAAACTAGAGTGACGAATAGAGATTAATAGTGAAGCTCCTCTAGCCCAGAAAAGAGAAGATCTTGAGTATTCACATAGACACTAACACCCGCATGGACACTAGTGCTCGACACCCATGTCCTCCCGTGGGAGCTTCTATCTGCACATTTCTAAGTTAGTGAACTTCCATTAAACCTTGACGATGTTGTTCTCGGTTTGTTCTAATAGTTTCCTAGTCTAGATCATCTCTAGTTTTCTTATAAATCAACTAAGTCACTCTCTCCCTCTCTCTCGCTTAGGGTTTCATAATATTGCATGTTTGTTATTTTTCCATTTACTGGTATTTTATTACTTGTATGTCATTCATTACGATGTAGTTACTCTATAATTATATATAATCCATTTATATTAAATCACCATCCAATTTCAAATAGCTCTATATTTTCAGCTTTGTATCGTGCAATTATGCAATACTATCAACTAAATATTATCAATTGAATATTAGTTATGAAGTGGTTGTAATAACTTAATAATGAATGAGCATCACTCCAACCATGTAAATAGGTCATGTTGTCATCAAATTTTGGCTTGAAGGTATTATTGTATGGTTCTATGGGTCATTAGGAGTTTGTTTGTGTTTTTAGATTTGTTTGATACCTTCACAAATTTAAATGGAGAATTTTCCCCAAATGTACAATTTGAATTGTAAGGCTAGTTTTGGCTTGGGTTAGGTGTTGTGATGAACACTTTGATCTTGTAAATTTTTTTAAATGAATACTTATCGTGCGACAAGGTTTCTTCTTGTCAGAAGAAAACTCCTTCCCTTGTTGGCGGCGACTCCTTCCATCCTTTTTGAGTGTCGCTTAATGGTTCTTGTCAGGCGTCGGTAAGGAATTCCAGCTACGTGTTAGGCATTAATGGCATCATACAAGGTATCTCAACAACCAGTTTAATGAGGTATGGCATTGATGTTCACCGTGCAAGCGAAGTACCATTAGAAATTTGATGGTATGGTTGCCCATACCTCCTTATAGGCAATTAATAAATGTTGTCGCTTGATAGCTTCTCTCTCTCTCTCTCTCTCTCTCTCTCTCTCTCTCTCTCTCTCTCTCCTCTCTCTCTCTCTCTCTCTCTCTCTCTCTCTCTCTCTCTCTCTCTCTCTATATATATATATGTGTGTGTGTGTGTGTGTGTGTGTGTGTGTGTGTGTGTGTGTGTGTGTGTGTGTGTGTGTGTGTGTATGTGTGTGTATGTATTTTCCCCTCATTTTTGGGAGATACATTCTAAAATGTAAAGGAACTCTGCCAAAATTACTTCCAACATTTTTGTGAGTCAATTAGGCCTCAAATTTGGGAATTTTACAAAGGATTCTTACCTTGTGCATACATTGTAATGGATTGTGCATCATTTTAAGCAATAAAATTGGTGTTTTGTGGCTTTTATTTCCCTAACGTGATTTTTATTGCCTCCTTTGTCTTTCATTACATTTGTATGTATATTGTGTGTGTTGTGTTCTTTTGAGAATCAAATTCGTTGTGCTCCATGAAATTGGAGGTTTCAACATATTTAGGACTATGGCACTCTTGTTTTTCCTCTTCTACCTCATTCTCCCTTCCACTTTCACTCACTAAGGATCTCTTTAATCTTGTTTTGGTGTTATCGCCTCCCTTAGTTTAGGATTTACATTTCATGCATTTCTCTCTCCCTATCCCTTCAAACAATATATTAAGAGTATTTAGTTGCATTTATTTCCTTAGGAGTAGTTTAGTGTCGAGACAAGTAAAGGAACTAGCCTTCTCTCGGAGGTTTGTCTCAACCGTAAGGGTCCCACACCTTGAGACAATCCCATGTTATACAAATTACACCGATGGCCCATGCACACACACTTGAGTTATTAAGGGTGCTGTAATTTTCACTAACAAACACTATATTAAGAAAAATATTGGTAATACGTTAACCCTTATTTTTGTGAACTAATAAAATAAAAATATCACATGAATGGTTATTGTGTAATGGTAAAGTGGTGCATTATTAAACAAAGGCCTCAAGTTCAAAATAATGTGTCACACATGTGTAGTAAGCATTTATTTTTCCATCCATTGGGAAATTTTTGTGCTTCACCTCTAATAATATTCCTACTAGGAAATTATAATTAATAAAAGTTAGTGACTTGCATCAATTACTAATGGCATATGAAGACAATTTTTCATACAAAAATAATTATTATTTTTAATGACAATTTTTACAAATTTTAATAAAGATAATATGTAAAAATATTCTTTTGATATTGAATTTTATAAATTTTAAGAAGAGTGTCCATACATTATTTATAAAAACTACCATTACACATTCAAATGCATGATATTGGAAGAATAATTCCACTTATATTTAAATAGAAGAATATGGTAGGGTACATATGCATATGATATTGAGGTAGGATGAGAATGATAAATCCCATGATCATAAGAGTGGTAACACTTCCTCTCTTTTTTTCGAGACTACGAGTGCCTAAAATATTGAGAATGAGAAAACCATTATCGGAAAGGAGTAACACATCCTAACTGATTTTTTTATAATCTTAGAGTTTGGTTTACAATACTTCATTTTTAATTGGGGCATGTTTATTCCTTGAGCTTAAAAAAACTTTGAAGGAATTTAAAACTATCATTTTATGTTGTGAAGTCCCTACATGACCATGTAGATATGTGAAAAGAAATGGTTCCATAGATTTTCATGGATATGTACAAATCATTCACACTTTTTGAATAGTGACGTTCCCCACTACTATTAGTATTGACGTTCTAGGTGATGGTTCCAAACCAATTATGTGAGTGTATCAAAATTCCTAATAGTGTGGTGTAGAACCTACGATGGATGCTTACAAATTCCAAATGATGTATGTGATGGTATTGTAAACTAATGTTGGTGATATGGGCATAGATATACACATAGTTCCTTCTAAAGATATATGTTACGACTACTTATACACAAGATTAGATTACATAGCTGATTTTTATCTATGTGATATGTATGTTTCATGCTCAATAATGTGGAAAACTTTGTACATGGATGTAGGTTGACTGAAGACATGCACAAATGAAAATTATTTTGGAGTGGACCAATCAAAACAACATGATCTTAATACCAGTTCGTTATTTTATAAGATTATAGGGTAGACCAATCATAATAGTATGATTTTAATTATAATTTCATTGATCCCTAGGTGAACCAATCAAGAGCACTTGATATAAATGGTTGTTACATGTTACATGTGTTTTATGTCTAATATAAGTATTTTTGATACAAGAATGAAGTTTAGAAACTATATCATATATAGCTATGTGAATAATTATGATTCCAACTATATAAGAGTAATACATGTTGTTTTCAAAATAAAACTTGCTAAAAATCTAAAATCATGTAGATGTTAGTATGTCACAGTCTCTAGAAACAAGGTTCATTATGTAGATATCAATGTTTTTTCATATGTATAACATAACATGTATTTATCCATCGTGTTACTAATGCGGTATGAATTGCACTTGTAGATATTATTGAGTAAGGAAGTTAATTTTTCCCAAATTTTATCCACCAGTAGTGTCATTTTAATGAATTTTTACCCTTTGTGCATAAATGTATGAGAGCCAATAAGTGGTCAATGAATGGCTACTTCATCCACAAATACCACAAGGATGAATAACCTAATGATTTTTATTTGTATGGTTGTTGTGATGGAAAAGGTTTCATTTAATTAGAGTATGATTCATGTGTATTAAATGATCATATTTTTATGTATTGTGTAATGGGTTTATGCGGTATTCTTTTCAACAATGTAATTTCAATAAATACACAATCCTTTTTATAGAAATGTGTAAGAACCATAAAGTGGAAATTAGATGGATTATACATCCCAAAATACCATGAGGATGAATATCCTAACACTTCTTAAATGTATTACTAATGTGATGGAAATAAGTGTATGTAGCTAAAATGTGTGTTGTGTGTATTATACTAGAATGTATTTGTGTCTTGCATCTTATTCTAGGAATCATGTGCTCATTCATTTAGATATTTTTCATAAAGTGTGTCTATAAATATTACACCAATTAAAACAACATATGGCTTCTTCAAATTCATTTGAGAGATATTATGTTGAGGACCACTGGTTTTAAGTTGAAACACTTGGGCCATGCATAACATAACATTATTTTGAAAAACAATTAGAACCCAACTATAAGGATAAATATATGAAACATTATATTCTTACCTTGTAACTAGTTTAACTAAGACCCATGTTGAAATAGTGATGCCTAAAAATATTTTTCCTAGGCTTTTGAATTTGTAACGCATTTTCTTCATGAGCTTTTAAGCACTTACTTTATTATGCTTCTCAAACCTACCAAAAAATTGTGTTACATTAGACTACTAGGAATCATACGGATTACCATATTCACATATGGCATTGTCATGTATCACACATCCCAATAAAACATGGAGCTATGTTGATAGCTAGTTTTCAAGTGTTAGTAATGATGAAAATTTAATTGTGAGTTGTGTTAGTTCCTCTTCCTTCACTTTGAAATTATTATTATTTACTTTTTCATTATTTTATTTAATCTCTCCTTGGCTTAAACAAGGACATCAATGACAATGTCTATGATAAAAACTACATACCATAAGGAATTCATCCTTCACTACGGTGAGGTTCGTGATTCCTCCTTGAGTTGATTGCATCTTACGCTTATTGATTTAGGTGTTGTATATGTTGGATAACCTTATATAGGTACTCATTCTCATATATGGATGCTTAAATATATAGGGTTTTGCATTCCTACGTATTTTACCATTACTAAAACAATGGATATTTGAATGCATGGTTGATATCGATTCTCAAACTCAGTTTATTTCCCAAAAATGATGTTGTTCCATATATGTTGCTTTTATATCAATTTGGTCTACAAGCCCTAGGACTACGTGTTAAGGAAAAATATAAAACCGATCAATCCTAACACAACTACTCAAGTAGAGTCATATATTGTAGAACATGAAATTGTAACTAATAAAAGATGAGAAAACAACCTTTACACATTTAAATACATGATATTAGAATAATAATGCCACTTTTATTCAAATAAAATAATAGGGTAGATCATATGTGTAAAATGTGTAGTAAGCATGAGAATGAGAATTGTCATTATCAATAAAGGTGTAACACTACCTTTCTTATTTTCGTAGACTATGAGTGAACAAAAGTAAGTACATTGAAAATTCATGTGGTCAATAAGGTAATACATTGTATCTTAAATGTCTAGATTTGGAGACTAATTTATAGGGTTCCACTATTTTAGATATCGAGCATGCTAATATGCGGATAGATGACCATTTGATACATGAAACTTGAAGTATGCTAGTATTAAGGATACATATCAGGATCATGTCTAATTTTTTTATATCAAATGCTTTACAATATATGATTACAAGAAATCGCATACACAGCATACAAAGGTTAAAAAAGAAGATGGTTATAAGAACAATTATTATTTTTATTATTGATGGTTTCAATTATTTTAGGTTTGGTGGTTTAATTTAAAGTGTGTGTTACATTGACATGTAATCGAACATGGTACATACATAAATATTTCCACCTATCATGCACTATGTAAATCATAGGGGTCCCACATTAAACTATGAAGACATGTGATGATATATGAAACAAGTTGTGTTAACTCTGAAATGCTACAAGGATATAATGTGACATGTAACATTTCAAATAGTGCGAGGTGATGTGAATAAATTTAGAATATTTTAATGTTGTGAGATAAGTTTCTCATTATTGTAGAATTTTTAAGTACAAAAATAAATTTTGTATTTTTAAAGAAGTTGGGAATATTGTGAAGCAATGTAGAGCATTACTGATGCTACAACCAATATAACATGCTTGTTTGGGACTTTAAAAGTTGTAATGATTACAAATAGAAACACACTACAAAAGAATGTAAGGTTATAAAATGTCTCTATAGATGTAAAAGTGTGTTTATCATGTTAGGAAGAATTAAAATAAAGTTTGGTATGTTGCATGTGGTGCAAAAGCATGTAATGGTACCATGAGTTCTTATACACAAAGGTGATATATCATGGATGATAAGTGAGGATACAATGGTGCACAAACTATTAGAGAGTTCATGATTATGTATGGTATTCAAAATATGTATGTAGTGCTTCTTCTCAACTTTAGGTGAACTTGGTGAATCTAATTTAAAATAAAGAAGTTGGAAGGATTTTTGTAAAGAGATTTTTCCTCAAACTTAGCACACGTTAGAATCCCCAAATAGGTGCTCTGAAATGAACTCACTTTGTTTAATGAGTGCTTAAAACAAAATATACACCAAGAAAACTACCTAGACAGGGCTAGAAAGGACCTATTTCAGTCAAGGAGTTGTATTGAAAAGTGCACTTAAACAAGGAGTGATTCAACCAAATTTTCCATACACCATCCTTGAATAAAAGGGTATTTGAAGGTGGTTTTATATTGTAAGGAGGACTTATAGGTTTTCCTAATCATGGAATGACCATGATCCATTGTTCTTGTACACTTAGAAAGGGCAGTTTAGGGAGGGAAAGGTGAGATTAAGCCATAAAATGATTTTGGTCACTCTATGAATGAGATAGCTTGTTTAGAGGTTTAGAGGCATGATGACATGTTTATATGGGAACAGTAAGGTCAAAGGATCATTTTTGTCTTGGTTTGAAGAATCCATACCTTGAGAGAAAAGAGCTAGTAAAATCCATATAGGTCAAGTTAAGATTAAAATAGTGTCGGTGGGATTGTTGGCTTGAGAGTAAGCACTTGAGTAGATGAATGGATATTTGAAGAGTAGAGATTCATGTAGGGAAAGTAGAAAAAATTTAAATTATATGCTTGAGGAGATCCAAATTTTTCATACTAAAGCTTAGTTTCTTGAGAGCTAATGAAGAGCATTCTTCATTCATGAATGGCAAGAACACTTGTACTCACTCTTGTATATCATCATTTGGATGATGTCATAACATACATTTGAGATAGTTAAACAAGGTTATTTGTTATAAGGTGGGGTAAGATTCAAGATCTAGTTTTAAGAGTGTATAAGCTTAAGAAAAGAGTTGTTTTGAGTGATTTGGAGGCAGAGTTGAGGAGTTTTCTAATTAATAATAGTTTATTGAGTGCATGAAATTGATATAGGATCTACATCGCTTAACCAATAATTCATCTTCCTTATTTGTATGCTAAGGAAACCTTCTATTATTTAAAGTGAGAGATTTCCTAATAAGTGTTATGTAAACATAATACATCCAACCTATTAGATCTTCTACAATACTTTGTATAATATAAATTTGCATTACAATTATGCATCAAGTGTCTTTTGTATTTTTCTTTCTTCTTGGTTACATAATTACTTTGATATATCCTTCAACCTCTATCATTCACAATATTTTTTCCACACATAACATCTTTATATTCTCATTTTGATTTTTCTCGCTAAGTCTCCTTATCAACTATGGATGATTAAAAGACATTGTTGTCCATATTTTACACCTCTACAAAATGGACAACTAAAAAGTCAAGGCAATTAGAAGTTGATTGGTCAAGCATTTCTTTATAATTTTTAGTCAACAGTTGATCTTAACTCATGGTGAGTGGCAAGAGCCACGGCGAAGAGTTTGGAGCAATGTTTTCTTATCGCACGTCAACATCCCCTTCCTATCATGCATCAACACACCCTTCCTTTTATACAACATCCTCCTTCCTCTTGTCATGCATCAACCATTCTGCCGATGTGTGTTAACCACCTCTTCTGTCGTCGTGCGTCAACCATTCCGCTATCACGCATCAATTATCTCTTATTGTCACGCGACAACCACTACTTCATGTCATGCATCAACTATCTCTTACTATCGTATAACAACCAATCGCTTCATATCACACATCAATAGTATCTTGTTGTCATGTGACAACCACCACTTCTTCTCACGAGTCAACCTCCTTTTGTTGACACGTGTCACCACCTTCCTCTTGTCATGTGACAACATTCCTTGCTATCACGTGATAATCCTCCCTCCTTTTCATGTTTCATCCCTCCTTCCATGTAATATCCCCTTTGTTTTCATGTGTTAGCATTCCTTCTTGTCGGGCATCAACCTATACTTGCTCTCGTGCGACAAGGTTTCTTCTTGTTAGGAGAAAACTCTTTCCCTTGTTGGCTTTGACTCCTTCCATTCTTTTTTAGTGTCACTAATGGTTCTTATCGGGTGCCAACAAGGAATTCCAGCTACATGTTAGGCATTAATTGCATCGTATAAGGTAGCTCAACAACTAGTTTAATGAGGTATGGCATTGATGTTCACCATGCAAGTAAAGTACCATTAGAAAGCAAACTAGTGTGGTTTCCCATAACTCCTTATAGGCAATTAATAAATGTTGCTAGTTGATAGCTTTCCTCTATATATATATATATATATATATATATATATATATATATATATATATATATATATATATATATATATATATATATATATATGTATTTTCCTCATTTTTGGGAGATACATTCTAAAATGTAAAGGAACTATGCCAAAATTACTTCCAACATTTTTATGAGTTACGAGCCTCAAATTTGGGAATTTTGTAAAGGATTCTTGCCTTGTGCATATATTGTAATGGATTGTGCATCATTTTAAGCAATAAAATTAGTGTTTTGTGTATTTTATTTCCCTAACGTGATTTTTATTGCCTCCTTCATCTTTCATTACATTTGTATGTATATTGTGTGTGTTGTGTTCTTTTGCAGAATCAAATTCGTTGTGCTCCATGAAATTGGAGGTTTCAACATATTTAGGACTATGGCACTCTTGTTTTTCCTCTTCTACCTCATTCTCCCTTCCACTTTCACTCACTAAGGATCTCTTTAATCTTGTTTTGGTGTTATCGCCTCCCTTAGTTTAGGATTTACATTTCATGCATTTCTCTCTCCCTTATCCCTTCGAAACAATATATTAAGAGTAGTTAGTTGCATTTATTTCCTTAGGAGTAGTTTAGTGTCGAGACAAGTAAAGGAACTAGCCTTCTCTAGAGGTTTGTCTCAACTGTAAGGGTCCCACACCTTGAGACAATCCCATGTTATACAGATTACAACGATGGCCCATGCACACACACTTGAGTTATTAAGGGTGCTGTAATTTTCACTAACAAACACTATATTAAGAAAAATATTGGTAATATGTTAACCCTTATTTTTTGTGAACTAATAAAATAAAAATATCACATGAATGGTTATTGTGTAATGGTAAAGTGGTGCATTATTAAACAAAGGCCTCAAGTTCAAAATAATGTGTCACACATGTGTAGTAAGCATTTATTTTTCCATCCATTGGGAAATTTTTGTGCTTCACCTCTAATAATATTCCTACTAGGAAATTATAATTAATAAAAGTTAGTGACTTGCATCAATTACTAATGGCATATGAAGACAATTTTTCATACAAAAATAATTATTATTTTTAATGACAATTTTACAAATTTTAATAAAGATAATATGTAAAAATATTCTTTTTGATATTGAATTTTATAAATTTTAAGAAGAGTGTCTGCCACATTATTTATAAAAATACCATTACACATTCAAATGCATGATATTGGAAGAATAATTTCACTTATATTTAAATAGAAGAATATGATAGGGTACATATGTATATGATATTGAGGTAGGATGAGAATGATAAATCCCATGATCATAAGAGTGGTAACACTTCCTCTCTTTTTTCGAGACTACGAGTGCCTAAAATATTGAGAATGAGAAAAACCATTATCGGGAAAGGAGTAACACATCCTAACTGATTTTTTATAATCTTAGAGTTTGGTTTACAATACTTCATTTTTAATTGGGGCATGTTTATTCCTTGAGCTTAAAAAAACTTTGAAGGAATTTAATACTATCATTTTATGTTGTGAAGTCCCTACATGACTATGCAGATATGTGAAAAGAAATGGTTCCATGCATTTTCATGGATATGTACAAATCATTCACGAATAGTAATGTTCCCCAATACTATTAGTATTGACATTTTAGGTGATGGTTCCAAACCAATTATGTGAGTGTATCACAATTCCTAATAGTGTGATGTAGAACCTACTATGGATGCTTACGAATTCCAAATGATGTGTGTGATAGTATTGTAAACTAATGTTGGTGATATGGGCATAGATATACCCATGGTTCCTTCTAAAGATATATGTTAAGACTACTTATACACAATATTAGATTACATAGCTGATTTTTTCTATGTGATATGTATGTTTCATGCTCAATAATGTGGAAAACTTTGTACATGGATGTAGGTTGATCAAGACACGCACAAATGAAAATTATTTTGGAGTGGACCAATCAAAACAACATGATCTTAATACCAATTCTTTATTTTATAAGATTATAGGGTAGAGCAATAGTAATAGTATGATTTTAATTATAATTTCATTTATCCCTAGGTGAACCAATCAAGAGCACTTGATATCAATGGTTGTTGCATGTTACATGTGTTTTATGTCTAATATAAGTATTTTTGATACAAGAATGAAGTTTAGAAACTCTGTATCATATATAACTATGTGAATAATTATGATTCCAACTATATAAGAGTAATACATGTTGTTTTCAGAAATAAAACTTGCTAAAAATCTAAAATCATGTAGATGTTAGTATGTCACAGTCTCTAGAAACAAGGTTCATTATGTTGATATCAATGTTTTTTCATGTGTATAACATAACATGTATTTATTCATCGTGTTACTAATGCGGTATGAATTGCACTTGTAGATATTCTTGAGTAAGGAAGTTAATTTTTCCCAAATTTTATCCACCTATAGTGTCATTTTAATGAATTTTTACCCTTTGTGCATAAATGTATGAGAGCCAACAAATGGCCAATGAATGGCTACTTCATCCACAAATACCACAAGGATGAATAACCTAATGATTTTCATTTGTATGGTTGTTGTGATGGAAAAGGTTTCATTTAATTAGAGTATGATTCATGTGTATTAAATGATCATATTTTTATGTATTGTGTAATGGGTTTATGCGGTATTCTTTTCAACAATGTAATTTCAATAAATACACAATCCTTTTTATAGAAATGTGTAAGAACCATAAAGTGGAAATTAAATGGATTATACATCCCAAAATACCATGAGGATGAATACCCTAACACTTCTTAAATGTATTACTAATGTGATGGAAATAAGTGCATGTAGCTAAAATGTGTGTTGTGTGTATTATACTAGAATGTATTTGTGTCTTGCATCTTATTCTAGGAATCATGTGCGCATTCATTTAGATATTTTTCATAAAGTGTGTCTATAAATATTACACCAATTAAAACAACATATGGCTTCTTCAAATTCATTTGAGAGATATTATGTTGAGGACCCTAGTTTGTAAGTTGAAACACTTGGGCCATGCATAACATAACATTATTTTGAAAAACAATTAGAACCCAACTATAAGGATAAATATATGAAACATTATATTCTTACATTGTAACTAGTTTAACTAAGACCCATGTTGAAATAGTGATGCCTAAAAATATTTTTCCTAGGCTTTTGAATTTGTAACGCATTTTCTTGATAGCTTTTAAGCACTTACTTTATTATGCTTCTCAAACCTACCAAAAAATTGTGTTACATTAGACTACTAGGAATCATACGGATTACCATATTCACATATGGCATTGTCTATGTATCACACATCCCAATAAAACATGGAGCTATGTTGATAGCTAGTTTTCAAGTGTTAGTAATGATGAAAATTTAATTGTGAGTTGTGTTAGTTCCTCTTTCTTCACTGAAATTATTATTATTTAGTTTTTCATTATTTTATTTAATCTCTCCTTGGCTTAAACAAGGACATCAATGACAATGTCTATGATAAAAAAACTACATACCATAAGGAATTCATCCTTCACTACAAAGAGGTTTAGTGATTCCTCCTTGAGTTGATTGCATCTTACGCTTATTGATTTAGGTGTTGTATGTGTTGGATAACCTTATATAGGTACTCATTCTCATATATGGATGCTTAAATATATAGGGTTTTGCATTCCTACAATATTTTACCATTACTAAAACAATGGATATTTGAATGCATGGTTGATATCGATTCTCAAACTCGTTTATTTCCCAAAAAATGATGTTGTTCCATATATGTTGCTTTTATATCAATTTGGTCTACAAGCCCTAGGACTATGTGTTAAGGAAAAATATAAAACCGATCAATCCTAACACAACTACTCAAGTAGAGTCATATATTGTAGAACATGAAATTGTAGCTAATAAAAGATGAGAAAACAACCTTTACACATTTAAATACATGATATTAGAATAATAATGCCACTTTTATTCAAATAAAATAATAGGGTAGATCATATGTGTAAAATGTGTAGTAAGCATGAGAATGAGAATTGTCATTATCAATAAAGGTGTAACACTTCTTCTCTTATTTTAAGTAGACTATGAGTGAACAAAAGTAAGTACATTGAAAATTCATGTGGTCAATAAGGTAATACATTGTATCTTAAATGTCTAGATTTGGAGACTAATTTATAGGGTTCCACTATTTTAGATATCGAGCATGCTAATATGCGGATAGATGACCATTTGATACATGAAACTTGAAGTATGCTAGTATTAAGGATACATATTAGGATCATGTTTAATTTTTTTATATCAAATTCTTTACAATATATGATTACAAGAAATCGCATTACAATGATTTAAGGTTAAAAAGAGGATGGTTATAAGAACAATTATTATTTTTATTATTGATGGTTTGACTTCTTTTAGGTTTGGTGGTTTAATTTAAAGTGTGTGTTACATTGACATGTAATCGAACATGGTACATACATAAATATTTCCACCTATCATGCACTATGTAAATCATAGGGGTCCCACATTAAACTATGAAGACATGTGATGATATATGAAAGAAGTTGTGTGCACTCAAAAATGCTACAAGGATATAATGTGACATGTAACATTTCAAATAGTGCGAGGTGATGTGAATAAATTTAGAATATTTTAATGTTGTGAGATAATTTTCTCAATATTGTAGAATTTTTAAGTACAAAAATAAATTTTGTATTTTTAAAGAAGTTGTGAATATTGTGAAGCAATGTAGAGCGTTATTGATGCTACAACCAATATAACATGCTTGTTTGGGACTTTAAAAGTTGTAATGATTACAAATAGAAACACACTACAAAAGCATGTAAGGTTATAAAATGTCTCTATAGATGTAAAAGTGTGTTTATCATGTTAGGAAGAGTTAAAATGAAGTTTGGTATGTTGCAATGTGGTGCAAAAGCATGTAATGGTACCATGAGTTCTTATACACAAAGGTGATATGTCATGGATGATAAGTGAGGATACAATGGTGCACAAACTATTAGAGAGTGCATGATTATGTATGGTATTCAAAATATGTATGTAGTGTTTCTTCTCAACTTTAGGTGAACTTGGTGAATCTAATTTAATATATGTAAGATAATCCTTGATGTTGTGAACTACCTCAAGGTTTACCAATAAACCAGTATGGATGAAGGAATGGTAACTACTATGTTAATAATCTAGGGTAAATCCATACATAATGTGTGATCCAATACAAAGTGATCATTAATTTTGCGGGTATGTTCTAATAATGGATATTTCTATAAATCTCATCTCTTTATCTAGAAGTTCACAAATATATAGCTTTATAGTGAGGATCCTTGATCTCCAAAATACTCAAGACCTCTAAAAATAATTATTAGGTTATAAATTCTATTAAAAATATACAAATATGCTCAAATAAATGGTTATGTGATTTTTTGAAATTGAGCATGGATCATGAAATCAATGCAAAAAGGAATTATTTGTGCCTAAAATATAAAATTAAAGGGAAGAGTGAGGTCTTCAATGGTTAAGAATCAAAAATGATAAATTTGGTATTGATCCTACATATAGATCAAATTCTATGTTATAAATCACCGATTGACACATGCACTGAAGTCTATGTATGTGAAACCAACACTAAGGGATCAAGTAAACACTTCTACATAAGATGAAGTTGAGGAGTATGAAGGAGTCATTACAAATAAGGTTTGTCTTACATATCAATTTTATTTGAATATTGAAACATTGTTATGTTATGTTATGTACCTCGAGATATGATATTATAATGTATATGGGTTGATGGATATATAGACATGTGGCACACATCCCCCTTATTTAGTTATATGTTTATAGTATATGGGATCGCGTAAGAATTAGTTAAATTGGGTAATGAGTGTAGTCACTATTTCTTTACCAATATCCTAGGCATGTTAGCACCTCATCTAGCTGGAAGTTGAACACTCACCCAAAGCGTGCAAAGGTACCAGGTCCCTCTTTTGATGTCATATTTTTCAAGGAGTTAGCATGCATGAAGATATATCCCATAATAGCAATAGATAAACCAGATGAACTAGATCTAAGCATACAAGTAACATATCATAACCATGTGCAAAACAAGCTAAACAATAATCAATAATAGGTTTACCATGTAAGATCCAGTAATAGAGATATCAATAACAAGAATTCATCCACATAACTCCATTCTATTAATCACCATAAAACACAATAACTGTATACATCAATAGTAACTCCATAAGATTAAGCGCATAAGTGAAACATCAGCATAACCTCACACTCATTCATGATATCTCCATATAGTATGAATCATACATATATATAGGGGGTGGGAATTTCCCTTCACCTCCCATGCACTCTCCAAAAATAGCCCGCATGCTAGAAATATTCATGTGTGTGTTACAAGACAACTACAAGAGCATGCAAGCTCGCTAATAATAGATTATCTTCTAATATAAATTATAGATCTAATCCTATTAATAGCCTAAGATTTGCATGATGCTTTAACTTCCTTCGCATGAGATCTATCTCAAAATATACTTTTCTTGAACTGCAAGTCTTCATGCTCTATTCTTATCTCCAAAACCTTTCTTGGCCGCTACTCCAACCCTCTATCTTTCCAATTTTTCTCGTGGCTCATAATGCGGCTAAGTATGGAATACAATCTATCATGGCACGAGCCTTTGCATGTTTTCCATCTTACTCTCGCATTTTCCTTCACATCTAACTCCCGCATGTCAAAACCCCTCACATCGCTTATACTTAGCATATTTTTTAGGGTTCCAACATTGAGTCACCCTATATTGGGATTAAGTGTTGCCCATCCATTAAGAGAAATGTATGTCTATATAAAATATATGAGTATCATTATGAGTTATGTCATGGATGTATGAGTTGATTATTCTACTTGGTAGAGGTATATTGGAGGTTTCCCCCTCGAAGTGGATTCCCATCTTGGGAGATTGTGGAGTTACTCCTTCCTTAAGGATAATTATATGGTGTTTCCCTACCTTAAGGGTATTATTCTAATATATTGAATATTTGGGCATCTTGTCCCACCAATATCTCTTGTGTTGTGTTATCTTCTACATATTATTCGATTATTCATTTATCATATGCAAATATCTTATCAAGTGGTATCGAGCATCGATCTAGGTAATTTGTGGGATGAAACCCTAATGTTGGTGGTTCTCCCATATGTTGAAATCAACTTTGAATTTTTATATTTTTTTGTGTGTAGCGAGAGAAATAATTCAAATAATATTTCCTCCAGATTTTGGAGCTATTTTGTGAAATATATGTCAATTTTAGGGTTAAAACCCTAATTTTCATGTTTCATCTGTATCTTCAAAATTTTAGTGATATATTTATTGTAAAAATTACTTGAAGTGAATACATTTCAAGGTGATACCCTGAAAATTTCAAAAAAATGGATCTATTTTTTGTGATTTATTGTGATTTTGTGTTTTTTTACAAATTAGCTCCATAAGTCGAAATATTAGAAAAATTTCTGAAGTTTTTACATTTTCAGAAATCTCTCAAAAATATAATTGGGGTATGTGTTTTGTGTTTTATTATTGTTTTCCTACCTCTAAATGAAGGAGGCGGACAAGTTTTGATCAAAAGGGTCTATTCCTAAAACCCTAGTTTTTGTGAATCATGGGGATGAGAATTTTTATGGAGATGGCAAGATTGATGCTAGAGAATGGTGGATCAAATTTAAAGAAAATATTTTTTCACACCCAAGGCCTTGGTTTCATTTTCATCTTTGGCAGGGTGGTCTAGCACAAACTTGGTGCTTTGAATTGAAACAAGGGAGTACATATTGGTCTTGGGAGGAAATGGAACAGGTTTTCTTAGATTAATGGGCCAAAAAAGATGAAGAAGAAGAGGATGTTGTAGATGAGGATGAAAATAATATTCTGATGAAGAAGATGAATAATATGAAGAAGACAATGTTGATCATGAAGAATTTATGCAGGATTTAGAAAGAGAGAGACGACATATCAAGATACGAGTTCAGATAGTGCATCTCCAAAGAAGGAAGCTTCAATATTTCAATTTGAAGGGTGTATTCAAAGGAAAAAGGTAATTATTTCCATAAACCATAGCATCAAATATAAATTCATTAATATGGATGTAGCTGAACATCTATATGTTCAAGTAAATCATATCAAGGAATCTCAATTGGATGGTAAGCGATTCAAGTTTTGAAGATATAAAGCTCTCTCTATTGATAAATACGTTTTCAATTCATATTTTTATGCTTTAGATAAGGATGATATTTATATTTTTCTTAGATATCCATGGTTATATATATTGGGAAAATTAATATTAATATGCAAAATGAATTCATGAAATTATGGTACAAGAGAAAGAAAATTACATTACAGGATATCAAACTTAGCAAGGAAAAAAGTAATGTAAAGATGGAGCATGAAGATGAATTTGAAGATGATGGATAATGGAATAGGGATGATTTAAAAGGATAGGATGAATAATATGATGAAAAATAGTAAAAAAATTCATCTACTCAAGAGAAAAAATAAATAGCAAACAACAAGGTGGAAGAGGAAAATAAAGTTGAGGAAAAGGTTGATAAGGTTGAGGATACTAAGGTTACACCATATAGACACCCACATCATCATGAGAGGAAACAATCATAGAGACATGTTAGGAAACATGAGGGAATAAATATATATGGATATACAAGGAATTGGAGGAGAAATCATTATGGCTATACATGGCATCAATGGAGAAACAATTATATGACATGGAATCACAAGAATAATTATTATGGATATGCATGGATGTTGAGGAGGAACAAATATGGACATGGATGGAATCAAAGGAGTACAATGGAATATGGAATCAGGTTTGGAGAATCATCACCCATTAATATTTCATATGGGTGGTTAGATGATCAAGCATGGTGATAAGTGTGCAATGATTTAAAGAACACTCATTATATGGATTCTTCTTATGTTTCGGGATGAAACATGTCAAGGAGGGAGGGAATGCTATGTACCTTGGGATATGATATTATAATGTATATGGGTTGATGGAGATGCCAACATGTGGCACACATCCCCCTTAGTTAGTTATATGTTTATAATATATGGGGTCACATAAGAATTAGTTATATTTGGTAATGAGTCAGCCTACATTGGGATTATGTTACCCATCCATTAAGAGTAATATATGTCTATATAAAGGATATGATTATCATTATGAGTTATTTCATGTGATGTATGTGTGGATTATTCTACTTTATAGAGGTATATTAGAGGAGGACCCCTCAAATTGGATTGCCATCTTGGGATATTGTGGAGTTACTCCTTCCTTAAGGAGCATTGTATGGTGTTGTCCTACCTTAAGGGTATTATTCTACATATATTGAATATTTGGGCATCTTGGCCCACCAATATCTCTTGTGATGTGTTATGTTTTGCATATTATTTATCTTGTTCATTTATTATATGCAAATATCTTATCATGTTTAGTGAATAATAAGCTACAAATTTGTTTCGAAGTATTTAATTACATTCAATTAGATAGAGTCTAGATTGTAATTAATTTCTAATTATAGATAAAATATATAATTAGAAATTTATGATACATTAAAGATTGTGTTCAATAAATTTTATTGTAAGATAGGTGTAATAAAGTGTTTATCACTTTTTAGTATTTTTGTAAATGTCAATGTGACAATATGTCCAATCAATATCAAATTATTTTTGTAAAAAATGTCTTACGGAAGGATTTTTGGTTGAAATTGACATCCAAATAAAAATTGTGGGGGAAGTATTTTCTACTAAAAATGACATTCATTTTAGCTTTAAGTAAGTATAGATTACACTAGAGGATGGAGGCATATGAAGTTTGAGTTCAAATAACAACCTCTCATCACCACTAATGACGGAGTTGTATTATGCAATAGTGGCAAACCTATATGCACAAAAACAACTAAATCTAATAGGTAATAGGTGGAAGTGGAAACCATCTATTTAATTTTTATCAAAGTGGAAATGATCTAGAATGGTGGATAAAAAACATTTTGCTATTTTTAGCATTTTTTATGTTTTTGGTGTGTTGTGTGGATAAACCCCATTCAAGAACATCTTAGAAAGAATTGTATTCTAAAGAATCTTTTTTTATGGGGAAAAAGAATATTTCATGGTAAAATCAATATGGATTGATGTCTAGATAGTTTGCGAACTCTAGAAATCTTGTAAGATTTGTAATTTAGGATTTTAGGGAAAGGGTTTTGTGAATGTCCAACAAAATTGGGCTGGGAGTTACACCTTTACGATGGTTACAAGATAGATTGATGGAGTTTTACTTGGTATAAGTTGTCTTTTTAGAGATAATTTCTTTCTTATGAATATGATTCTCTTCTCCCATGTGCACACTATGGGGAATTTAGGAGTTAGTGTTTCATGTGCAACATATTTATGTGTGAGTTAATGTAAATGTAATGATGATATAATAGTGTACTGAGTTGTGATAACCACTCACATAGATAGGCTAGATATTATGGAGTGTTTGTAGGGATTACATTAGTCATGGTATGTCAAAATAGATTTTTAGTGTGTGTAGTTATCGATTCATTTCAACAACTCACTTAACTTAGTCATAGGAGATAATTAAAAACTCCTTAACTATAGGAGTTCCTCTCCCTATATGTATCCAATGTATGTTGAATAATATAAAAATAAGATTTTATTGTGTGAATACATTCATATATAAGTTGTATGTGTTTTTTCTACAACTCATATAATTATGAGCATTAATAATGTGTGTTAACTTGTGTGTTAGATATTTTAGATGAGATAATAATATTGTATGAGATATTTTTAGGGTTTTTGAAAGGATGAACTCCTAATTTATAGAAGTAGACTTCTATATATGTAATCATATTGAATTAATGAAATAATGAGAGTTTATTATTATATACACAAAAAAATTCATCACTAAGATTAGAAGTAGATGATAACTAGCTCTCTCTCTAGAGGTTTGTTCCACGTCACAAGTCCTCCACTTGAGAAGCAATCCCATGGTGTATTTTTAGTAAAAATAGCTTCACATATGGATAATTTCAACCTCAAAACCTTATTAAGAAGTGTATTAATGGGATTTATGTAATTTGTTAAGTCATGGATTGATATTTTCATGGAACCTATTTTCCTATGAAGGACTAGATTTTAGTTTAATTAGTTGGGGAGGCATCTAGAGATTCACTCAAATTTTGGCAAGGTAAACATCTAGTTTTCACTAAGAGAAGAGAAACCTAATATGTTCTCACATTTGACATCTTACATGAACCGCTTTCGGGGTTAAAAGTGGCACCATATTTGATAAGATGAGTAAGAACAATGTGCAAGACATTGAGGTGATCCTCCATCATCTTATCCTTCCTAAGTAATTCATTGACATAAAATTCAATTACTTTATGGATAAGATCATGAAATATTTGATTTATGGATATTTAGTAGGTTACCATGTTGTTTTTGAGTTTAAAGGGAATAACCACATAAAAAGGTACCCCATGGCATACTTATACACACTCATTTTGATAATTTATGTCTTACAACAACATAAATTGTACAACACTCTTACACTAGCCCACACTTTCTCAATTTGACCAATTATGTTATCCCTAGCTATATCTCACTCATTCTTTCTTGCACACACAACCTATTTGTTTGTATAACAATCATATTAATCCATCAAATCAGGCTATACCCTTGCATATTTCACTCATAATCTTCGAATCACCCACACATACATTTGGGACCATAGTGCACAAAAAGGGCCATAGCGTCCATACGCCATGGGCCAACATGACCAATTTGGTCTCTCTTAATCTAACGGTACTTTTCTCAATTTGAATTTTTTTGGTACACTTCTATTTGGCTTTATCCAATTTTTATAGATCCATAACACATATATAAGAAATTTATTCATCTCACATTAAGGAAGGCATTCTACCTACTTGACTCCTAACATTCTTATGAGAACATGCTAAGATAAATCACAAGAAAAGTTACTCCAAGACTCCTTGAGCTTCATATACTCTGCATACTCATTCTAGGGTAGTCATCCACTCAAATATACAAGTACAAAAGGCACATCATCAAATTCAAGTCAATCTAGGGAAAGGTTCAAGTACAATCACATTGTTGTAAGTCATGATTATCAATTTAGTTACATATATTCTAGATATCACATATTAAGAAAAATGACATGCAACTTGGTCCCTCTTCATAGTAGTGGTGACATCATTGGTGCACAAGGGTTCCCATAACCCAACTAATGTTTATTTTTCATGAATCCTTCACCATCTAGGGTTTTAAAGATTAGATCAGTTGTATAATGAACATCACACAATTTCAAAGGTCCAAATTACAAATAGGAGCAGATCAAGTAGTAGTGCACAGAGCCATGAATTTTTAGAGATAAAAGTGTAGAGGGAAAAGAGCATACAGAAAGAGCCATAATAGGGATACACTTTGGTTCGTACCATATGTTTTAGTCCAAGCATTTTTTTAGGACATGGTTTCACTAGAGCAAACCTCTATTAGATCATTTCTAGCCTTTTCCAGTCATCAGGTCAAACCAGATTAACATAAAAGTCAAAATATCAGCCAAGTCTTCTTATCCCTCTCATTTCTAGTACTTTGTTACATTTTTATCATTATTTAGCTTTGTTCAATGATTATTCCTGATATTGTTGCAATTATTTTGGAAACTAATTGATTAGGATAATCTACCATCAGTTACTACCCCTAAAGTTTAACCATTTAGGTTAAATCATTTGGTGAACTTAACATTGTGTGTTGTGTATTGATATCTCCTCTCTCTCGAGTTATTATAGGGTCTTAGGGTTTATAATGATTTTTTATTCTTTTTCACATCATGGTTGAAGCTCCTTTTGAGGATTTAATATTGAACATTCAAATGATCTAAATTCATACATGATTTTAACCCTCATAATCTATATATTTTCTTATATGTCACTCGTGAGGAATCACAATCGGATCCAAACTTCTACTACTCCTACTAATGATGTCACCTCCATGTAGTTCCCACATCTTCCATTCCAGTTTCTTCTCCCCCCACCTCCATGGGAGCATATAGTCTTAATATCTCCATTCCTATATCTACTACTCATTTTTATTCTCCTCTTATATCTCATATTCAACCTAATTCTTCTTCTAGAACACATGCCTTAGATTCCTTGTGTGTGATCTACCTAAGCCCAAAGTTATTCAATTATAATGGGGTGTCATACCTCATTTCTTCTATGGTTTCCTCACTTATCATACATAGTCCTCTTGTACTTGAGGTTGCATCTTATCCTCTTCCTCCCAATTTTATTTCACCTAAAATTCCACTTTTCAATGGTAAGGAAGATCCATAAGAACATCTTAGATCATTTCATGTTTCTTTCTTAGATTATGCTTTTGATGATACATTATTAACAAAATTGTTTCTAAAGTTTACAAGATTATGCATTATAATGGTTCTATGATTTTCTTGTTCATTCTATATGATATTTTACTCCATTAGAAAATCAAATTTGGCACATTTTTTCTATTAATATTGGTACTAAAATATCCTATGCACAAATGGATAAAATGAAACAAGGATCTAATGAGAACCTTAGTGACTATGTTCTATGTTATAAGACTAATCTTACTAAAATGAAATAATGTCCTAGTTGATTATGAATTTAAGACCTCTTTTGTAAATCCTTTTGCCTCTATCCAAGATTCAATCATATTTGATACCTTTTATTCCTTCATCACTTGTGTCATATCCTTAAGGACCATGAAGGAAAGATAATTTCCATGGGAAAACTCAAATATAGTGATCAAGCTTCTAGTCACTCTAATGTAAATTCTAAAGTAAACCTACTTTCAAGAGTAAACTTACTGAGCCCCGAGATGAGGCTAAGGCCATATTGTTAATGTAATTTCTCAACCAATGAAGCTCCAACTTCAAGCTCCTCAATGAAATTTTACTAAATTTCCTATGCCACCCAGAGGTGTTGCAATAACTCCTTTCATTAACCTTATCTCTCTTCCTCCACCACTCAAGTTGGATTCTAGTCATCCTTAAGGAAATAAATTTGATGAAAATCATATTGTGACTATCACCGATGTAATGGACACTCTACCGATTGATGCTTCAAGATTAAACATGTGATTCAAGACTTAATCGATTTTGATGTAATTGAATGGGATGAGCCTACTATGTCTAAACCTATAAACGATAATGATAAGCTCAAGATATTCAATGACCCACTTCCCAAACATGAAAATTTTGCATCTGAGGAAATTTTAATCATGTTTATCATGTGGTTCCACCTCCATAATCTACCAATGCTCCTCTAGACTTTTTTTTGTTGCTACTACTACTTTACCACTATTCATTACCTTTATTGATGTAAACTTCCATGCTTCTTTCAAATATTCTAGGATTTACATTGATGCATCTATTAATAATCAAGCTCTCAATAATGTAATGATCAATCCTAATTTCAATCATAATGCATGTTCACTTCCCCTCTTACGTTCTATTGGCTTTCATTATCCCAAATCAAGTGTAAGTCACCTACCTCCTATGGGTATATAACTCTTCCCATCATAGTCGGCCTCTCACTATTTACATGTCATTTGTTGTAGCATCATTGAAGTCAAGCATTATGACATGGTCTTAGGTATTTCTTGGCTCAAGGATATTAGGGTTGTTCCATCTATTGTGCACCAATGTGTCAAATTCATACATGAGTGTTAAGTCATCACTATTTAAGGTATCCCACCTTGGACCCCTTTACCTATTATTTCTCAAGCTTCACAAGTCCCTACACTAGTGCACCTCCCACTTTAGTTAGCATTATGTCTAGTCCACCTACTATTATAATTACTCCTACATTTAACAATGATAGTCTTATGGTTTTGTCACACACTCCTAGTGTTAGTCCCATACTTTCACCACTCAGCTACTATCACGCATAGGTCTCCTCAAATTTCAATTTCCATCACTCACTCTCAATGTATCTCTAGGTCTCATAGTCCACCACATAGGACTAGGCCATCACATAGGTTCATGGTACACACCACATCTAGGTCTCTCATATAGTCTATTTCACCTTTCTATATGGCACACACTCCTTAAGACAAAATTTCCTACACACACATAGTCATGTACACACGGTCTCACATGACACTAATCTCTTGATTCATGATCACATGCTTCCTTCACAATGGTAGATATTTAGCCTTCACTCAATGTACTCATTGGATAGACCATACACTACTCACACACTGGGGGCATCCAACTTCCCCTCATTTCCTATTACACATCTATTTATAGGTTCAACTTGACTATTGAGGGAGCATCTACACACCCAAACCTCACTTTACACACACATTGAGGGGAAACCTTGCTTCCCCTCTCTAGTTACATAGTCTCTATTCATAAAACACACTAAACAACTATAAATATTTCCCCTAGGGGAATTCTTGGAGATCACCCCTTCTCTCTTTGGAGAGTAGGTTTTCATCATTCCCTCATAAAAATATGCCTAAAAATCCAAAAACATTCAAATATGCCTAAAAATCCAAAAACATTCAAATAAATACAAACATCCAAAAATATTTGCATTGCTTTTTGCTTGGTTTTTTTATATTGCATGCTTATATTATTCATGTTTGCACATTACTTATCATGTTAGCTTGATACATAATATGTTATATCCTTTTTCTATACACATGTGTGTTCATATGTGGTACATTGAGTTAAATGTATGGGTACACAAAAATTGTTACATGATGCAAGATGCTTGACACTTACTCTCTACTAGTTCTTCTATAACTACTGGGGCATCCACTTTACACTTTCTCATATAGTGTTATTATTCCAATATTTTCTACTTTACTTTCTCTTACCTCATTCACTCAATACATACATCATGTCATACTATTTATTACTCTAACATGTTAATGGTGCTTCATGTGTAGTATTATTTTTAGGTTACTTCCAAACCAGAATCATTTTCATACTATGGCTTGTTTCTTGTTTTACATGTTTGCTCTTTATTTTTCCACTTATTTACAGGAAATGCCTTATGTTACTTGATTTTTCTTGTTAGAATTTGAGTGCCTTGATTGTCTTGTGACATCCTAAGTGGTGTCCCATGTATGTGGCATATTGTTTTCCATGTTGTTCTATTTGTGTGTCCTTGCATGTTTTTTCTTACATCTACTATGTTGTTTTCCTATTGTTTTTACTAACACTTTACTAGTTTTTCTATTATATTACTATGTATGTGCCATGGTATACACCATGCACACTCCTATATTTCCCATATAGAATCCCTACAAACACATGTGCACATCAACTACAGTCCTCTTGTTTGGGTCAGCACTCACATTGCTCCATCTCACATGCCCCAAACAAGAGGGAAAACCATCGATGATATATCACCCTCATGGAAGTTTAGAATCAAGAAACAAATAACATAGTACATAATCAAACATTTAGAGTTCAAAAATGGCTCATAAATAAATTGGATCAAAAAACATACATGGACAAAAACATACAACAAATACCATAGTTTCCAAATGTTATGGCCCATTCCATATGCTTCCATCTTAAGGGAATATTCAATAATTTTCTCATTGGTACAAGTTTCTCAGGACATTTATATGATTTTTACTCAATTTCAATGACAAAATAATGCATGGTATAGTTTAGATTATGGTGGCACCAAGGGTATGTGCAAGCTAGCATTTCCCACAGTATATTGTGTCATCATTTTAAATCAATTGGGTTCATGTTCATCTATAGTGGCACTTATTCATGGGTCTTGGGAAGTGTCAGGTGATTGTTATCCTTATAGGCTTGACTTCTCATTGCTCATATTTTGTGGAGGGATGCAAAGAAAACTGGAATGCTCCCCATACATATAGTTCTCTTCACCATGTGGGGTGCATTTGCACTTCTTTCTATTCTCCTTGGCACATTCCACTTGGGGACTAATCACCCCAAGTCCTTCCAACTAGATCCAACACAAAGTCAGCAAATATCCATGGAAATGGTAGTGGGAGTACTCTCTCCCCCTCTCTCAAAAAATAATCAGGTGTACTTTTCCTTTTTTTTGCTTTTCTATTTACATATTGTTATTTTCACACTAAGTTCAAAATTTTCAAGTTAAAGTTTGATTTCCTATACTATGGACATTGACTACACTTTTCTCTATGGTACTCATCTTGGAAAAAAAACAAAACCAAAACAAAGAAAATTCCTAACACAAGCACAAGGTGCTCTAAGTGAAGGAAAAGTGTGTCTACACACTACTTAGGTGACTTTTCCTTTAAGCACACAATTTTCAATTCCATACTTAAAGGGGGAAAATGTAGACACTCATTTTGGTAATTCATGTCTTGCAACAACACAAATTGTACAACACTTTTACACTAGCCCACACTTTCTCAATTTTACCAATTATGTTATCCCTAGTTATATCTCACTCATTCTTTCTTACACACACAACCTATTTGTTCACATAATGGTCATATTAATCCATCAAATCAGGTTATACCTCACATATTACAATTCAACTTTCAAATCATTACACATGCATTGGAACCATAACATCTAAAAGGGCCATAGTGCCCATATGTTATGGGCCAACCTATCTGCTTTGGTCCCTCTTCCTCTAACAATAATTTTCTTAATTTAAATTCCTTTAGTACACTTCTAGATGGCTTTATTTGAGTTTTCCAAATCCAAAACACATATAAGAAAGTTATTCATCTCTCATTAGGAGGGAATTCTACCTACTTGACTCCTAGCATTCCAATGAGCAATAAGAGCAATCACAAGAAAATTTACTCCAAGACTCCTTAAGATTCATATACTTTGCATACACATTCTAGGGCATTCATCCATTCAAATCTGCTTACGAAATTTGCATCATCAAATCAAGTCAAGCTAGGGAAAGGTTCAAGTACAATCACATTTTTTAAGGTCATGATTATCAATTTGGTTACATACATTTTATATATCACATGATAAGTGAGAATGACGTGAGGTATGAGCCCTCTTTGGAGTAGTGATGATGTCTATCATGCACAAGAGTGCCCACAACCCAACTAGTGTTTTTTTTTGCAAGTATCTTTCACCATCTAGGGTTTTGAATATTCAATCAGCTGCACAACGAGCATTACATAGTGTCAAACTTCCAAATTATAGAAAGGAGAAGATCATGTAGTAGTGCATAGACCCAAGAAGTTTCAATTATTGAAAGTACACAAAGACAAGGTAATACATACAAAAAATGGTCATATTGGTGGTACGCTTTGGGTCATACCATATGCTTTAGGCTAGGTAGTTGTTCAGGAGACATATTCAGAAGCGAAGATATCTCCAATTAATCAAACCTTTTCCAGTCATTAGGTCAGCCCATATTGGGGAAGAAGTCATAATATCAACTAATTCTTCTTCTTCCTCTCATTGTTAGTATTTGGTTACATTTTTATCATTATTTATATTTCTAAATGATTATTCCTAATATTGCTGAAATCAATTTTAGAAACTAATTCATTAGGATAATCTACCATCGCTTAACAACCACTTAAGTATAACCATCTAGGTTAAATCATTTGTAAACAAGGTCTTGGGTTGATCACTCTTAGCAATATGGATTTGATTCTATCCTCGAAAATCATCCATGAGTGACAAGATCTCATATTTGGGTTTTCTCATCTACTATAAAATCAATTGAATGGAGAGGAAGTTTTTTCTAAGGAATTTTATCCTTACGAAAGGATTTTTGTCTCAAAATCTATACAATTTTTTATTTACCTATTATTTTTTATACTTGATATGATGTTAGATAATCATGAAGTGTATTTAATAGGCTTGATGAAACTTATTTTGAGAAGATTGATGACTTTTATTTTTTAACCATTAATGATATATTCAGTTTCATTGGCCTTAATTTTTTATTTTACCAATTTAACATGTAGTTTCATCACAAGATTATGGATTCCAAGCATGTTGATTTAGATTCTGGTCATGTTGTGTAAAAAAAATTACAACTTTGGAAAGTTTTGTAAGCAATTTATTGTGATCCTTTGCCTCTTTCGGAAAGAGAAAGAGAGAGAGCGTACTCAAGATTTAGGATTTTGGGTTGTTCCAGTGTTTCAATATTAATTTCAATGTTATCTTTAATAAGAGATGGATTCCCCTCTTCCATATTAATTTCAATGGTATCCTCAAACTATAGATATAGAGTGTCATCTTATGCTTCATATACTTGTACTCCATTGTAAAGGGTTCATAGTCTTTGACCTTAAATAGGATTTGTAATATTCCTTTATAAGGAAGAATAAGGGTGAAAGGTCATGTTAAACCCCTTTTATGGTGGAACTTAGGAAGATAGTTTTATACCTTAAGGAACTCTAAAATCACTTCATCATTCTCAGTGAGGTTTAGGGAAAGGATTTTTTCATTATTATAGAAGTATTTTTTTCCATTTGGTCCTTTCATGAAATAGTTTTTGGGATCTCATGGATATTGGAAAATATTCTTCATGTGTTCCATGATGACATAAAGGGGATGAATAATTTGTTATGGAATTATCCATATGATTTCTCTCCTTATATAGGAATTATATATAAATGAATTCAAATTCCTTGCTAAATAGTTTGCAATGCATTTGTAAGTTTATAGGTTCTTTACTTTTGTTTAATCAACACCCAATACTTAATTGGAGATGTTTTCTAAGTTCCCTAGAACATACAGATTTATGACATCTAGCCTTTGGTTAATAAATATACCTAACAACATGACCTCATATTCTACCCCATTGTTAGTGTAATTAAACTCAAGTTTGAAACTAAAATGCATTATACTTACCCCAATGAGAGGATATAATCAAACCTATCCCCACAGAGAGATAATTTTTACTCTATCAGTAAGGAGGGTCCACCGATCATTTATTGGAGTGTATTTAAATAATTACATGAGGATGCCACTTTGTTGTCAAATATCACTACCATGGAAACATAAGTGATGGTGAATACTAATGGTTAAGCTTGACACACTCATGTTTATGGAATTGGTAGGTAGAAATACCTTTCAAATCAAGGTAAGGATGATGGGTATGTCCTTTTCAAGAATGTCAATGACTTTGATGGTTGAATTTGTCAATACATATATAATTAAAAAAATGTTTTTCTCTTGGTGGAGTGTCATCCTTTTCTCTTCCATGTCTTTTTAGTTGATTTTTCTGGTAGAATGCTCTCAAAATTTATTGGAGTGGATTTTGAGGCAAGTTCGGATTTTTGATGATATTTTTCTCCCTTTCTAGTGGGGACTTAACTACTTTTTTGAATGGTATTTCATGATCTATGTAAACCTCTGAGTTCTTTATAATATTTTCATGGATGATTTCAAACATGCTAGATCAACTTGGGAAATAAATGCCCTCTTTAGATGTAAAAATTATATTTCTTGGACCATAGTAGAGGGGGTGTACATGGTACCACATTGAGATTTACAACATTGGAGGTGGAGGCCTTAGTGTCATAATTTATAGTCTTTATGAGTTAGCTAGGTGCATTAGTGTATGGTGAATTTTAAATAGTGTGTTTTCCTTATTTAGGGAATAGATTTTGGTAAATGTGGATGTTCTCATTCTATGGTGACATGGGACTATTTTGAGCAAGGTTGGTTGTTATCAACACCAATTCTACCTAATGGTACTTTATTGAATAGTTGTTTTCGATCTTCAAGGATACCATTACATGAAATTATTTTACTCCCTACAAGTCCTATTATCATGACCTATGATTTTGTGCAAATTACAATAGATATTGGGATCGTATTCATGAAATTAACAATCATGATTTTATTGGTTGAAACCTTGATTATTTTGGTAGGATCGGTTTGAGATTAAGTATTAATTTTGGTATTGTCCATTTGGATTGTGATTTTGGTTTGGGTTCTAGTTTTATTAATCATGATTTTGAGGGTGGCTAAAATCTATTACATGAATGGAAGGAACAGTGTTATAATTTTGACCAATACCAACATTAATAGTGTTATTATTTTTTGGTTGATTTTGAAATTGTTTATACCGTTATGATAATTTAGTTGGTTAGTAACATTTTATGTAGTATAATTTTGGTTTTGGTTTATGAAATTAGAACATGGCTTCCTTGGTTAACCTCCCATTTTTTTATTGGAGGAGATACTCTTGTCATTGGCACCATAACTTTTGTAGCCACTTTCAATGGATACTTGATCAATCCTTAGGGAACTCTTCAAGGCCTCCTTATAGAATTTATAAGGGAATTTTTGTAAATCCTCCCTAGTTTCCATGTTGGGAGTGTAGATACCCTAAAAATACATACTTATTTATAGCGTATCCTTGGATATCTATATCCTTTGCATAATGTGCCAATTTACAACTCTTTAGAATTAATTAAATTAATTATATCCCACTAGAATTCACCTCCATCATTTAGAATTAATTAAATTAATTATATCATGCTTAAATTCATCCCTTTAGAATTAATTAAATTAATTTTATCATGCTAAATTCTATCCCTTTACAACTAATTAAATTAATTCTAAATCATACTATGATATCCTTTGCTAATTTAATTAAATAATTATTCAACCACTCACATCCCTTAGCTAATTTAATTAGTTATTTAAATATAAATAAATATATTTATCTACTCACACTCCACTTCACCTATCCTAGTCACTCAAGTTAAACTACCTCACTCCACTCCACTTCTAGAATCCTACAAAGGTGGAAGCAATAATAATGCACGACAACCACCTTTGAATAAAATTAAGAAAGATTTCATTTCCCCTACAAATCTACAAATCGCATAGGCCAAATCCAATAGCTATTGAAATTGTAATTATGAACTTGTAACCCATACAAGCCTTTGATCCACAATTCATGCCCTCTCCTGTAGCTATAAATAATAGGCCATATCCTTCACAAACAATCATTAGTGTAATGCCCCTTCCAGGGACATCGAAAAACACATCAATAATGACTAGAAATTTTAGGGTAAATTTTTTTTTTTTATAGTGTTTAGTTAAATACTAATACATCCTTTGTATCTTTTCCTGCAACTACTAATTCTATACCATTTATTTATTTATTTATTTTTAAATCTAAATGTTCACTAACCCTTACTCGAAAATTATTTACTTAATTACATTTTAAATTGTACTAAGGTCCTAAACGAATAACTCTAAACCTCTTTTATTTTATTCACCCTCTCCTTTTTCTTTGTTTTCTTCCATTTTTTTTTTCTTTTTTTTTTAAAAAAAAAAAAGCAAGTTTGAGGATAAGCTATGGAGCCCCTTTTTGTAAACCCTAATTTGTAAATATATAAATATATACCTATTTATATTTCTTTGGGTAAGTATTATTCTTGTATTCTTTTTGGTTATTAACCCTAATCAACTAGAACAAAACCAACGTATGTAATTATTTATTGTTGTTTATTGCAACATTTTCATTTTATTTGGTTGAGTTTGCAGAGGGGCGGATCTGTGGAGGAGGAACGGTGAAAAGGGCGAGAGGAGTGATGGCAGGTTGGGCGCGGCCGGTTGGGACGCGGGACAGGAAGCGCAGTTGGGCGCGGGTCGTGACAGAGGAGCAGGGTGGAAGGGAGGGCGACTGCGAAAGGGCAGAGCGCAGGGGGGTGGCCGTGGGACGGCGTGGGCAGAGGGCGCCGCGACAGTGCAGGCCGGGCCGGGCCGGGCCTTTGGTGCGGCCGGGAACAGGTGGGGGGGAGGGGTTCGACCCTCCCCAAAGTCTGCTTTTCTTTTTTTTTTTTTTTTTTTTTAAAACAATCTTTTTGAACTGTGCGCTGGGCCAACCCCAAACAAAAATATTTATTTTTGTTTTATAGTTATTTAAAACATCATATATATATATATATATATATATATATGTGTGTGTGTGTGTGTGTGTGTGTGTGTGTGTGTGTGTGTGTGTACCATACCTATTAGAAGGAAATAAGATAAAAATGGTTGCCATATATGTAAATAACCCCATACACACATGCAGCTGCATACTTCCAGTGAAGAAGATAAGAGAAATTTATACAAAGATGAAATACGTAAACTATAGCTTCACACATATATACCTGACCCATTTACTTTCACAGGTATTCCAAGAGAGCTTGATCCATGCAAGATCAATTTAACTGATTATTTCTTTGACAACTATCAAAATGTCATTATTCTTAACATGCCCACTTTCCTTTGAACACAAGTACAGCAGATTTTTTTTTCACAACACTTAGTGGTAGAATATATATATATATATATTTGTTTTCCATATAATAAAATGAGATTTTGTTCCATCTAAAGAGCAAGCACAAGTAAGAGTACAGTTTCAAATATAAAAACCAGCAGTGCTTAGTTATTCTGCCCATATGCATTTACTCTTACAATATGCATTGGAAGGAAAACAAACCATTTTTCAATAAAAGGAAAAACTTATTTCTAAAGGAAAATTTATCAAACAATATAGGGTTGCTTCCTAAGCAAATCACATTAAAACTTCTCTATATATTATTATTTCCAAGAAGCTATAGTAAAGGAAACTAAAGATAAGATTTCTTCAAAATAAAACCCAACAACTAACAACTCTTTCATTTCAAAAGAGATTATCTACCATGTTTCGTGCTTAAGAAATCAACCATTACAATACTTTATTTTATCTTCTTGTTCAAGTTCACATATGCCACAATACATATCCTCCCAAAAAGGGTTTAATACAATATCTTTTCAAGACAATGGAAGCTCACACAAGCCATTCTTTTCAAGATACAATGAGCAAAAGAAGTCCATGAAATGGTGAAGGAGACAAGAAGAAATTCCAAGTAGACAAGGGTCTTCATGCATCTTCCAAAGGCTTCCCAACTCCAAAATCTTTTCAAGGCCAACACAATGAGAAAGGGCTTGTTTAACCACCCAACCTTTAGGCATCATCACATGCCTATCCCAAGGTTGGGATGCATGCTAGCCTCCCCCAAGCCCATGGGAAAGAGGATAGCTAACCAACACTTGCACAAGGTGAAGGGTAGAACAAAAATGAAACAAACACACAAACCTAAGACTCACAACCACAAGACTCCAACATACAAGAAGGAGAACCCATGTTCATCCTCCAAAAATGGGGAAGAGAGGAGAAAGTTCTCCTAAAATTAATCATCAATATTACTTGTACAATGAACACAACTTCTTAACCTCCTTATTGCTCCTTAATCACAACAAGACCCTCCTTATTCCTCCCCCTTTCTCCAAGTCCTCCTTGGAAGGATTTTCAAACCCCAAAAGGGGTTTCCTTACCAAGGATGGGGAAGGAGATTCAAGCCAAATGAATCCACTTCCCCACCTCAACCATTGAGGGGAAAAATAATAAGACCCTACAAGGCTTGGCCATCAAGCCTTGAGGGTTGAGAGGGAAAATTCCCTCTCTCTTCCCCCACACTCCAAACTCCATCATGCCATATGATGGAGGGAGTAAAAACACACACAAACAACACTAAAGCTTCATTCAAAAATAAAAATTTCAACAATCAATCTAACAACTAAAATAAAGCAACACAACTACAAGATCTAAGAGCCTACCTCAAGGAAAGCTCTCCAAAAAGCTTCCTAACTTCAAGATTTCCACCCTTAGCTCCAAGCAAATCCCAAGCTCCAAATCACCCAAGCATCCAAGCAAGAAAAATCCAAGGAAAAGTCCATTTTTTTCTCCATGAATGAGAATATGAAGAGGAGAGACCAAGCATCCTCACAAATGAGGGGGTGACATGTGTCACCCCTCTCCCTCCTCATGGTCAAAGATGCTAAGACAAAAGAGAGAAAGGGTAAAATTATCTTTTTACCCTCTTCTCCCAAATTTCCTTAAATGTTAGCAAGACAAAACTAGTGGCACTTTTGATAAACACACAAATCCACATCCCTTACATGGATGTGACAAAACAAGGGTAGAAAGGGAGGGAAAACTCCCTCTAGCCTTGAAAACAAGCCCCCCTACCCATTAGGTAGGGTCCAAGGGCTCATTTTTGTGATAGGGGGACTCCCAAGCTACAAAGGGGTCCCCAAAAATGCCCAAAATACCCTAATTTCGGGTTTTGCATTTTGGCACAAGGGTAGAGGGTGTGGGGACCACCCAAGGGTCTCACATGTGACCCTAAACCCTTGTGATTAAGAGACTAATTAACAAAAATCAACAATTTAAAAGAAAGTGGGATTATTAACTCCCAAAACAAGTTTACAACTTTACTAACAACCCTAAACACAATTAATAAATTAAAGCAAAATACTTTACATACATTGGGGTCACTCAAAGTGCCCAAAATTAATAATCATCTATCCTAGGGCTTCACACAGTGAACATGGCTAGGACTCAGCCCGTGGGCTGCTTGTGCAAGTTTTGAGTAACTGGCCTGAATCCCACGTTCTCCTGTAAACCTGTCACCTGCACACTCATTGCACACATTAACCGCACCTGTCCAATACGATATAATTAAATGACATAGTAAGATATCAATGCATGCTAAATTAACCTAACATCCTACTGAAATCAAGTCACACAACGTGTACACAATTATATTCCCTACTCCAAAAGTTAGACAAGATGATAAAACGACATATAATCCCACCATGCAACAACTATCCATCAATGTAATTAGGTTCCAAGCACATCATATTTCATTAGTTTCCATGTCATAACAAGAAAATGCGACAATAAGGAAATTAGGTTAAATTGGCGCTATACGCCTGCATGTCACACATGACTAATATAATCCAATATCTAAATATAATGTCCACGATATCACCAATCACTGTCAAAACATGTCTATGAGCTAATAAACAACAAACTACTGAACTATAAAAAGTGTGGGCACTACAATTAGAATCTTTGAGCAATTGCAACAAACCTCTACTACTTTGCCATTTGAACTTTCTTACCGGAAGGCTATCCATGTGATTCACCAAATTACTCATATAATTATCTTCTTCATTTGGAGACATAAATCAAAGCACCCACAACCAAAACATTTCAAGATTATAAAAGTGAAACACTTCAACTAATATCATCTAAGGCTATAAGAAGAGCTTGAGAAAGTTTTGCACCATTTATTATTGCTTGTCTTTTATTTTCTTGATTTTTTTCCTTGTATACATTATGGCATGCCCAAAGGGGGGACCACCTACACCTTTTTTATCATTTTTTCTTTGTTATTTATTAACTAACTTCACTTGTGTGTGTTTTTTTTTTTTTTCATACATATTATCCAAATTTGATATTTTTGGTGGAGAGAATTGGGAGAAAATCCAAAAAAACCAAGTCTCTGGTTGTATTCTCTCCATTATGTCCACTACTAGATTATGTACGCTAGTGTTGACGTGACTTGTGTTATTGTACAAGTGTATGCACTAGCGTTAGTATATATGTTCCTGCGTAGTGATTCACGTTATGGTATCTAACTAGTTTTCTTATCTTTGTTTCTTGCACGCGCTAGTGTATCCGTATACACGCTAGCATCAAACTAATTTCTGTCATCATACGTTAGCATCCTCTCGCACGTGTTAGCATCACATTAGCTTTTTCTTGAACATGATTATGTTCTACTCCATACATCTACGTGCTAGTTCACGAGCTACCCTATCATGTTAATGATAGTGCATCTAAGTACACATACTAGCGTGCTTTGTTTGTGTTTTTCTATTTTTCTATAATTTTTAGCAAGTAAAATTTCTTCTAATATTTTATTAGTAATGTTATTGATCTTTTTCTTACAAGTTTTCATAAATAATCCATTTTATTGCTTAATTATATTTTAATCATCATTTAATATAATCTTGACAAGCTCCCGTGTATGTTATTTTCTTACGCCCATTTTGGGTGATCTTGAAAATCATAAACATGAGTTTTCCTTCATGTTTTCTATCATGATTTCACCTCAGGAAAACTATTAACTTGTTGTTTGTAGGACCATCTCTATGAAGATTTTTTTACATTACAACTACTAATTGCAGTTGTGTTACTTATGGAATCAAGCAAACATTATCACATCCTTTTATTATATTTTATAAAATACTCTTAATTAAATTTTCAGAGATGGGTTTATTCCCCCTGCAATCAGTAATCGTAAGAATTACATGGTCATGGACTAGAAACTCATTGTGAGGAGTACCACAGGAACCCCAAAGTAGTTTGCACCTTGAGTGAACTCAACAACAAAACGAGACCCCATCTACTTGACTAGAACACCTTTGTGAGTATTAGAGCCAAAACTATCCATAGTTGTGGCCCTGATTTGATCCTCTGAGCAGATTAAAATCTAGCTTACTGAATCAAGGGGGTAAATTAAATTCGACAACTAGCAATAGTATACCGCTCTCACTTAGGTAAATATTTGGTATTTAGAGAGAGAACCATTTTTATAGGAATCCCTACTTGACAAAGCAAACTTAAGATTGTAGGCCTTCCATAACAATGTTATATCTCGTCTATGTTACGTGTCATTAAGTTTATGTTTCACACTCTTATCATACACCATCAATCTTAAAATCTAAATCTTTATTTTTTGGATAGCCACATCCCAACTTATACACATTCATTTTCAATTTAAGTCTCAACCTTTGGTATTCACTTTATCAAGGTCAAATGCAATCCCCATTTCAATCTTTTAGTCTAACATTCACTTTGTTAGACTCTAATAAATTTCCTATCACCTAAATCTTCTATTTTAACATCCACATTTTCAAACTAATTTCCTATTCTATATCTAATATTTTAACATTCACTTTGTTAAAATTTAGGACTTTCATTTTTAAACTCTTTTATCATAGCATTCACTTTGTTAAGAGTTGAGTAATCAATTTTCAAAGTGTTAAACTCTTATATATTAACATTCACTTTTCTAATGGTCGAATAATCCTTTTCCATTTCCAAAATCTTCTATATTAGCATTCACTTTGCTAAGGGTATAGTAACCCATTTTCATTTCTAAACTCTTCTATCTCAGTATTCACTTTGCTAAGAGTTGAATAGTCCACTCTCATATCTACACTTTGTTATCTTAGTGTTCACTTTGTTAAGAGTAGATTATTTCATATTCTTTCCTAATTTTCCTCTCTTAGCATTCACTTTGTTAAGATTCAATAAATCAATCTTATTTTCAAAGTATCTTCTATCTTGGCATTCACTTTGTTAGGAGTTGATAATTTGATCTTCATTGTTAAACCTCTTATTTCAAAATTCACTTTCTCGATATTTGAGTAATAAATTCACTTCTAAACCTCTTATTTTCAACATTCACTTTCTTGAAATTTGAGCAATCCATTTTCACATCCCTAAGCCTCTCATTTTAACATTCACTTTGTTGAATTTTAAGCAAGTACTTTCATCTCTAAGTCTTTTATTTTTTACATTCACTTTGTCACAAATCTAAGAACATTTTTTCATTGCTATAACTTGATCAATCAATTCAATTTCCTAGTCTTATATTTTGTAATTCACTTTTTCAAATGTTAAGCACATCTATTTGATCACTACCCCTTATATATTGGAATTCACTTTGTCAACATATAGTAACATCGAACAAGTTTCCATGTTACCCTTTTTCATACAAAATGGTTGTTTAACGCAAGACATCAAATGGAAAGTTATTTGAAATACTTCATGAGATTTAAAAACAACTCTCTCATATGGCTTCCCAACTTAGTGATAAATCAACTAAAATTCCAATCATATAACCTAGAAAAGATACTACTCCATGCAAAGTTAAATGTCAGTTTACACCCCTTGGAGAAAGTCTCTCTAGTGTCTTTCATCAATTAGAAAAGGCTAAAATGATAAAATATCCAATCACAAGACCCTTCTATAAAGGGGAACCCAAGCCTAAGTGGTATAAAGAATTGGAATATTGTGAATACCACCACATCGAAGGCCACTCTACGGATCATTATTCAAGTCTTTGTCATTACATCCAAGACTTAATTGATGACGGATTCATTGAAATAGAAATCAACAATGAAGCTATCAAAATCAAAAACATGTCAACTACTACAACTTATAGTGAAGAGTTGAACGTTTTCCAAAATTATTTACATGATAAAACTTAATGAGATCAAGAGGACAATGGATAAGGATATATAAACCAAAACTAATCAATCTCTCATTTGTATGTTCTTCGTTAGTTTAATTAGAAATTGAATTTTTTTCAAACAACTATCTTAAAACATCGAATGGGAACTTGAACATGATTTAAAACTCTTTTCCAACCCATGATACAAATACAGACTCTAAAGAAAAGGTTAAATCATCAAACAACGTTGAGCTTGATTTTATCCTTTCAATTCTATATCCTACGGCCGACATCCCTAAACGTTTTTAAGAGACACAACAAGTTTGGACACTTGCAACAACGTAACCTTCCATGTCCATAATACCTCAAATGATCAATCTTGAATTTAATAATGTTTCACGATAGTTACTCAATGCATAGTATTCTTGTGTTTTACATAACATTATTAAACATCCAATGATAGTACATGTATGTTAATACATCCATATGTGTGCACTCCACAAGGTGTGTATTCCTAGGGGTATCCTCACACAACCATTTCAAGATTTAATTGCAAATATATCGTCAAACAAATTAATCCAATTTCTAAAAGGAACAACATTGAATATTTTCTCTCTACACCTACAAGATGCCTTAGATTCCCATCTATGGATCAATACTTCTCTCCTCACATCATTCCATTCATGGATGAAGGTCGTATTGATGTAAAGAACCTTTTAAAATGCCAATCATATAAATCTTCTATTCCACCTACATTGGAAATCATTCAATTTCGTACATAAATTACAAGATATTATCCACATCAACAAATTTCCTCTAACATCACGTAGGTTTTTATATCTCATAAAAAACTTATCCAATCACATACCCATCAACTTGGACCTGTTTCTCCCAAGTCTCGTATGTTAGGGTTGATCAAATTATCTTATCGTTGACTTGTGCCTTCTCTACCCAAGTCTCATAAATTAGGACTACTCAAATCATAGGTTCATCAACAACCTTTCTACTTACTCTATTTACTTGGACCTTGACAGCCCAAGTCTCATAAATCAATACTGATCAAATTATAAGTTTATTGACAATATTTTGATCTATTTCGTTGACTTGGATCTCGTCTGCCCAAGTCTCGTAAATTACGACCATTCAACTTTCTTAAACATGGAATTCTTCCATGATGACAAATCCATTGTAAACCCTCCTTCACAAAACTTATAAACATCAAAAATCATAAAAGGAGAATAAAAATGCATATCAAACCTCTCATCAATGTACTATACAAAAATGAAAAACATAGAATCAAAACATCTTATCCACAGGTACTCCCCACACTATGGGAGTTCATTGGCATGGTCAATTCATCTAAAAAATAATTTTAATTGTTTCATCCATTGGCATATATCCTAATCATGACATCATTATCTCTCCACATTATTCACTTATACAACCCAGTTAATATTGTTCATATTACTCATTGTGTGTGTCATCCTTGTTATTGTTTCTATCATTCCGAGATATTTTACCTATGGTTTTTCTTAGAATCTTACTAATGGAAAATCCTCCTTTTAAACAATATCTCTCTTCAATGAAAGCACTAAACTTCTTGACTCGGATATTTTGACCGTCCATCTTAGTCTATAGTGTTGAACCCTTACATCCTACTAGTCACATGCAATTAATATTTGGGGGAAAACATTCCTTCCCATCAAGAAAAATATCAAAAAAACAAGGCAAACTCAATCAAAAATACAAAAAATATATGACTCATTACACTTTTCGTCCTTCACATTATTCGTTGATGATCCCATACTTCTTACTAGTAGTGTGAGATTGAGAAAGGAGGAAGGCGTCCTTACTTTCCTACATTTTTTCTTTAGTGTTGAGCCCTTTCCTCTTACTAGTGGCATGGGGAAAGATGTAGGGGGTCATTTTAAAAAATCAAACAAAATAAATCCTTCATAAAAGCTGAATCAAAATTTCTTAATCATGTACATCCCCAAAAATACTTTAGTTTCTCACGTTAAGATATAAAACAATTCCTTCAACTAGATCTTGCCAATTTATAGGCCATCAATTGATCTAAGTCTAGGAAAAATCTATATGGTGAAATCATCTTGGAATCGGTTAGATAATATTGACTAGATATGAGTTACATGTTTCCAAATGGACC
Organism: Taxus wallichiana var. yunnanensis; assembly: GCA_018340775.1. NCBI lineage: Eukaryota > Viridiplantae > Streptophyta > Pinopsida > Cupressales > Taxaceae > Taxus > Taxus wallichiana. The sequence goes on from CM031238.1 coordinate 722,162,940, forward strand.
AATGTTACACCTTGTGTTATTTCATCTATCATATTCATTTTCATATGAATATATTTTTGTCTTGCATCCTTCTTGGCTCTTGGTGGTGAGCCCTCATATCTTATTAGTTGTGTGGAGTCAAGAATTGAGTAGGATATCTTATTCCTCTATCATGTATAATCCATTCTTCTAATGGACTAAAATATTTTAAATTGTTTACACATGATTTGAAATAGTGCACTCCTTACCGAGTCAAAACTCCAAAATCTACAAAAAAAAATCAACTATTAGAGAAATCCTTCCCTACACCTTACATTTTGACATTCACTTTATCACGGTGTAATGTGTGATCATTATTTTCTCTACATCTCATTTTTCTTGACATTCACTTTGTCACATATTTGATCAATCATCCTTAACATCTCGTCTTCTACTTTTGCATTCACTTTCTCAAAGTATAAGCACAATAATATCCAATCAAGAGCTCTCTACATTGAATATTCACTTTATTCAATTATAGGAAAATCATACGCAATTGAGTCAAATCCTTTATAGGTGAACATTTACTTTGTTCACATGTTAAATCAACCTTATGTCCAATCCTTGATACGTTGAAAATTAATTTTATTCACATATTCATCATTTACAAATTTCATATATTAAGCATTCACCTTGTTCATGTATCAATCGATCCACACTTGTGTACGTTGAACATTCACTTTATTCACGTATTAATCAAGAGTCTTATCATTTGGGTATTCACTTTATCCAAAGTTAAGAAAATATTTCATCAAATCAGTCATAATAGACTTTAAATCAGTCCCAAATTGAATCAAACACCATAATATCCATTGATTTGATTAAATTAAAAATTAAAAAACTATGTCAATCAAAAATCAAAAACACTATAAAACTTTCAAAATCCAAAAAAATCAAAACAATCAAAAATAACATAAACATTCAGAAAATGTTTCACAAAATCTCAAAAACATTGCAATACAATAACACCTCGTAATTATGAACATAGTTCAACAATATCACCATTTTACTTTGTAATCCTAATAATCATTCCATATTATACTACGATTCTCAACTTTTCTTACCCTTTGCATGCATCATTGCTTGTGGGAAATACCATCAAGGAATCCCGCTCATATATCCTCACTTTAGGGCACAATATATTCTCTATTTTTTCCTCACATGTATCCTTGCTTGGAAAAATGACCCTATCTAATTTCATATCAAACTTCAACATGATCTAATAAGAGTTTCATGAGGAGTAGTTACTCCTCTCTTTGGTATGATCCAATCCCCTTGCATATATCATTTCCTAGGGGCATTCACATTTTCCTATTCTTCATTGTGGAACACATTAGAAGTGTAGTTAGATTTTGATATTACATGATTGTATTGCATTATTGTTGTATATTGAATTAGTGTAAGTAATCTTGTTAGCACTTAGGTTTGTATCTAGTTGTGTTTCTATCGTTGTATGTGTTGGGCTTATTTTTACATTTCTGTACTTGTTATTGACCGATTGCACATAATAGGATAATTAGGCTCATTGTTAATGTTGGTTCTTTCCTTTTTCTTTATGCATTGGGTCTGTTTTCCACTTTCTTATTTATTTTTACCAATTTTGGGTATATTGTTATCATATAGGTTCTTTATTAGCGAATGCATGTAAATTGTTAGTGTCTTAGTTTTTAACTTTGGTGTAGTCAATGTTTGTTCATATTAGGTTGGTTTGATGTGTTTGTTTCATGTTGTTGACCCAATTGAAAGTATTATGTTATCATCTTGGTTTATTAATAGCCATGGTGTATATTCCTTTTACTATGTCTAATTGGGTTTGTTTTATACTTCTTTTGTGCTTGTGATTTTTACCTAATTGTAAGTACTTTGTTAACATCTTGGTTCACATATAACATCATCATATATCCATAATCATCATACATCATGAATAAAATATAAGCTATGAACATGTAAGCTATGCTACAATCATGTAATCATCATACATTCATAATAAATCACATCACATCATCATCTACTCTAATCAATACCATCATGTAACCATCTATAAAAACTGCATCAAATAAAAACATAAACATCATCATCATCTATCATATCAAATGTCCATTAAAAATAAATTCCATGTCACCCAAAAAGTGTACATGTACACTCTAACAAAAATGTCATATACATGTTAGTGTGTCATCAATGGCATTGATCTACAAAAATGTGCCTTCTATCATGAGGTGTATACAAAAACATATATAATACATCATCAAATAATGAGTCAAGGGTGACTCTCTCCCATTTTGGGACTTCCTAGTTTCTCCTCACCACCTCTTCATAGTGGCATCTATACTTGACCTAACTAACCTCAACGGCCTATGTGATATGGTCTATCAAGTAACTATAGCTTGGAGATCTCGGGCCCTCGTGGATTGTTACCTTGTGTAATGCACGGTAGTAGCATGCCTCTTGAAATGTTGTAATGACATATTGTAGTACATCACTCATATCTCCTACCTCTGCCACATGATGTGTATCATCTTTCTATGGTAAACTTCGAACATGTTTAGAAATTTGATCTCTATGTAGTCCGTCTTGTTGTAGTTGTTGCCTCAACCCATCCCTCTTTGTTGTCCTCTGATCCAGAGCCTTTGTAATGTTTGTACAGGTGATAAAGGCTACATCTCACTAAAAAAATAGCTACATCCCTCTTTGCAGTGACTCGTTGCACCTATATTGATAGCTCAACGCGCCAATAGACTGGATTTGTATCATACGTGTGGTTGTGCCTATGCACATTTTTTTCATACATCATTCTCTCATGTTTGTCCCCATCAATCACCTCCTTCATATCCATTTCCTATGCCTACGACTCTAACTCTTGGACTCGGTGTCCTAGGTGGTGATAATGAGGTCTCGTACTTAGTGTCCGTAATGGAACTCAGTATATGCAAGGAACCTGTAATAGACAAATTCCTACCTCAAAACCTCGTAAAGTTACTTATTATGTCAGAAAAGTAACACCCTAGGATTTGCACATTACAAAACCCTAATTTTGACTAACATGGGATTTTCTTAAGGTGTGGGACCTTGAAAATGAGGAAAACCTCTAGATAAGGTTAGCTCCTCTACCTATTCTAATGTTAAAACTACTCCTAGAAAGGGAAATGCAACTATCCTAATACTAACCTAGATTTTCCAAGGGACTAGGGAAGAAAGAGATGCATAAAATGAAATTCCTAAACTAAGGGAGGTGATAGCACCAAGAAAAGGGGGTTGGAGATATCCTTAGTGAGTGAAAATGGGGAAAATGAGGTAGAAGAGGGAAAAAAGTGCCACAGTTCAAAGAACACATTCAAACCTCCAATTTCATGGAGCACAACAAATTCAAATCTTACAAATGGATACAACATGCACAATATACCTAAAAATGCAATGAAAGGCAAGGATACAACAAAACTCGAGCTAGGGTAAGAAAAGCCACAAAACACAAATTTTATTGCTTAAAATGATGCATAATCCATTACAATATAGGCATAAGGAAAAATTCCTTTACAAAATGCATAAATTCGAGGCCTATGGCTCATAAGAGTGTTGGAACAATTTTGAAAGAGTTCCTTTACAATCTAGAATGTCTCCCCCTCCAAATGAAGGGGAAATTACATATATATAGAGAAAAGGAGCTACCAACCAACATATTTCATTAATTACCCGTACGAGGTATGGGAAACTATACCGGTTCGCTTTCCAATGGTACTTTGCTTGTACGGTGAACATGGATGTCATACCTCATTAATCCATTTGTTGAGCTACCATGTATGATGTCATTAATGTCGGCTATATCTAAAACTCCTTGTTGACGGCCGATAGTAACCACTAGATGACGCCGACACAAGAATGGGGAGATTCACAACCAACGAGGGAATTATTATCACATGACAAGAAGACATTTTATCACGCAATAGCAAGGGAATGTTAGTGCGCATCAAGATGGAATGTTGTTGCATGATAGGAAGAAAGTGGTGGTGCGCATTAAGATGGAAAGCTATCTTGTAATAGGAAGAAATTTGTGACGTGCGTCAAGATGGAAAGTTTCATGCGTCAATTGAATGGTTGTCGCACATCAAAGCATGAAGTCATTGGCATGCATCGGAGATGGCAGCTAATGCATGGTTGATACATATCAACAAAGTGTGGTTGACGTGCGACGGAAGAAGGGAATTGACACGCGTGTCGAAGAAATGGTTGATGCGCGACAATGAGGTGAAAATCCATACATTTTCCATCTCAACCATTAAAACAAACTCAGCTCCAAACCTTCACCACACTCGATAAAAATAATCCCCATTAACTATCAATTCCCAGACCTACAAGTTAATCCATTTTACAAGGGGGTGAAAATATGGATAACAATTTGGTGACTTGCAGGGTGATCTTGCCTGCTAGATCTGAAAGACCAATGATTTTGCATCTATTGGGCATGGAGTTGTTCGATTGCTGAAACTAGTCTGATTCTGAAACCTCTTAAACCTCTAAAACACTGCTGGGACATTATTTCATCACCAGACCTTGCCTGAAACTAGAAAGTGCAATAGCAACAAAGCACAACTATGTACAAATAACAAAATCATACATATCCCAAATGGAACATGTAGAGAGTACACAAGCACTTATGTACAAATAACAATGTGCTACAAGTATTTAGAGGAATTAATAACCTAAACTATTATGTATAGAAATGAGATTCATCATTAGTAATAATGCTTTAAGTAGATCCCATTGACTGAATCTGTAATTCTTCTCCGTCCAACTTTGACAATTGGAAAGCATTGTTTTCTTTGCACCCTGAGATCAAGTAAGGGCCACTCCATATTGCATCAAACTTAGAGTGCCTTCCTGGTTTGGCTCTGTCTGACATCCCATTTCAAAACTAAGTCTCCTTCCTAGAAATTTTTTTTTGGATTTTTGTCAAAGCTCATCTTGATTTGAGCTTGGTCCTTCTCCATTATTTTCATGGCCTAGTTCCTTAGCTCTTCTAGCTCCATGAGTTCTACATACTTGACTTCCATAGCTGGAACTTCAAACAACTCCAACTGCTTGATAAGCTCTAAGGCTAGTAACTCAAGGGATATTGGCAATCATGCTTCCCTTCCATAAACCAAATTGAAAGGGGAATAACCAGTTGACTTTTTGGGAGTGATTCTATCATCCCACAAGGCTTATTTCAATTTGGTATGCCAAGTCCTCTAATTTTCATCTAGAGTTCTTATGATTTTCAGCAAGTTCTTATTCATGAACTCTATTTTCCCGTTACTCCAGGGGTAGTAATTAGAAGAATTGCTCAAATAGATACCATTTCTAACAGACCCAATTAGATATCCTTTCTCCAATGAAATCTAAGGCATTATTTGATATTATAGTGGAAAGAACACCAAACCTTGTTGTAATACCTTCGTAGAAATCTAGAATGATAGCTTCATTTGCTTCCTTAAGTGCAACTGCTTTTTGTCCACTTAGTGAAGTAGTCTGTGGCTGTAAGAATCCATTTGTGACCTAGGCTAGATCTTGGATTGATCACCCCAATAAAATTCAGCCCCATTGCATGAAAGGTTTTTAAGCGAGATAGGATGGAGTGGAAGGTCTATTAGCTTCTCTTTTCCTATGAAGAAGGCACACTTCTTACATTTTCTGATCCATAAGTAGCAATCCTTGAAAATATTAGGCCAATAATAACCAATCCTCATGATTCTAATAGTTGTTGTTTTTAGGGGAAAATGACCACTTGCCTCTCCATCATGAAACTCGTGCAATACCCTCTCTATCTGATCTATCTTTTTACACCTTAGGAGGACACCATTCACATCCCTTTTGAACAAAATATTATCTCAAAGCACATATAGGATGCAATGAAATCTAAAATACCTCCTTTTATAATTACTCAATCCTTGAGGACTTTCACCTGTTTGAAGAAAATATACAATATCTTGAGTCCAACAAGGAATGGGCATACCACCTACATCTATTCTTGATTATCTTGCAACACCATAACAACTTCGCCTCCTCTCTTGATTCAGCATGTTGGTTAGAAGCTATTTTCTCACACAACCCTTTCCCCCTAACTAATTTGGTCACATTTATATCAATATCATACTCCATAACCTTGGTTATCCATCCAGATCTCTTTTTATTAAGGTCCTTTCTTAAAAGAAAATATTTTATACTAGCATGTGAAACTAATAGATAAATTTTGTTATTTGACACTAGATGCCTGAATTTCTTTAAACTTCTAATCACAGTAAGGACATGTTTCTCAATGAATGAATATCTCACCTCATAACCTTCAAGTCCCTAGCTAAAGAACGCAATAAGCTGCTCTAGTCCTTCTTGGTTTGGTTGTACAAGTATTGCAGATATTGCATCTATGCCACCAAAAGCATAGAGGGTGAAATCCTTTGAGAAATCTAGATTGATGAGGGTTGGAGCTTGTGTAATGACATGCTTTATAGCTTCAAATATTTATTTTCCTTTGGAAGTCCATTTGAAATCCATGCTCTTCTTCAACATCAATGTTAATGGCTTGACCAACTTAGCAAAGTTAGGAACAAATCTCCTAATAAAATTAATTTTCCCCAAAAACTTTGGAGAGCCTTCTTATGACATGGCAATGGTAGAGCACAAATAGCCTCAACTCTTTCTGGATCAATTGTTATCCCTTCCTTTGAAACGATGTGGCCTAATAGCTTTCCTTCATGAGCCAAGAATATGCATTTTTGGGATTCAAGGACACTTTGAATCTCTTGCATATTTGGAACACTTGTCTGAGGTGAAAGAGGTGACTTGTTGCATTCTTTGAGAACACAATGATATCATCCAGATAAAAAAGCACTATCTTATTCATCAATCCCTTGAACACCATATCCATAGCTCACTGAAATGTTGCTCCAACATTAGACAGTCCAAATGGCATCTTCCTATAAGCATAAGTGCCCCACTTTGTAGTGAAGGTTTTCTTGAATTGATCCTCTTCTTTGACCACTATCTAATTATAGCCTGAGTAGCCATCTAGAAATGAAAACCTTTCCAAACGCTACACCTATAAAATATTCTCCATTAAAGGGAGTGGATAATGGTCTTTAAGTGATGCTCTATTTAGATCCCAAAATCCACACACAACCTGATCTCTCCATTTCTCTTCCTTACTGGCACTAAATTTGTAACCCAACTTGAATGCTTGATAGGAAAGATGATGCTAGCCTCTATTAGCTTATTTAGCTCTTTTCTCATGAGAGGTTCGATGTGAGGATTCATCGGCCTTTGCTTCTGTCTAATAGGCTTGGATTCTGATCCAACTCAATAGTATGTTGTGCCAATTTTGGATTGAAACCTCTCAAATCTTTATAATTCTAGGCAAAGACATTCATAAATTCTTGACAAAGTTAGGTAAAATTAGATTTCTCTTATTGAGTACTCACCTTTCCAATTTGTAGCACCTTTCCTTCTCCTACCGAAATCGGCTATGAGTCCTCACCTTTACCTAAACGTTTTCTTTTTCCTTCCGACCTGGTCATTTGGATTGAAGATGGATTCAACAGTCAATAGGCCTTTTGATAACTTGTTTGTCTTCAAATAGACCACTTGATCACCATACTACTACTCCAATATGTCCTAATTTCATGAGGAGAACTCAGCTTCTTCTTGGAGAAATTTTATAATTTGTTGATCACTTTAAAATACTTTCCAACTTGTATTGTTATCTAGAACATCCGACCTTACAATCACTCTGATATGAGGCTAAGTATGATCTCTCTTGATATTGTCAACAACATCAAATGCTACTCCTACTATTGCAAGTCTATCTACAACCTCATTTTTCTTCCTTGGTATGGACTCAATGTTGAATGCTTCATGAGGTCCCATACCCGGCTCTTGTAGCTCTTTAGCATATTATTTTTGGAAACATTCAGCCCTCTAACTTAGTTTACAATCAACTCGCTATCCCCAGACACTTGCAAGTTCTTGATACCTCTCTTTCTTGCCCAATGCAATCCATGGATCAATGCTTCATACTCATATGTATTGTTTGAACAAGTAAACTAAAAATGGAAAGATGAGTAGTATTTTATACCTTGCGGTGACACAAGCATTGCACCTCCTCCAACACCTTGTCTACTCCTTGAGCCATCGAAGAATAGCCATCATACTTCATTATCATCCTTTTCATCTGATTTAGTGATGCTAGGGAGGAGTGGATTCTCTTTATACAAAAAATAAATGCCCAGCTTAGCTTCCTCCATATCTTTGTATGGATCAAAGTTATGCCTCTTATTTTCCCATTCATCAAGAGTTAAATCTGGAATGCCTCCAACCTTGGTATTCATTTCTGGAGTGCTTGGGCAGTCTTCTTGATCAAAGGCTAAGAAATTTACATTGATTGGGCTTGGTACATATGGATCAATATGAAAGTTTGCAATAGGCTTAGATTTAATTGTAGCCTTAGCTCCATACCTTGTTCTAAAAGCATATGTGACTAATCAAGTAGACAAGTAGCCACCAATTTTAGTTGTGAAGTCTCTTGACAAGCACAACGCAAAGAGTGGTGGCAATTCAATCACTGATACATCTTGCAACACTATGACATTGGGGCATGTGTGCAGTGTGAGGCTCAATCCTTTGATTACTCCAACAGTTTTCATTATTTTCCATCTAATTTCACTACACCTCTAGAAATGATTTCATACTTAATACCCACTAATCAACTATTAGTTGTGGCATCGCTTGAACTACTTGCTCCCGAATCAATCATGCAATTGTGCACAAGATTGTTTCTGATGATCAGAGATATATAGAATGGAGGAGGCTTCATGTTTTTCCTGTTGACCTCCTTGATTTCCTTCTTGAGGAGTTGCATTAGTGAGAACCTTCTCTTGATTCTTGGACAACTCATTTGAGATGGGAAAGTTGGCTATGGTTGTTTCCAAGAGGTCCCTTTGCCCCAAAATTTTCAAATATTCTCACATAGAGATGCTTACATTATTATTCTTCATGTGGTCAATGATATTGAATGAAGGTGGGTTTACCTTCTTCTAACTTGTGCTTGGCATTGTCTTCTCTTGCACATGGGATGCTACAACAGGCACATGAGCTGGTCTAGAAGGTGGTTTGGGTTGGTTATGCATACTTGGAGCTACACCCAAATTTTTGACTCCTTGTAGAGTGACAAATGGGTTGAGTAGCACTTAGTTTTGAAGTCTCTTGACAAGCACAATGCAAAGAGTGGTGGTAATTCAATCACTTATACATCTTGTAAAACTATGACATTGGGGCATGTGTGTAGTGTGAGGTTCAATCCTTTGAGTACTCAAACAGTTTCCATTGTTTTCCCATCTAATTTCACTACACCTCTAGAAATGATTTCATGCTTAATACCCAGCTAATCAGCTATTAGTTATGGCATCGCTGAACTACTTGCTCCCAAATAAATCATGCAGTTGTGCACAAGATTGTTTCTGATGATCAAAGATATGTAGAATGGAGGAGGCTTCATGTTTTTCCCTGTTGACCTCCTTGATTTCCTTCTTATGGAGTTGCATTAGTGAGAACCTTCTCTTGATTCTTGGATAACTCATTTGAGATGGGAAAGTTGGCTATGGTTGCTTGCAAAAGGTCCCTTTGCCCCAGAATTTTCAAATATTCCCACATAGAGATGCTTACATTAGTCTTCTTCATGTGGGCAAATGATATCTAATGAAGGTGGGTTTACCTTCTTCTAACTCGTGCTTGGCATAGTCTTCTCTTGCACATGGGATGCTACAACAAGCACATGAGCTGGTCTAGAAGGTGGTTTGGGTTGGTTCTGCATACTTGGAGCTACACTCAGATTTTTGACTCCTTGTAGAGTGATAGAGGGTTGAGTAGCACTTGGATTAGATGAATTCCCTTCCTCTAAATTCCTATTTTTAGACCTTGTTTTCGTTGTCACCCCCTAAGAAGGAGACTAATTTATACCACAAAAATCCTTTTTTTTTAGTGCACAAGTGTGGTTTCACTTGAAGGTGCCTCTTGAGTAGTTTTTTGCTACTAATTTTCTTCTCCATTTGTCTCTTGAGGCACACCGACAGATTTGTACAATCAAGGCATGGTTTAGCATACCATTGAAACATGTTTCCTAGTTATGGGGTTGACCATAAGGAAAGCACCATTCATATTCATGTGCAATGTTATTCTGGACTAGAACCAAGGCTTGGGATGTTGAAGGTGTATTAGGATTGTATGGCTAAAATGTCTTGGTAGATGGGGGATGTCCTTGATTTTTGTTTATAGTTTAGGAAAGAGGTCTATTAAGTAGATATGGAGGCCTATTTAGTTTCGTCTGAGGCTAATAAGGTCTAAAATTTTGGGCATGTTACCTCTTGAGGGTCACCAATTCATTTCCTAGGTTCTGCAATTGCTTCATAACTTCTTGGAGTTCAATTGAGGTACTAGAAGAAGAGGTAGAAGCTTCATTGGAACTCTGATTTCTAGGGGTAGGAATAGGGGCTAATGTAGGAGTTTGACTAGAACTAGGATTCCCCATTTCGGATAAATAGGCATAGGTGGCCTAGGTGTTAGTTTACCATCTTTGATTAGGCAATTCTCAACTCTGATGGTTATGGCATAAGCCCCGGGTAAGGTTATCCCTCCCATAGATTAAATCATTACAGATATATCAAAATTAAAATATTTAAGGAAATAAAGGAATGCACCTTTAGTAGTTGGTCTCACAGTGACTGGAATCCGATCCCACGTTCTTTAGAATATGAAATTGAAGTCGGCCATCTACTCATTTAGTGCTCTCTTGATTGTAGTCAGTTGCTCCAATAGAGATAGATTGTCCACCTTTTCTCCAAAATGGCTACATAGAGCTATACATAATTGATCCCAATTTTGGATTGACCTTGCTCCCAAGCTTCTAAACCATTGTAAATCTTTTCCTTTAAAATAAGAAGCTAGAAGATTTACCACCACATCCATTTCAATAATCTTGTGTATGGCACATACATTTGTGATGTCCTGAATATGATCAATTGGTGTTGTGTGGTTCTCCTCATTGAAGAATGGAATATTCTTTAATGCTGCCACAGGGACTGGATTCTATGCATTAAGGGAAAGTAGAATTCTACGAGTAAAATTTGTACAAAAATTTGGTGGTCCTTGTGGTGGTTGTTAATGTGCCATCCTGATTGGCCCACGAGAACCCTAGTTGATTGAAGGAAGGGTCTACCTGGTAGAGGAGTTGATAAGGTTCTATTTGGTGGAGATGAACACCTTTGTATTCTTCTTCCTCTCCTTCCTCTGCCAGGGGATAACTACAAATACTCGAAGACACCTTCTCTTTCTCTGGACCGAGTTTGGATCCTTCTCATGTACTTTAGCCAAAGTACTTCTAGAACCAGTTGATTTTCTGATTGGAGTCACCAGATGTGTTTCTACAAAGCCTCCAAAGGCTGGAAATTCACCAAGACATGCACCTTGTCTTGATAAACATGGAAGTATTGACTTTTGTTCCACCAAGCATGTCAAAACTGTTATGTTAGAAAATTAGCACCCTTGGATTTACACATTACAAAACCCTAATTTTGACTAACATGGGATTGTCTCAAGGTGTGGGACCTTGTAAATGAGAAAAACCTCTAGAGAAGGTTGGTTCCTCTACCTATTCTAATGCTAAAACTACTCCTAGAAATGGAAATGCAATTATCCTAACACTAACCTAGATTTTCCAAGGGACCAGGGAAGAAAGAGATGCATAAAATGAAATTCCTAAACTAAGGGAGGCAATAACACCAAGAAAAGGGGGTTGGATATATCCTTAGTGAGTGAAAATGGGGAAAATGAGGTAGAAGAGGGTAGAAAAAGTGCCATAGTTCAAAGAACACATTCAAACCTCCAATTTCATGGAGCACAAAAATTTAAATCCTACAAAAGAATACAACATGCACAATATACCTGAAAATGCAATGAAAGGAAAGGATGCAACACAACTCGAGCTAGGAAATAAAATCCACAAAACACCAATTTTATTGCTTAAAATGATGCACAATCCATTACAATATAGGCACAAGGAAAAATTCCTTTACAAAATGCATAAATTTGAGGCTTGTGGCTCACAAGAGTGTTGGAAAAATTTTGGTAGAGTTCCTTTACAATCCATAATCTCTCCCCTCAAAATGAAGGGGAAATTACATATAGAGAGAGAAAATGAGCTACCAACTGACATCTTTCATTAATTTCTGTCTACAGAGGTATGGGAAACCATATCGATTCACTTTCCAATGGTACTTTACTTACATGGTGAACATGGGTGCCATACCTCATTAATCCGGTTATTGAGCTACCCTTTACGATGTCATTAATGTCGAATCAGTATCTAAAAATCCTTGGTGACGCCTAACAAGAAAACACCAAACTCTCAACAAGAACGGGAGAGTCAGCTGCTAACGATGTAATGATTATGGCACGACAAGAAGAAATGTTGTTGCACGACAATAAGGGAAGGTTGATGCATGTCAAGATGGAATGTTGTCATGTGACATGAAGAAAGTGGTGACATGCATCAAGATGGAAAGTTTTCACATGATAGGAAGAAAGTGGTGACATGCGTCAAGATGAAAAGTTGTCGGGCATCAAGATAATGGTTGTCGCATATTAGCATAAATTTTTTGACACGTGTCAGGAGATGGTGGGTGACGCATGGTTGACGCATGTCAGAAAAATTTGGTTGATGTATGATAGGAAGAAGGGCATTGATGTGTGTCAAGAAGAAATGGTTGATGCATGACAATGAGGTGAAACTACATACATTTTTCTAGCTCGACCATTAAAAAAAACTCAGCTCCAAGAGTTGTACATAATTGATCCCAATTTTGGATTGACCCTGCTCCCAAGCTTCTGAACCATTGTAAAGCTTTTCCTTTGAAAGAAGAAACTAGAAGCTTTACTGCCACATCCATTTCAATAATCTTGTGTATAGAACAGACATTTGCAATGTCCTGAATGTGATCAATTGGTGTTGTGTGGTTCTCCCCATTGAAGAATGGAATGTTCTTCAATGCTACCATAGGGACTGGATTCTACGCATTAAGGGCAAGTGGATCTGTTGCCAGTAAAATTTGTAAAAGGATTTGGTGGTCCTTGTGGTGGATGTTGATGTTTCATCCTAATTGGCTTGAGAACCCTAGTTGATTGAAGGTAGGGTCTACCTGGAAGAGGGGTTGATAAGGTTCTATTTGGTGGAGATGGAGGCCTTTATATTCTTCTTCCTCTCCTTCATCTACCAGGATAATTGTAAATACTCAAAGACACCTTCTCTTGTTCTAAACCGAGTTTGGATCCTTCTCATGTACTTGGGCCAATAGTATTTCGGAACCAGTTGATTTTCTTATTAGATTCATCGATGTGTTGCTTTGAAAGCCTCCAAAGGCTAGAAATTCACTAAGACACACACCTTATCTTGATAAACATGGAATTATTGACTTTTTTCCCACCGGGCGTACAAAATTGTTATGTCAAAAAGTAGCACCTAGGATTTACACATTACAAAACCATACTTTTGACTAACATGGGATTATCTCAAGGTGTGGGACCTTGTAAATGAGGAAAACCTCTAGAGAAGGCTAGTTCCTCTACCTATTCTAATGCTAAAACTAATCCTATAAAGGGAATGTAATTATTCCAACACTAACCTAGATTTTCCAAGGGAACAGGGAAGAAAGAGATGTGTAAAATGAAATTCCTAAACTAAGGGAGGCAATAGCACCAAGAAAAGGGGGCTGGAGATATCCTTAGTGAGTGAAAATGGAAGGAAATGAGGTAGAAGAGGGCAGACAAAAGTGCCACAATTCAAAGAACACATTCAAACCTCCGATTTCATAGAGCACAACAAATTTAAATCCTACAAAGGGATACAACATACACAATATACTTGAAAATGCAATGAAATATAAGGATGCAACACAACTCAAGCTAGAGAAAGGACATCCACAAAACACCAATTTTATTGCTTAAAATGATGCACAATCCATTACAATATAGGTGCAAGGTAAAATTCCTTTACAAAATGCATAAATTCGAGGCCTGCAGCTCACAAGAGTGCTAGAACAATTTTGGCAGAGTTCCTTTACAATCTAGAATCTCTCCCCCTCCAAATGAAGGGGAAATTACATATATAGAGAGGAAAGGAGCTACCAATTGACATCCTTCATTAATTTCCCATGCGGAGGTATGAGTGACCATACCGGGTTTACTTTCCAATGTTACTTTTCTTAAAAAGTGAACATGGGTTCCATACCTCATTAATCTGGTTGTTGAGCTACCCTGTACAATGTCATTAATGTTGGGTCATATCTAAAACTCCTTGTTAACGGCTAACGGTAACCACAAGTCGACACCCGACGAGAATAGGGAGAGTCGTTGCCGATAAGGGAATGATTGTCACATGTCAAGAAGAAATGTTAACATGTGACAAAGAGGAAGGTTGATGAGTGTCAAGATGGAATGTTGTCGCGTGTGACAAGAAGAAAGTAGTGATGCGTGTTAATGTGGAAATTTGTCGCATGACAAGAAGAAATTGGTGACGCACGTCAAGATGGAAAGTTTTGGGCATCAAGAGAATGGTTTTCACACGTCAACATGAAGTCATTTACGTGGCGTCGGAGATGGTGGGTGACACATGGTTTGCGTGTGTTAGCAAAGTGTGGTTGACATGTGACAGGAAGAAGGGTGTTGACACACATCAAGAAGAAATGGTTGACACGTGACAATGAGATGAAAATCCCTACATTTTTAAGCTCAACCATTAAAACAAACTTGTCTCCAACCATTTGTTGTGGTGAGCTTTTTAACTATCAATCCCTAGATCTACGAGTTTAATCTATTTTGCAGGGGGTGTAAATATGGATAACAGTACCTATACTGGTACATGCATCTACATAGCTAGAATCTATTTTGGCATCTATAATGGAACCTGAGGCTGAATAGGAACCTATAACAGAACATGTGTATGTACCTTTACCTATGGACCCTATCCATGTGCCTAACCCTATAGATGTTCCTTAGCCTCATCATGTCTTAGTCTTCCCCTGGCTCCTCTTTGTGGCCCATCTATGGTTATTATTTTCCCTGTTATTATAGTTGTCTGCAGAATAGTGATCTCTCTAAGCATAATCATTACATACCATGCATCGTATTGTGGATAAATCCTAGATCATGATATGAGCTCATGTATCCCATGCTTGTGGAACGAATCCAAAAAATATCACTATTTTTTATCGCTCCTTGATCCATGAGACTCAAGTTCATTGTCTCACATTCAACGTGTGCATACCACTAGTCACTACCAAGTATACCATGCACCCACTTCAAACTGCCACCTAACCCTATATTCCCTTTATATATCTAGGATATGGTTATGGATGTCAATAATAAAGTGGTCCACCTCGGCTATAAATATCTCTACCCCATCTGTGATGCACGCCTATAGTTTTTATGGTCTCCATGTCACCATATATAGTTGAAGGTCATCAAACACTCATTTATAAAAATATATATCACCCATATGGCCTCTCTTGCCGGCCCCACTATCTCCCATCCAAATTATGAGGGCTCCTACAAATTTCTGTCATGTAGACTATTCATTGGTTTCCAATAGCTATGTGGTCCCATGACCATATCTGTAGTAGTGTCACTAGACTTAGACTCCTTTTTTCCCTATAGGATATCAAGTTTAAATTCCTATATAAGTGGGCTAATATACACCGAGCCCATGAAAAAATTGTTCCCTCCATAATCTTTGCAACCACACCTATTAGGCCTAGCAGGACTTGATTGTTAGTCGTATCACATAGAAAATAATTGATGATAAGATCCATAAGGTAACTAAGTAGTCTCGCTATTTTCCTATCATCTATACACTCATACAAGTGAATTATAATCTCCTCCATGGGTATATCATCCAAGTAAAACATACCCCATATATGACCTCGTATCCGCCCCACATCCCCATCCTACTCGCACTTTGAGTCTACCCTCAGTATTAACACTAGAAGGATCTAATACATATCCTCTTAGGTCACTGTCATCTCACTAGTCGGAACCTAAAATTCTAACTCTCGTTGTGTCATCTCTCGGTCAGCGTGGTCAATAAACAATGGTCTAGTATAAAATGTGCCAACTGTAATTTAAGTCCATCCTGTCACCTCTAGCAGTGAGACCAACTTTCTTGTTGTGTATGAGTGAATCTCTTATAAAACGACCACAATCATCCATAGGACTCTCGTACATATAATGCTAACAGTCTCTCCTAAAAAATCATCCAAAAACATTGCTAGATCATATTTCTTATATTCTAACCTCAAGAAAATATTCTAAAAAACACCTAATGACACTATCACACCCATTGATATGCTAACACATGTACTCATACGCTAGTGTGTACACTTCAACTCTATTACATGAACTTTAATGTTAGTGCATCGACTTGGATGCTCATGCCCTTATTTTTACGTTAATGAGTTTAATATGCTAGCACATTTCCCTCATCATAGCATGCCCTTAGTTGAATGTTAGTGCATACACTCATACACCGGCGCATTTCATGAGCTACGCTAGTGCACTCAAGTGCATGCACTAACATTCAATTTCAATTTCCTCCTAAACCTAACTAGCTTTAAATACATCAAAAAAACATAATTTTTTTCATTACTACTTACTTTGCAGCACCCTTGTCTAACCTCCACCAAAACTCTTGAACATGGTCGCCCGATGTTTCCACCGCTATCAACAAGCCATCTCTCTCAAAGCAATCAAATCTCAATTCTAACTCAAATGGAAAAAATATTCTAATAGCAAAAATGAAATGTAATGTTTGCTAACCCTCCCCTTCTATTTATATCCTCATGTTAACCCTAACTCCTCTATTTTGGCTTATGTGAGTGAAACCATTGATTTTCTCTGCATTCCTTTGGATGTTTATCTATTACTTCTTATATATCCTATCACGCTCTTTTTCAAATCTCTCGCCATGATGCCTACCCATTCACGAGGGCACTCCAATCAACTAATTTAGACATGTCGGTCATTCAAATTCTTCCTCGTGGGACATTCATAATTCCCTACCATGCCGCTTTCATTGGTTTATCTAGTACACTCTTTATTGAGTCAAAAAATATAAAAAATAAAAAATCATCAAAATCACATATATCAAAAAATTGCAAAAATAATAAAAATACAAAAACATTTGAATAATCACTAAATCCTAAAAAATTACAAACACGTCAAAAATTTCCACAACTCTACAAAATCAAACTTTTAACTCCTACCCTAGTGATCATTCCAATCATCTTATGACTATCACAATAAATCATCTTCCTCTTGCATGTTAGTATCCTTGTTTGGGGAAATTCAAATCAATCATCCCGCCATGTGCATCCTTGCTTAGGGAAATCTTGACTCTTATTCCCTCCCATGCATTTCACTTTCCTTGCTTGGGGGCAGTGACCCTTTTTATTCTCATGTAAATCTTCAATATAGATCCAACAATAGTGTCAAGAGGATTTATTTAACTCCAATATTTTACCTAATCCTAATCCCCTTGTATTTCATTTTCCTTGCTTGAGGGAATTTAAATTTTCTTACTTATCATTATGGCATGCATTAGGGGTATAGTTAATTATCTTCACTTAAATTTTTGTTGTAATGTTTCTATTATTTCTAGACCAATTACATGTATTTGGTTATCATCTTGGCTTTTTTATATCCATGGTGTATATTGGGTTTGTTTTACTTTTTATCTTTTTTTGTTTTGTGTGTGTTTTTTTACACACATAATGGGTTACACATCACAATTCCTTAACAATCATGATGAAAACTCTATTCTGCAACAACAAAATAAGTTTTCTCTAACTTTCACTATCTAAATAAATCTTATGTTATAAGCAAAGTCCCTCTTAGCATCCTTCTAGTCCTTGAATCCTTCACCTTTCCCTTATTCCTATCAATCGATCATGCCCCGCTTTGCTTCCAAGTACATCACCCATCTTCTTGAGTGGGCATTCCCTTAGCATCCATACTTGTTGGGAATCTCGTATGTTTCAGTGGGGTAAATCAAGACCATCCACCATGTTCCCTTGTTATCCATTCACCGATTTACATATGTCTACTATCTTTAAAATGTTATTACTTTGTAATAACACTTTAAAGAAGGAAAAATGTAGACACTCTAAAAATGCATACTTATTTATAGCATATCCTTGGATATCTATATCCTTTGCATCATGTATCAATTTAAAACTCTTTAAAATTAATTATATCCCACTTTGAATTCACCTCCATCATTTATAATTAATTGAACTAATTCTATCATGCATAAATTCATCCTTTTAGAATTAATTAAATTAATTCTATCATGCTTTAGTTTATTCATTTATAATTAATTAAATTATTTTGAAACCATACTACAATATCCTTTTTAATTTAATTAAATACTTATTCACCCACTCACATCCCTTTACTAATTTAATTAGTTATTCAAATATAAAAATATATATTTATCTACTCACACTCCACTTCACCTATCCTAGTCACTCAAGTTAAACTACCTCACTCCACTCCACTTCTAGAATCCTACAAAGGTGGAAGTAGCATAATGCACGTATAACCACCTTTGGATAAAATCAAGAAATCTTTCACTTTCCCTGCAAATCAGAATCGCATGTGCACCAAATCCAATATTTATTTTAGGAAATTGCAATCATGAACCTATAACCCATTCAAACCTTTGATCCATAATTCATGGCCTCTCCTACAACTATAAATAATAGGGCATATCCTTCACAAACAATCCTTAGAAGCTTTGAGCAATTGCAACAAACCTCTGCTCCTTTTCCATTTGAACTCTCATACCGAAAGGTTGTCCATGTGATTCACCAAATTGCTCATAGCATTATCTTCTTCATTTAGAGACATAAATCGGAGCACCCAAAACCAAACCATTTCGAGATTCTACAAGTGTAACACTTCAGCTAATCTTATACGAGGTTGCAAGAAGAGCTTGGAGAAAGGTTTACACCATTTATTATTTATTTTATTTCATTTTCTTGAGTTTTTTTCTTGTATGCAGGGAGTGATGGAAGAAGTCACACAACACTTTTTGTTCCATATGGGGAGTAGTGGCGGAAGAAAAAAAAATTCCACCTAGAGATAAAGTGGGCCGTAGACTTATTTGGCTCTTGTTTGATGTGTAAGAAGTCCCTTATGTCATTTCTAAGCATATTTTTCATGTCGAAGGTATTAAAGAGCTTACTTATGATTTTTCTGAAGGAATAATATAAGTGTTAAAGAACTTAGTTATGTTTTTTCTTAAGGAATGAATATAAACCTTAATAAGGTGATAATACTAAATCAAGAACAATTCCTTCTAGGGTTTTGGGGAATAAATTAACAATCACCCCATCCCAAGGAAACAATTTTGAAGCACAATGGATCGACCAAAATTTTAGAGGATGATGAATAAGTCCTTCAAAAATCCTTATACAATTTCAAATTATCTTTCATACACCATTAACATTCAACCATGCATTAATGTGATCATAACAATAAGCAACAACCATACACCATAGCATAAATAAGGAGTACACAAGAACATAAGATGTAAGTGGGAAACCCTCAAGGGGAAGAAAACCCATTGAAAAAATTGTTGTTATTACACACAACAAAGACTCAAGTGAATATTACACAATAAGAGATTTCTTTAGTGAGACACCTACCCCACAAGGAGCACCAACCCCTAAACCTTTGTTGAAATTACTCACAACAACATACTTGCATTAATATGACTCATCACATAAGATTTTGATAAGAATATCACTGAAGATATGCTACAACAACTCAGCTGATGGTGATCACAAGATTCAGCTCCAAACTCCTTCAAACCCTACTTCAAACACACCTCCTTCTAGCTCGCTCAAACTTGGACAAACATGACTTGATTTGATCTCAAACCCTTGAGCAAAAACTCTATTTAAATTCCTTATAATTCCACACACTTCCTCATATCTAAAATTATGCCTTCATACATGTTTCTCACTCACACTTGGGTCACATTTTTTCCTCTCTTAGCTAGTGCAAATTTGAATTCAAACATGCACTTTATACCCTTCTCTTCTTTCAAATATGAAACAATTAGGTATTCATCCTTTATTTCAACAAATTTAACTTGAAAAAATACTAATAAAATCATAAAAACATTCATAATGGACCCATGTAGGTTGGCCATGCTCAAATGCACTAAACAAGCTCAAAAATAACTCAAAACCCCATCACCTGGATGACTATAAACCACAAACCACATTACTATGATTATTCAAGCTCCCAAATTACTATAAATTTTCAAATATTACATAAAAACATCATTCATGGTCATAAATTATCTTACACCAATCAAATTCTCCATAACTCACTCAAGAAGGCTCGTATCCTTCTCAAAATATATGTTTCCAAGAACCAGTATTCACCTTTAGGCCTCAATAACACCCAAGAATGTTGAGTTGTGAAGCTCAATTACTTCATTTTAGCATGCAATTAGAACTTGCTGACACAAGAACCAAGCATCGGTTAAGGGCTAACCGGTATCGATCGGGAAGACCGACATCGGTTAAGGGCAAGTTGGAACTGGTGATGGTTAGGTAGAACCAGCGTCGGTTACCTGTGTGACAAAGTTTTAATTAAATCTCAAGAATTATATATGTTTTTAGCATTAAAATAGATTTATTGATTGTAATTGCATGGTTAAGTTCCCTAAGTCTATAAACGACTATATAAGCACAAAAGCTAGGGTGTAGAAGGTAATGATAAACAAGATTTAGAAAGAACTTGAAAAAGGTTGGTGAGAGAGAATTCTCGGTGGTAGAGAAAAAGCTTTAAGGAAGAAAGTATTGAACATCTAAGAGGTGTGGAAGATTGTAAATCCTCATTGTATATCTTGTCAAAGCTTTGGATAATAGATTGTCTTGTTTCTTGGTGGATGTAGCCCACATTGGGTGAACCACATTAAATCTGATGTTGATTTATGTCTCTTATTTTGTATATTTCTTCTGGTAGAATATCCACTTTTATTTGCTTGTATGCTTAGATCTAATATATTGTCTATAAAACCGGTGTGCTAACCCCAACAACTGGTATCAGAGCTTTGTTTGAGGGTTTTGTGTATTGATAGATTTACTCACGTACAGTTTTTTGATTGATGGGAGCTACAACAATGGCAAAAGATAACAAATACAAGGTAGAGAAATTTGACACCAAAATTATCAATTATGGAAGATGCAGATTGAGGATTATCTGTATCAAAGAGATTTGTATTTACCGTTGGATGAGAAGTCTAGACCTACGAAAATGACTAATGAAGAATGGAATATTCTTGACAGAAAGGTTTTGGGATCTATAAGATTGATCCTGGAAGCATCCGTGGCTTGCAATATTACAGAAATAGCTTCTATGATAGACTTAATGAAATCTCTTGCTAATTTATATGAAAAACCTAGTGCTTCAAATAAATTTTATTTGATGAAGAAACTATTTAGTTCTAAGATGCATGGAGGTGAATCTACCTCTAGTCATTTGAATGATTTCTGATCTATTGTAAATTAGTTAAAATCAATTGCTATACCATTTGATGATGAAGTATAATCACTTTTATTCTTATGTTCTTTGCCTGATAGTTGGGACAACTTAGTAATGGTTGTTAGTAACACAACATCTGCTAATAATATTTTGAAGTTTAATGATGTGGTTAGTATAATCTTGAATGAAGAAATTTGCAAGAAGAGTACAGAGGAAACATCATCTGGAAATGCTTTGAATGTAGAAATTAGGGCAGGCAAAAGGAGAGATCTAAGAGTAAGAGTAATGGGAAATCAAAGTCAAGGGAAAGTAGATCTAAATCCAGAAGTAAGGGAATTACTTGTTGGAAATGTGGAAAGAAAGGACATGCAAAGAAAGATTGTTGGTCAAAGGATAAAGAGAATCAACAACCAAAAAAAGGTAAAGAGGTGAATCTTGCTTCATCAAAGGTAATGCAAGATGCTCTTATTCTTTCTTTGGATAATAGAATTGAATCATGGGTTTTAGATTCAGGAGCTTCTTTCCATGCAACCCCTAATAAGGGTTATTTCAGAAATTATGTCTAGGAAAAAATTTGGCATGTTTATTTGGGTGATGATGAACCTTGCAGTATTACTGGTAAAGGGGAAGTTCATCTAAAATTGCAGAATGAAAATACATGGGTATTGAAAGATGTGAGGCATGTGCCAAGCCTCGGGAGGAATCTTATTTCTATAGGGCAACTAGGTGAATCTGGTTGCATGGTTACTTTTACAGGAGACTCTTGGAAAGTCACCAAGGGTGATTTTGTTGTGGCAAGAGGTAAGAAGGTAGGAATGTTATATTTATCTAGTCTATTCTATTATTGATTCCTTTTCTACATTATCTACTTGATTTAGGTCATATGAGTCAAAAAAGGAATGCAGATCTTAAAGGATAAGGGTATGTTATCGATTTGAAAGATTTAGATCTTGATTTCTATGAGCATTGTATCTTTGGAAAGAAAAAGAGAGTGAGATTTCTCAAAGTTGGGGAAACTAAGAAGGATCAAAATTGGAGCTTATACACTCAGATGTGTGGGGACCAACTCAGGTAGCTTCTCATAGAGGATCTTAGTATTATGTTACTTTCATTGATGATGCTACAAGAAAGGTATGGGTTTATTGTATTAAATGTAAATCTAATGTTTTTGAGACTTTTAAAATATGGAAAGCCCTTGTTGAGAATGAATCAAATTCTAAGTTAAAGTGCCTTAGATTTGACAATGGTGGTGAATATTATAGCAAGGATTTCAATGATTATTGTTTAGTGAATGGGATACATAGAGAAAGAATGGTTCCAAGAACACCACAAGAGAATGGTGTTGCAGAAATAATGAACAAGACAATCATGGAATGTGCTAGAAGTATGAGGATACATTCTAGATTTCCCTTGCAGTTTTGGTAGAAACAATTGATATAGAAGTTTATTTGATTAACCGTGGCCCTTCAAGTTCACTAGATGGAGGAATACCAGAGGAAGCTTGACCGGAAAAGAGGTAGATATTTCTTTTCTTAACTTTTTTGGTTCGAAGCTTTTGTGCATGTTGATAGGGAAAATAGAAAAAAATTGGATGCAAAATCTAAGAGGTGCACTTTCATTGGCTATGGATCTGGTGATTTCGGTTTCTGTTTTTGGGATTTAGAGAATTCTAAAATTATTAGGAGTCGTGATGTTGAATGTAATGAAAAGAGAATGTATAGGGATCAAATTTTTACACCCAGGATGAGAAAATTGAGAAATTTATTGATGAAAATGAACTCTCAGGTTTTAAAGAAACACCTATAGAAATACACACATGTAATGGTGGTTTAGTCCCCGATCGGCATCGGTCGGATGAACCACCGATAGTTACAGAGGATTAGAATCGGCATCGAGTTAGTTTCGTCGGTTAGAGGTGACCGGCATCGATCACTATCAGAAGCTAATACTAATGTTTAGGGGGCCTGATAGAGCCTCCAGTACCCCAAAATTTTGTGAGAAGGTCACAAAGGGTAAGTAAAATTCCGAGAAAGATTTGCACCTTCTCTATTTTATTTATTGTTGAATGATAATGGTGAACCAAAGAGCTTTGAAGAAGCAATGTAAGATAAGACTCGCGTTCAGTGGGAGCATGGGATAGATGAGAAGATGGACTCCTTGGAACAAAACCAAACTTGGGATTTGATTAATTTTTAGGAGACGAGGACATTGCAGAAAAAGTGGGTTTACAAGATTAAGGAAGAAGAGGGTGGATAGAAAAGGTACAAGGCAAGGCTTGTAGTAAAGGGATTTGCATAGAAAGCAGGTATTGACTTTCGTGAAATATTTTCTCCTGTTGTTAAGATGACTTCTATTCGTACTGTATTAAGTTTAGTTGCAATAGAAGATCAACATTTAGAGAAACTAGATGTGAAGATGGATTTCCTTCATGGTGATTTGGATGAAAAAATTTATATGCAGCATCCGCATGGGTATGAAGTCAAGGGTAAGGAGAAACTAGTGTGCAGGTTGAAAAAGAGCCTATATGGGATCAAGCAAGCTCCAAGGCAATGATACATGAGGTTTTATAGTTTTATGCATGAGCATGGTTACTTGAGATGTGAATCTAACCATTGTGTTTATTTCAAGAAGCTTGAAAATGGGAGCTATATTATTTTGTTAATGTATGTGGATGATATGCTTATTGCAGGATCTAGTATGTAGGACATTAGTGAGCTTAAGAGAAAGCTAGCTCACACATTTTCTATGAAGGATTTAGGAGCTGCAAAAAGAATCCTTGTATGCAAATACATAAAGACAGGAAAAACAAGAAATTATATTTGTCTCAGGAGGATTATATCTACAAGGTGTTAGAAAGGTTCAACATGTAGAATGCAAAACTTGTTAGCACACCTATGGCTAGACACTTCAAATTGAGCAAAGATCAGTGTCCTTCATCACATGAGGAGGTCAAATACATGACACAAGTGCCATATGCTTTAGTAGTTGGAAGTCTCATGTATGCGCTATGGTTTGTACCAGACTAGGAATTGCACATGAAGTGGGAGTTGTGATTAGATATATGGATAATCCGGTAAAAGCATTGAAAAGCAGTCCAATGGATACTTAAGTATTCGAAAGGGAAATCGGCATGCAATTATGCTATGGAGGTTTGGATATTTCATTACGTGGCTACGTTGATTCGATATGGCTATAGATATGGATGGTAGGAGGAGAACTACTAGATATATTTTCACAAGTAGGTAGAAAGCAAAGTTAGCTAGATTTTGAGATTTTAGAAATTTGTGGCTTTGTCTACTACAGAGGAGGCGAGTATGTTACAGCTACAGAGGCTAGCAAGGAGATGATATGGATGAATAGGTTCATGGAAGAGTTAGGAAAGGAGCAAAGTGATTGTAAACTATTTAGTGATAGTCAAAGTGCAATTCATTTGGCAAAGAAATCAATGTTTCATTTAAGGATGAAACACATTTATTTGAGGTATCGCTTCATATGGCAGGTATTGAAGGATGGAAATTTGAATCTAGAAAAGATTCATACGAGCAAGAACCCTACGGATATGCTAACGAAGCCATTAGCAAAGGAGAAGTTGGAGCTACACTCCACTTCTATTGGTCTTTGAGTTTGAGACTTGAAGAGGAAGAAACAAAGCCAAGGAAGGATCCAAGAATGATGTTTGATAGGTATGGTGCGATAATTAAAGTCCAAGTGGGAGATTGTTGAGTTGTCAAGCTCAATTACTTCATTTTAGCATGCAATTGGAACTTGCTAGAAAACACAGTAACCGGCATCGGTTAAGGGCAAACCAACATCGGTTAGGGAAGACCGACATTGGTCAAGGGCAAGTAGGAACTAGTGATGGTTAGGCAGAACCGGCGTCGGTTACCTATGCGATGAATTTTTAATTAACTCTCGGGAATTATATCTATTTTTAGCATTAAAATAGATTTATTGATTGTAATTGCATGGCTAAGTGCCCTAAGTCTATAAATGACTATATAAGAAAAAAACTCTAGGGTGTAGAAGGTAATGATAAACAAGAATTAGAAATAACTTGAAAAAGGTTGGTGAGAGAGAATTCTTGGTGGTAGAGCAAAAGCTTGAAGGAAGAAAGTACTTGAATATCGGAGAGTGCGGAAGATTGTAAATCTTCATTGTATATCTTATCAAAGCTTTAGATAATATATTGGCTTTCTTGGTGGACATAGCCCACACTAGGTGAACCACATTAAATCGGTGTTTATTTATGTCTCTCGGTTTTGTATATTTCTTATGGTAGAATATCCGCTTTTATTTACATGTATGTTTAGATATGATATATTATTCATACAACCGGTCTACTAACCCCAACAAAGAACATCTCAACTATGACATGTAACCACTAATTTGAATATCCTTGACCTATATATCACATCCATTATTGATATAAATCATGAAACATCCATATATGCAAACCACGCCAACTTTCCTCTTCACCAAACTAAATTGCCCAAAAAGAGGTTTTAGAAATGCAATTGGTTTGCACCCTTTCTGACACTTTAAATACCTTAAAATTATTTTAATATGAACAAAATTCATCCCTCTTAACTCTTCAACTAATATAAATCATCAACTAATCTATCTCAAGCCTCTTTTACCTCCATCTTCTAGAAAAAGCAATCTTGTCCTAAGAAATAAGCAACCTTCCTCTTCACAAACTGAGCTAGATAACCCATAAAATATCATCATCATCAGATAAACCATATACCATTGGAAATAAATATAAATTCTCTTTCCATAAAATTTTACATTTCATTCCAACTCCAAGTGGGAGGCCTTCAACCAAGTCCATCTCTAAAACTGCTCCAAAACTACCTTAGGACCAATCTTCATAAATACGGCACACTTTTCCTTTTATAAGTTCAACCATGACCTGAATCTATCATGGAAATCAATTAAAAGTCTCCAATAAAAATAATGTCAATTTATTTCATACCTCCTTTGACAACCTTGTCCCAAACTAAATTTCTTCACAAACTAGCATGTTTAAGTGGGGTCCACAAATTACCACATCTTCTAATATACCTTTCTATAAATATGGAGGAGTCCTTTAAAAATTTTAATCATAATAAAAATAAATAAAAAAATTATGTGCACTTACCAATCAAATTTCTTGTACCACTTTTGACCTAAGGTTTCAAACTCATAAAAAGTAGTTTACGTTCTTAACATTCGTTCATAAAAACTGAAGATGAAACCACTCCATTTTTTTAAATTATATAAACTCAATTAAAAATCATCCCTTAAATCCACAAGGTCCCATGCAAAGAACACAATTCATGGTTAGCATCAGAAGTTCACAATGAAGTTGGATTTGCACTCTCAAGCACCTTGTTTCACCAAAAACATCATATCTTGCAAAATATTCATCATGGAAACCTAAAATTTTTCCCACATAATCATGACACACCCTAATAACATCTCCAATCATCATCATGTCACAAATATCTCTGCATCTTCTCAACCCATCTCATTTACATGACTAGCCCTTAGGTTTTTGCATGGTTTAGGCTAGGACCAACTAAACCAACACTATAACTCATCATGAAACCTCTAAAAACTACCTCTACATGATGAAAACAATATAACATACCTCCATAAGTGTTCTCAAGGGCTCACACATACCTGCAAGTTCCTATCATGCCTAATTAGGCCTCCAAACACTAGGATTAGGCCTAGTGTGCACCATGACCAATTATAAAAACCTCATATTTTTTCTTCCCATATATCCAAAAATACCTAACGCACCTGATACAACATGTATCACACCTCCATATGGCTCTACAACTCATCTTCATGCCTCATTTGGCCTCCAAGTACCTAGACTAGGTCTATATGAGCTCTTGGAACAAGGTCTTCCACTTGTACTTACACACTGAAACTCATATGAGTTCCTTAAAAACTCTCCAAACATGCTCTCCATGCTCCTTAAGTCACTATATATCTACACTCACCATGCACTATCACCTAGGCTAGTTAGGTCACCTGACTAGGCTTGCTAAACCAACCCAATCTCACTTAATACACTCTTACAATCATGAAACCACCTAAAACTCCATGTCATCAACCTACTAATTATGATCCAACACTAATACATATATTCTTTGTCATTAAAGAACTTTTACATCAATTAAAACACCAATAACTCAACATGCCAACAAATAACTCGCAGATTGTTGTGATGTGGGAATTTAGATCTCCCTCTCCCTTTACTTGGGGAATTCAAGAATGGGTAAGGTATAATGGTCATGCTAATCACATTTTTAAGGTGTTCTTTAAGGTATTCATCATATGTCCCCATTGCAGCAAAATCCAATGTATATGTATCAATATAATTCAAGGGATGGAGAGTTAAATAATTGTTTAGTACAAAGCCACTAGGAGAGAGCTACATTTCGAGTGGAAGTTGTGTAGTATGTAGGAAAACAGCCATGTGGCTATGCCATTTTATATAATGCATGGTAATATTTTGGTAATGTGCTTAATGAAGGAGCATTCCCAAATGGTTGTATAGGCGTGGTATAGGGTGGGGGTTTTCTGGTGGTATGAAATTTATATGGGTGAATGGAAGAGGTGTAGTAGCATCCATATTTCCAAGAATGGTATATGTGGAAGTAGTTTTGGTAGGTCCTTGAGTGGTTTAAGTGTGATATAATGGTAGGCCCATGCTTAATGATCTATAATTGGTAAGGAGGTTTCCTTTGTTTTGTTTCACCGATAGGATAACATGTTGGTTTTGGTAAGGTTGTTGAATGGAAGCAATAGGAATGTGAATTTTGATGTCATGCTATAACCGGTATTACCGGTGGTAGTGGTATGAGGTCATTGGTTGTCCTCTAATTGATAGATGAAATAATAGGTGAAACTAAGGAATCTCCTCAATTTGGAATCACTCCAAAAATGTTAAACGTTTCTACAAGTAACAAGTAATAATAGAAACAAATTACTGCCAATAATTCAACTAAATGAAATTGATATCAACAAGTTTCTATACAAGCTTTTGCTTCTTAATTTACAAAAAGAATTGGTCTCGTATATAGAAAAATAAAGAGTTGTAGTCCAACTTTTCTTTTGACTATATGATATACATGTGTGCAACAACCTCCACATGAATAGACACACATGAGACAAGTGGTCAAGCTATGAATGTCACTTATCCTAATCTAAGCCTAGGAGGTGTGCAAAGTAGACTAAGTCAATAAATCCTAAATAAATCTAATTAGCCTAAGTGAAAAAGCTAAGTAAACTTAAAATAAAAGGTGCATATATATATATATATATATATATAACATATATATCCCTCCCTTAAGTTGTATTTAGGGAAGTCAAAAGAAAAAAGAAATGGGTTTTACAACTATTCTTGATAAGGTACCCATATATAATAAGTACAACCTGTGAAAAATGAGATATAAATCAAGGAATCTCAAAAACTAGACTAAGTACTATGGATATTGCATTGGATAGGATGGAATCTATCACTAAAAAAACATTAAATGGGATGAAATCCATCATTGAATAATATGCAAGAAGTGCAAGTGAAAATAATGGTGAAGAACTCAAATTTGCACAAGTGGTCTAAATCCACTACTCAATCACTTGAAGAAGACAAGATAACATTGTATGCACTAGAATAGCTCCAAGGATACTGTCAATCTACCAAATGAGGTGATGAAATTACAAAAGAGTACACCAATAATTCCATCAACTTCCTAAAGTAGATGATGTGATGTGCCAAGGGTAAGCAAGGGACACAACACTTGAAGAAGCAGTATGACTACACACACACTATAATGTTGAATGGGTGGAGTGGAAAAAATAATATATCTGTATGAGTGGTCTGAATCCACTACTTGAACACCAAATAATGATAGAAGTTGGGTATGCCATAAAATTCTCACTAAAATGAGACGATTTGACTATCAAGGTTCCAAAATACAGAAAAGGGTCTCTCACAAATAACATGGCACTAATAATGATGAGAATACATAAAAACTAAGAAAAAGGGTGTGTAACACAAGGCACACACTCATGAAGGTAGAAAAGGTATGAAAATTAAACCCCTAGATGTCACTTTATAACTTAGTGCAAGTATATACCCCAAAAAACCAATAAGACAATTAAGAAATTGTATGCAACAAAATAGCTCAAATTAAGGAGTTCTCTAACTATTAAAGAAAGGCCAAATCAATATGAGATTTTATCTAAAATAATGGGAAATTCCAAATAGAGTTTCTCCAAAATAAAGGGAGCAATGCTAGGAAGAATGAGCAGTGTGTGACCAATGTAGTTGAATGGTAGAGGATCCACACTTGTAGATCCCATGAAAATAATTTTGATGATCCACCATGACATATCTAAAATCCATCCTAGGTGAATACATATGGTAAATAAAGATTCATGCATATGATCTAGTGTCATGTGTATAAATAGTACATATGAGGAATCATCTCTATAAGTTTCATGACTCTCATGTCTAATGAAGTAGTCCCAAGTCTCTCATGTTTGAGAAGATGTGCATAAGGACTCATGTGTCGCTCAATATCCTCACAATGAGTGGAGAAAAAAAAACATGTGAGTGTGCACAAGTGGACCCGATGAAAAATCATTTCTCTATATCCAATTCCATGGAAAGCAATCCAATGAATAGGTTAGATAGCATAAGTGATTTCCTAAAAATATTTACCTATGCCTTCACCAAATTGACCCATGGAATGGAGAGTGCAGGATCTAAAACCATTTTTGTTTCTCAAATGAGCCAAACATAATGGTGGATGAATATGAAGTGTGGGTTATAATAGGTGCAACAATGGGTACATCAAATTCAATGAGGAAACTCATGATTATGAAAATTAGAGGATGATGATGTCTCAACATGATACAATCAGTGACATAAGGTAGACTATGCTCAATGAGAGATATGTCCATGGTGTCAATATGATGCTGCAACTATGTAACAATGTCCTGTAATGAGTGAAGGAGGGTTTATTTTCCATAAATTAGTGAGATTAATAGAGAGTTCTATTTTTTTCTATTCTCTTCAAAAATATAACCATGTCTTCTTGAAGTGAACATACTTCTAAAAAGAGCATGGTGTTTTCAAAAACAAGTTATTATTTTCTTGTGTGAGAGTGTGGAAGTCATAGATGGAATCCATTTACAATATCAAGGCAAAAAATACCTTGGAAGAACTTCAAAAATGAACACACTCAATAAACACCTCCCAAACTACTTATAATAATACATGTTTCTTACAATTTTCCTCAATAGCATGGTTGGCATGCAAGCCAAGAATAAAATAAGCCCAACCCAAAACTATTTTAATGCACAAAAAAGAACCCCCTCGCTGAAAATAGGTGGCACTTTATAAAATAGTGCATTTACAAATCAAATACAATCAATAAATTATAAGGTTGCGTTGAAAGTATAGTCAGGGTACATTATGAACCAAATCTGAATCCACCATTTTAAAAGACATGAAAAACACGTACTTTTTTAAAATGACATCTTGATCCGACACATAGATCAAAAGACATGGCCAATCAAAGTAAAAAAATTGGGACACATTAGCAATAGCCTACAAAAACTTTTTTTTTGAAATTATAGGCCAAAAAATTTATAAATAACCACTCTAATGTGTATAGCATGAAAAAATACACATTCTGAAAAAAAATCCTTTGTAGGCCTTCTAGAGCAAAAAATACTACATTTATTTAAAAAATAGTCAAAAAGTGATACGCACTAGTGTGGGCTATGTGAAAAATTTGTACATGGGGCTAAAAATGATAGTTGTAGGTCATATAATGTCTAAAATAAACTATTGGGGTATAATTATGGTTCATGAGGATAATTTAGAGACTTGTGATGGTCATATGAGCAACCAAGAGAGCTTAAAAAGGTTTTTAATCATAAGCATGTATCCTAAGGGATTTGAACTCCAAACCTATTAGTAGAAAATTCCTTGCAAAATAATACTTTCTATTACACCACGTATCATGATCAATACTAAAATTTCCAAAATTTATCTTTATCAAAATAAAGTACAAACCTGTGTAATTGAAAGGTTTCCCAAGCAACTAAAAAGTTCAAACGGACACTCTGAGAGAGCACCATAAGTCCAAATTGCAAAAAAGGGACTTTTTGGAAATCTCATGAGATGAATAATATGAAAATTAGTGATTGATCCATCAACGTGTAAAAATTCACAAAATAAATTGTTGTGCACTTGTTTTTTGTGGTTTGTCTTGTAGAAGTGAAACTTAAGAAATTGACAGAAAAAATCCGTGCATCAAAAATAACATTTTGTAAAAAAAATTTCATATTTTTTAATATAGAATCCATTAAAAATGTCATGAAGAACTATAAAAATCTATTTCTATCTCAAATATTAAAAATGCCTTAAAAGGGGTTGGAAAAAGTATTATTGGAAAGAATAAAAAAACCTATATGGTTTTTTTAATACCAACAATATCATCCTAAAATATAATAAATAACTTGGATAAACATATTGATAAAAATAACAATAAAAACTTCTACACCATGATTACTAATTGAAGGAGTATCACTCTGAACCCATGAAAAAATAGGTGAAACCTAGGAGTCTTCTCAATTTAGAATCAATCCATAAATACTAGAAGTTGTTGTAAATAATAAGAAATAATAGAAACACATTATTGTCAATAAATCAACCAAATGAAATTGATATCAACAAGCTTCTATACAAGATTTTGTTTCTTAATTTACAAATAGAAGTGGTCTATATATAACAAAAGCAAGAGTTGTAGTCCAACTTTGTTTTTGACTATATGATAAACATGTGTGCAAAAACCTCCACATGAATAGGTAGACATGAGACAAGTGGTCAATATATGAATTGAACTTATCCTAATATAATCCTAGGAGGTGTGTAAAGTAGACTAAGTTAATAAGGCTAAGTAACTAAGTAAACTTAAAATAAAAGGTGCATATATATAAATATTGCACCAACACTAAATATGCCCTCCCGGTGGAGATGAGGTCATTTGGATTAAGTTTTTATGTTTATCTATGAGCTTGAATCATGATGAGATCTCCAAGAAGGGGATGATATCCCATTATGAACTAATTTGCATTTGAAATTTCATTTAAACTTACTTGAATTTTTAAAAGTTGTGTGACTGTAATTTGGTTAGCCATGTAAGTAGAGGTGTGAGACTATCACCTATTTTTCACACCCTCAATGACATGGATTTGATCAATACTTTAATCAAATCATGATTTCATCTTGTCATTTTTTGTTTGTAGGCTAGTGTGTGGTTTAGTCATTGTTGTGGATAGAAGAATGTTTGATTGATTATAGTCATGTTGTTTGAGTTAGGATGGCTTCTTGAAATTTAAACAAGGTCGTGGAGCTCCTCTAACATGACATGAGATGTAAATCAAGGAGAATAAGTGGATGATATATGATACTTAATCTCATATATGTAATTTTAGCCTAAATAGAAAACAAGGGAGCTTGAGTGCATTTTGTTGAGGCATCAGAACCTATAAATTGTCATAATCCCTTCCTAACATATTCATGGGTGTATGAACGCCTACAAAATAATTAGAGAGACATAAAGGTGGAAAGAAATAAATAATGGAAAAGGATACAAGAAATAACAAGTCTTACACATCAGTTCCACTAGATATCATACGTACCAGAAAGTGCGGAACTTTTAGGGTGCATTCAACCTCCTGAGATCATGTCCAAGATTTGATGTGAGGATGATATGGTATCTGTGGCTGATGACTTAGACGTGGGGGACGCACAAATCTATGCTAATGTCTTTGAGTGATCTCACTTCGTTCATTTAGGATTGCAATTCATCTAAATACATCTTCCGTTGGATAGTTAAAATTAAGGATAATGATACAGTGTAACTCTTGGTCAATATAATTCTCTTGAAATGGATTATATCTAGTTCCATCACCCTTGGAAATTTTTAATTTCTCATGAGTTGATCCTTCCAGAAATTGGCATGTGCATAAGTGGCTGAAAAATATGACGAGGCTAGACCTAGGGATAAATATATAACTAAAATCTTAAGTATGTCTTGTAAGCATTAGAGATCATATATGTTTTGGCTGACTTGTTCTCGTGTTGGTAAAACTAATGCATATAATATAATAAATCATTCAATGATGAGATTAAGTAAAGTGGTGATGTAGAAAATTGAGTCAACGTCCACTTCTATAGTGTCTTTCTCGAAAGGGAAAAAACATGTGGTAATTTCCAACTAAAAGGTGTAAGAGGATTTCATACAGTTGAAGTAGTTAAATCGGTGTCTATGCAACTTGTAGTTTATTCAGGAGATGTTTGGAAATGTTTAAAGTTATGTAGGAGTTATTCATGTCTTTAGAAAAAATGAAAAGTGCTGTTTTCTGGTATACTGATAAATCAGAAATTGTAACAAAAATATGTACATTTGATGTAGGAGTGATCTTGTTTGGAAGAAAGTGAGGTGGTTGTTTGCAAGTTTATATGTTGAGGAATGTGTGATGATGGATTTCCTTGATGTATTAATATCTAATAATACTTATACGAATGAAAAGTAATGATTTTTTTCTTCTTTTATGAAAATAAACAATAACTTTCAAATCAAAAATATGAAGGAGTTTTTCAAATGCTCTTTCCTTAAGTGAATGTAAGCTAGAAACGAATCAGATGCTTTCTAATGCAAATGCAAGCTGAATTTTCTTTTTAAAGATAAAATGTAAATTACGAGTGCAAATGGATTTACTATTTTCATTTTAAATTGTTTTAAGAAATATTTTTTAACCACCTAGAATGTAAGCATGACTAACAAAGAAACAAGATCTAAAATCTAATCTCATTTATAAGAATAGATTTACAGTAGGTGAATTTCAATACACAAATACTACACTAAATCCTAATCTATTTTTCTTTTTGGTATTTTTTAAATTTTCAAAATAGAAAATACGGATCCAATCCAGAAAAACGAAATACAACAAGTAAAATTTAAATTTCCAACCTCATTGTGGAAGAAAAAGATGTTGGAAATGATTGGAAGTGACCCTTAGCCAGCAACATCTTTGGTGTGTGCTTAAATAACCTAGGAAAAGCTTGCAACAATGAAGGTGATGGGAAAGTAATTGGATGAAACAAAAGGAAATGTAAATATGAATCCAATCTGGAAAATGAAATACAATAGTAAAATTTAAATTTGGAAATAGTTTTGTATTTCTCTCTTTGCCTTTCTTTTATTATAATAGATAAATGTTAAGTTCTAGCTAATATTCAGATGGTAATAAGCACCTAGGTTGGATGATACACATATGATCTTTAACCAAAAATAAAATTTTAAAAATGTCTCTAGAATCAAATTTGGAAAAAATATATAATCTCATATAAGTCTCTTGATTCTAATCTCTCCAATATGAATTTTCTAACCCTCAAAATATGATCACGCATTCTCTTTTTAAAAGAGAAGAAATTTCATATGCAAATCTCAACAAATCCAATTGAAAGATCTAAATTATGATCAACGTTCATGATTAGATGTAAGGGAGTGAGGTTGAGTGGGTGTAGAGTTGTCTAGGAGTGAACCACAAATTTATTGGAACTAAAGGTGAATTGATAAACATGTAAAATGATTTTAAGAACGTGTTCTTAGGCCAAGTTCAGAATGCACTTGCAAAGGTCACACAACCTATGGTCAACAAAGGTGACAGGTTGTGAAACCGTCATGGTGACTATGAATTTTTGTTAGTTTTGTGATGTGACATTCGGTGGTTAGCAAAGGTTTCGTGGTGATTTGTAAGACCATCATGATAACTACGAAAACCACCATGGTGATTCACATGCTATAAAGTAAAACTTAAGCTTAAATTGAGGGGGAGAAATATTTAGTCTTAGGAATCGTGGCTAGCTCTCGAAGAGAAATTGAACAAGAATAAGTAGTGACAATAAGTGTAAGGTAAAAACTAGCTATGAGAATTTTTATAGTGTTTTTGAGGTCATAGCATCATCATTGGGTTCTTAAAATATACCATGTAGAATTTGGGTGTGTACATGAATATTGGTGTCATATTTTTATATGTGAGTACCATATGCTTGGTTATCATTTCATTGACCCCTTGCATGTTGTTTTGGAATCCTTTTTTGAATAACATATCTCAATAAAATGGGCAAGGAATTCAAATTAAAAAATTTACTAAACATATTTTCAAGGGCTATGTACTATTAAATTTAAATTCTTAAAATGTCTACTTTTGAATACATATTTATAAACAATCTTATGTGTTTACCTTTAATAAAAAAATTGACCATAGTGTGGGCTTACATGCACCTTTCTCGGAACCCCTTGTTCAAACTACATATTTTTGTGATGTAACCATTTAAGTGGTAAAGTTACATTCATATTGTGTTGTGTTTATGTACTATTCACATAAATTAAATGCTAAAATTATATGCGAGAAAAGTGGGATATTTTGCTTATCTAAGATGGATAGTACTTGTAAATTTCTCATGTAAATATGATATCATTCACACACTAAAGGGTTTGTGTTTCACTAATATAATAATATTGAAAGATATAAATATTTTTTAGGGTTTTCACTTACTATATACTTAATATGGAAGGAAACCCTACTTAGTAGGATCAATCAACCCTCAATTAATCCTTGCTAGATGAAACATCACTTAAATAACAAGACTAAGATAAAATACCAAAGATTAAAACATAAATATAATAATATGGTTCATCTAGGTGTATGAAACACCCTCACCCTAATTACATTTCCCCAAATTTGTTAATTACTCTATAGTTAAGCATAGTCAAGTTAGAGTAACACTAGGGTGGGTAACGTCCTAGAAGTATGGGACATGTAAAATTTTGAGCTATGATTTTGCATATAAGTGGTGTAAATGTTGAGAATGGAACCGTTGACATCTAATTCACAAACTATATCCCAAAATCACACATAAAACAATACAACTTAACAAAAACTATGAATGAGAATTCAGGTTTTTTTCTTTTAAACCCTTTAAATGTATTTGTCACATCTTATAACTATAAATTTATTATTTCAAAGATATTTTGAGACTAAGTGGTTGTCACCGCATTTGATATAGTGCATTATTATTATTTTGATTTTCTTTAGTTATCATTATGACATGTTTTGGGAGTAAAACATGTATTATCGATCGATTAGTAGTAGATAATGATTCAATTCATATTACAACTTTGTGATTATTGTTAATACATATATGTTCTTTACACTTAATCACGCTTAATTTGAATATAATTAAATAGATAATGCACTAGGTATTCTTATTTACTTATGTGCATGTGTTCGTAGGTTTTGAGAAAGGGTATCATCATGGATAGGCGTAAAGATGTAGAAAATGGGAACATATAGAGATTTTCCATGTGTGTTTCAATGCATAAGAAATGGTGTCAAATCATAACAGATTCATATTAGTTTTATATGTGTCACTTTGTGTGATGGGGTGGATTAGGTCGCATCGTGAGAATGAGTTAGTGTTGTACACCCTTTTTGCGGTAAGAGTGTAATGGTGCATTGTGCATTTTTGAGTGGCACATTGACTCTTTACAAAAATGGCATGCTTGCATTTATAGAATTATCTTATGTTGCATTATAGATTCATAGAACATAAAAATGACTATACTATTAAGCAAAAAAAAATATATTATGGGTCAATTAAAAATATGTAAGGTTAATAAATGAGCTCTTATAACTAATTCACTTTGGAAGTGTTGTAGCCTAGATCATGTCACTATTCAATCAAGCTACATTGAAACCAACCAACTTTCTTTGAATCGCATTAGAACCAATTTACATTGCATTAGTCTAACCGATCTCAAGTTTTTAACATTAGATTACACCCATTAAACCAAGACAACACATTTACCTAGCTCCACCAGATACTACATTTACCCATCTCACCAAGTTAACCAAGCTCACCAAGTTAGGTGAGAAAGTTACATAGTTGAATGAGTAAGAAAAATTCCTTATAGGAAAGTTAATTAGATTAATACATAATTCTATAAGGAGATTAACTTCCTACCCAAAGTGCATGTGAGACTAAGATTTTGAAAAAAATCATACAAAGGAAGCATAGATGTGTGAGACGTGTCATGTATTGGCATACCCGAACACTTAGCACAAGCCAAGGGAAAGAGATATTGGATCCCAGCACATGGAGTCACTAATTGGTGCGAAGAGGCACCAATCGAGAGCCCACCATTCTAGGCAAGGTCATAAATGGTGAACCATAATGTGGGTACACCAATTGGTGCAACATGGCACCAATTGGGATCCCTTCCATCTCGATAAATGAAAAATTTGAATGTGAGATGTGGAAATCCGATAGCCCCGTATGATGCCAATTGGAGGAATCCTCATAGAGCCTAAAATTATTGCCGAGTTAAGCCATGGAGAAATAGATATAAAATTAGCTAGGATAAAAATAATCTTAGTGATTGGTAGAGTAAAACTTAGTGACAAGGAAATAAAGAAACAAGTGGTGGAATATAGATTAGGGATGGTAGAGTTCAAAATTAGCTTCGGAGATAAATTTAGCGACTAGGGAATTAATTTTGAAGCCAAAAACAAATTTTTAAAAGACAATCGATAAAATGGAGAATTTACATGAGTTAAACCCTAAGTTTTTAAGCTATAAATAGAGTTAGCGATAAACCAAAGATAACAAGAACAAGTTAAACAAGATATTAGCTCCAAAAATAGAAAAATAGTTTAACCACATGAAAGAGAGAAATGGAAAAGTTATTTTTAGCTTAATTAAAACTTATAAATGAAGGGGATGGTAAAACCATCGAATACACAAAGAAGTTTGAAGTAAAAACAAAGAGTGTAGATACACAAGTTTATAAAAGAATTGGATGAACTTGAAGGATTAAAAAGTGAATATTCAAGTCATAAAGGAATATATAGAGAGATATGCAGGCCCGTTTAAAACAATATAAAAAAGAGGAATTTTGCAAGAAGGAAATAACATCACTTTGAGGTTCTCCTTTTACCCTTATTTTTGTGGATTTTCATTCCTATCAATGTGTGGATTATTGGTAAAAAAATTAGCTTATAATTAGAATATATATATAGTGTTCAAAACCCGTAAGATTTTTGTATTTAAGTTAAAACTAGTTGGGATAATTATAGACATATAAATAACACTTAGGCCACAAATCCACCGAGATGTGAGCCATGGAACCTTAGAACAAGAATTTTGTTAAAGTGAGGGGTCATGTGTTTGACTCCATCCACTATCATAATCTTTTTTGTTTAAAACTAAAAAAGTAAACCAAGACATCTATAGCATTATATGTTGACTATATACTTTTGAAACGTAATAAATTAAATTGGGAGGCAATTTTTATAAGGTTAAAAAGGGGATATAAACATTATTAGACCTAGATAGGAATTTTGGGTTTTAACCCGTTATATTATAAGACTATATTAAACCACCATGATGATACTAGCATATGGAGTGAAAGATTTGTTTGACAATGTTTTAAATATATATTAAACATAAGAGATAAGATATCATCTAGTGTAACCTTAGAAACCATCATGACACATAGAGAGACTAACTATCAAGATAAAGGAGTTATCATGTCAAAGTGAATTATAGAGTTTGTAACAATCAAACATAAGGTTACGATCATAGTTGATGATAAAAATGAAATCAAAAGCTAATGATAATTACCTAAATGAAATAATGGATATGATTTATATACCTAGAGAGATGGGTAAAAGATGAAAACTTTAATCGTATATTACAATGTAATCGTAATATCAAACATGATCCTTATAGAATAAATTATGACATGATTAACGTAATTATGTGGATTATGAGAAATTGTGTTTTTACACATTCAAATCGACGAGATGTTAGATATTGATTGAATAATTGATTGTCATCATTTGTATATCCTTATATGAATTATTATTAAACTTTGAAACATGTATAGGTTAAAAACGTATAAATGAAACTATTACAGAAAATTTATAGTCCTTTTATCCGATGTAGAACCAAGCTTGGGATTCTTGAAATAATGACTTCCTTGGGTGGTATAGGACATCCAAAAGGGTTATGATTTCTTGTCTTATTTATGGTTTTCTTTGTATTATTTTTGTAGTTACAAACTAGGAGTAGGATCCTTATAGCAATAATTTGAATAGTTGTTTGGTACATTTAGGAAGGTTAATGTTGTTTGTTTTCTAGTTCTAGATTTCCAAGATTGTTAGTATACGAAGATAGATATGTCTTGTTGTGTATTTCCAGTGGGGAAAAGGGGAATGTTTTGAGTGATGTGATATTGGACTAAGGAGTGACATTTATGTATGGGTTGGATAACCTAATGTAGTGGATAACATATAACAAGTGCTTAGGGGGTATAGGGTGGAATGCATATAGACTCAAGGTCTACCCTCATGATTAGTCAAGTATGATATTATTTCCTACCTTGGTACATTGTCAAATTGAAATAAGGTAAGGGTACCTTCTTTTATCCAAATTATTTTGTCCAAAAGAATATTCTTTACTTATATTATTTTTAGAGTGTTATATTATTATTTAATAAAATTAAATATAATTTAATGACATTATTAATCAAATAGATAAAACAATAAATAAGTGAGATCAAGCAAAGGAAATACAAGCAAGATTGATAGATTGGGTTTATAGAATGACTCATATTGTAACTATAGGTATGGACTAATTTTGGGCTAGTGAATGATCTAGAACATATATTCCTGACTATGTAAGCTCTTTGTCCGAGATTATTATCTGGAAGCTAATAGAAAAAAACCACCTGAATGGGATAGGACCCCAAGGTGCTAGTGTATGTTTTGGGCACTTTGGAATATGTGGAATAGCTTGGGATCTAGTTCTTTCTTTGTCGCTTCTTTCCCACTCTTATTCACTTTGTAGGCCACGTCAGGTTTGTTACACCTCTATTATGTCACAAATATACCTATAAAAGAAACCCTATCTACCTGCACAATAATCAAGTGCACATTAGATGAATAAAAATATACATATGCTTGATTCGAACTAACCTCAACAAATACCCCCCCATGTAATGTTTTTGTTGAAGGTCCTGACTAAATCTAGTCTTTTTAGCTTAGATGCAAGGTCCGATGGGTATCCATTATACCAAAGTCACCCAGGGAACAATCCCAACCTCATCCCTTTGAAGATGCCTTAGGCCTTTGCACTCAGCGAGAATTGATCCATGGTGGGATCTTTGAGAGCCTAACAACTTCACCAATGGAACAAATGGTTTTTGTCACCCCAATGTGATTTTTACCAATCATTGCACCACATTTTAGACTCAATGTAGTTCTTTTTATGTGTGTGTGTGTGTTTTTTTTTGTGTGTGTTTGTGAGAGAGAGATAGAGTTATTGAAATAGTGTCCCTTGAGCTAGGCTTCCCTACACCGCCAATCACACAAAGAATATAGGATACAACGACTTTTCCCCAATGAAAATGTGTGGTATTGAATTTAGAATAAACCCTCATATGCAGTGAAGTATGCAGTCCTAAAATGCATTCCTTGATGTAGTAAATAGAAAATATTATCTCCTTGTAATAGTATGTGCCTTTTGAAATGTTTTCCCCCTAATGAGGTTAAATAAGATGTGTGTGGTGTGTGATTAATTTTCTTAATTTTTCGTTAACAAGTGAAAGGCTAGCTAAGAGTGATAAACAAATATAAGAAAGAGATAGCATCCAAAAATCGGCAAAAGAGAGAAAGTGGACAAAAGCATCCAAAGGGGATGGTAGCGCTCGGGAACTCTTGTCCCTAATGGGTGGTCATGTACAAGGTGTTCAAAAAGGTAAAAAGTGAAATCAGAGCTGAGAAAGATGTCGGCTAATATGTAAAACTACAAGTTGCAAGTCAGAAACAATAAGCAATAAAGATAAAAGCAATGTCAAAGCAAAGTAAAAGGGTTTGTTAATGACTAGTTCTCTTGCTTAGGAATCATGCATATAAATGAAGTATTTAGAGGCTAGATGTACATAGTAAGTGTGTGATTTAGTGACTACATTTTCCCCCACTTTATGCTGGTGAATAAGGATTTAGTAGCATAAAGTAGAAAATAAAAGCATACATTGGAGAGTTGAATGAATATTGTGCCCAATAGTGTGTCAAATGAGTGTTGTAGTGCACCGAATGGAATAGTGCAAAAATTTGTACCATGGAATTCTAAAGGAATAGTAAGATAAGGATCCTATGGTGACCTTTACATGCATGGAGTGATAATGATGTGTGTGTGTGTGTGTGTGTGTGTCCTTCGAGTATCATATTTTTTGGAGCATGCTTGATATTTGATTCATGATTTATTTTGATTTTTCCTTTGTTGGGATATGATGGGACCTAAAAAATAAAACAAGTGTAGTCGATGCTCTAGGTAAATGTAATTGAACTTACAAAATATGAAAAATGGG
Source organism: Taxus wallichiana var. yunnanensis (assembly GCA_018340775.1). Taxonomy (NCBI): domain Eukaryota; kingdom Viridiplantae; phylum Streptophyta; class Pinopsida; order Cupressales; family Taxaceae; genus Taxus; species Taxus wallichiana. The sequence goes on from CM031238.1 coordinate 722,205,104, forward strand.
AATGTGTATTGGAAAAGTTAAAGCAAGGAGTTAGAGTACACCTAGAGTGTTGAAAGAGAAAGGAATATAAATTTGTTTCTACTTGTAAATTCGATGCTTAAGAGTTGGTTAGAATAACACGAAGGATTTTGGTGTCATATCACTAAGCTAGGGATTTGAGCGTTCAAATACTAAACTTCAAATTTAGGCATCTTGTCGCCACTAAGGGAAATTTTATTAGGAGAGTGGTCTATTTTTTCCTCCAATCGTTAATGCTTCCCTACGGATAAGTGCCACTACAGATGATCATAAACCTAATTTGTAACTTTCCTTAGGTGACATATTGTTCCAGGAATATCATCATCTTACATATGCCCTAGGTTTCATTCCCTTGTTTAGTTCTTTCTTTTGTTCTGATTTTTTTCTTGAGTAAGTAGTTTGTTTCGGTTAGTAAGTGATTTCAATCTAAAGATGACTATGTAATCGCTGAAATTCAATAATATTGTAAATATGAAACTACTAAAACTACTTTGTAAATCTTTTACCCCCATGGCAGGATTTCCCATGTGGTACACTAAAGACCCAGGAGTTCTTGTTTGTTATAAGCACTTCACGAGGATGTGAATTTTGGCCAAGTTTGTTTCTCGGTCCTATTCTATAACTGGTTTTTTTTAATTATTTTGTATATATTTTGTTAATTGATTTTTGTCCCTACTTGGGAGGGTGAAAAATTGACCCAATGTTTCCCCCACTTATTTGGGGTGCATTAGATGAACAAAAGTGAATAGAGCCCAAATGAGGAAGGTTAAAATTGATGTGCACATCTGATATAAGAGTCATGTAGGGGAAGTGAGATTACGCATGGTAGTTACCATGGCATAAGAAAAACAATTGAAAAATTCTATTATACATGTTTATTGTCATGCAAATGTGAAACAAGAAAATTCCCAATTTTCAAGCATGATAACCATACCCTACCCAAAAGTTTCACTCAAAGGTCATCCTGAGACCTCCTTCATATCACCTTAATACCCAATTCAGTCCTACCCCATCTCTCCAAATCATTCCAATGTGTCAATTGGTGTGTCCATGGGTGATTTAGGGGTATCCAATCATTCTAAGTTCTTGCAAAGCAAGAACCATCAAGACAAGCTTTTTAACAAGCTTGGGAAAGGTTATTCTCTAATCTTCTCAAAGCATGTAAACACCCCTGGAGTGTAATGAACTGCCCAAACTCATTAAGGAGATTTACCATAGAGTCTATAATGGTGTTTAATCAGTTTTGGAAGGTTTTGGGAAGTTTCAGAAGTTTTCGAGCAGTCTCAGCAAAAGTGGGTCTTGGAGGCCTAAGCAATGCACAATGCCAAAACATCTCCTGAGATTCGAGAAGAAATTCCAGAAGCTCCATAATGAGTTAGGATCCAAAAAAATATATTCATAAATATAACTTATATCCCTAGAGTATTCTGGTATCATATTTTTCACAACACTTAAGCACATTTTGTCTATAACCTGTTTTCCACATGCACAACCTTGGAGCTTGAACAAAAATCCTATTTTTAGGGAGTAAATGGAATAATCAAGATATGATACTTCCACCATTGGATTAAAAATGTTATTTTAAGGTGGAATCATATAAAATTTCATCAAAAAACTCCTTTGAGAGCTCAATTTATGGTCCCAACAAGCGGCACCCCAAGGTAAAGCTCCAGGAGTTAGTTAATTTCTTGCATTGAAATTTGGACCAATGGGAGAGTGGTGCACATTTTTACACCAAGTGAACTAATTATTTAGTGCACATGGCACAATAAAATTCACCCCCCTCCTAGTTAATCCTATGGACTTCAATATGACCATTTTTGAACCCCTTTTGCAAGTTTAAGCCACCATGCTTCTTTTCCATGTTCACCGCTCGAACCAATCGCAAAGTGCCTTGTGGACCAATAGGGATGGGGCACATTTTTTACACCAAATGTACCAATCCCTTGGTGAAATTGGTTCTAAAAATGATACCCTCTCCCAAACAACAAAATATTAAAATTTTCTAACTTCTTTGTTATTTTTGCTTGCATTTACTACTTCATGCATGCATGTCCATGAAAGCACCAACCGCCGGGAAATTCTTCACCCTTCCATTGCTGCTACTTCCAAAATTTAATACCATCTTCAACATATTTATTCCATAATTCTACGATGTTGCAACACTAATAAATCAAGATATTTGAGCGAAATCCATGAATGTGAGTTGTCGAAAACCTAGGGCCAAAAATCAAAGAATTGGTCATATCTCCCAAACCGTGCATCGGATGCTCTGGAAATTTTGAGAAAATCTTCCTCCTCCAAATTCCTTGAAGCTGAAATAAACATAAATTCAAAATACATCACTTATTTTTATGGGATCCATTTGAAATTTTTCACCCTAGGGTGTTCTTCCTTCATTTGTCGTCAATTCGGGAAGCGGATTGACTTGAAAATCGAGCAAAGACTCGAAGAGCAAAAACCTAGTACAAATCCAAAATATTTTTTCAATCTGAATCTTAAAATTTTCTCTTATAAAAATAGTAAGTGAATCTGGTTTTACTTTCTATTTTTAATAAGTTTCCAAAAATGGCAAACTCCTCCGTAAGAAAGAATAGTGAAAAACATGCAAACTAAAAATTAGGGCACGTGGGTCAAAAAAGCAAAAATCAACTTTACAAAAATAGAAAGTGCTTTGAATTGATTCCAAGACATCTGTGAAAATATTGTAACATAAAGGGAACACCTCATAGTAATCAACAAGGTAAAAAAGTGATACTACCCAAAATAGTAGCTCCTGGGACCTAGTTTCCAAAAATAGTAGTTTTCAATTCCAGTTGTTGAAAGTTTCTACCATCTCTGTAATAACTTATATCATTGTTTTTTCATCCTTGTATGGTTTCAAGATGGTTTCATATCTCAAACAAGTCATTTTATCTTTATCGAGAGTCTTAAAGCTTCAAATTTATGTTCGAAGCAAGATTGAGTGTCGTAAAGCGCAACAGGTGGATCCATCACCATCACCCATGAGTTGGGTGATTTACAATAAGTCGGTTGATATTAGTTCAATGAGTTAAGGAGTTCATTAATCGAGTTTCAAGGAGGATCATCATGAGAAATTCATGTGACCATCCCAAGCTCACGTTAGAAGATCCTGAAACAATGTTTTTAAACACACTTTTCGTGGTCCAAGGTGTTTGTGCATCGTCATTGTCGGATATCTCTTCATCAAAAGTGAAGGTGTCCTCATTCATGTAATGGAGAAACCTCTCCCTTATTTTTTCTTTCTCTTCCCTTTCTAATTCTTCATTGGGCATATTCGTTGTATTTTGTCTCATTCATTTAAGTGACTTCATAAAGTAACATTGTAAAAGTCCGTTTAATTTATAAAAAGAGAACTTATTTCTCACTTCCTATGAAGGTGAAAATTCACGAGTGGAATGAAACAACGAAGATTTGTGTGGGGGTAAGAGAAGAGCCAATCCACATTGTTATAAATTGGAATGGCTTTTCCATTCCAAAAGATCCTAAAATTTACTTTTTGAAAATTATGTACTTTATAGCAATAGTGGATAGTAATATTTTGTTGAACTTTGTGCCGTAATATATATGAAGTGCTTTCATCATATTTTCCCTTTTCTTTGCACAACTTGTGTAAATTTCAATCAAGGAATATATTTTCTACTTTCTAAGATGCATGAATGTCTGTCGCTTTGTATACATGGTTTCCTCTCATTGTTGACACAATAAGCAAAATTTTTTATAGGCATCTCATGTTTCTTTTGTTCCCCTCTTTTATGCACTTTGCAAGAATAGTGATGTAAGATATTTGTATATTTGGTAGATGAATCCAAGAACTTGGTGTTTAGTTAAGTCCATCTCACTAGATATCTTCATTGTACTTTCCTCTATATTGAATGTTAAAATACTTTAGTTACTGGGTGTGAGCTCTACGATCTACTCATGGTAGTAATATTCCTTTCCTAATTTCCCTCTTTTCCCCTCATTACTGTAATTTCCTCCTTGTACTCCATACAAGCACTTTGCCACAGGTTTAGTGGAGTGTCCTTGTGTGATCCTCGGCTAATTTGGCCACCCACAACATTTAGATAGGATTAGGATTAGTTTAATTTCAATAATGGGAGATGTATCATTCAATACAGAGGGGCGTAACACCGTGAACGTTGGTGAGACACCTAATTTTTCACTCGCAAATTTTATCACCAAAAGTATTTGGTGACTCTACTGGGGAGATATTTTCCTAAGTGCACCCAAAAAAACATCTCGACCAAAAAAAATTTAAAAGTATATATTCGGAAAAATCAAATTTCAAAAAAAAATCATTTTTAAGGTGGCTCCATCAAGGAATGAACCTTTGTCACAATCATTTCACATATCACAATGAATAAATTCCCAAATTGGAGTGAAATACCAATGAGTGACAGTGAAGAAGAAGAAGAAGAAGGTTGTCGGGAAATTAATATTTTTGATTAGCTATGGTTCTGACCAATCTTTTACAAAAATGAAAATTCAAGAACAGAAAAGGGTCTCCTACTTCAAGCAACAATCTGCATTAGAAAAAGGAAGTATAAAGGAACTTTTTGATGAAGAAGAAAGTGTTGGGAGTACTTGACTAAGGAATAGTGATATGGTTCAATAACAAACCAAATCATGAAAATATGGAGGTAATCAATTCCCCAAAATCTACAAGTGGAAGCATATACTATAAATAAATCCAAATCAAAACAAAGTACACACACATAACACAACATGTGTCATGGTTCACCCAATGTGGGCTACGTCCACCAAAGATAGAGATCTCAATATATATAATAAACAAGAGTACAAATCAACTCTTCCCACAAGAGTACAATGCATCTTTCCAAGAGTATCGCATCCTCCAGATCTCTAAACGGATCTACATGAGTGCATTATAAACCATGCCTCTAAACCACCAAAGCATATCTCACATAACCAAGAACTACTGCATCTCTAAACTGCAACCAAGCTCTCATGTGAATCTATAAACAAGACCTCTCAAATGGGTCTACCAATGTGCAACCATAATTGTGCACCAAGAAGTAAGTCTCTCCTCCATCATTACATCAACTTATGCAAACAAGAAGACAACCTCCTCTACAATATCTGGATACTATCATGTACCCACAAGCTATCCAATGAGCTACAATACTAGATCTCTATGGACCAACAATACAACATGGTCTCATGGATCTACAATATAAGATCTCACAACAACATGTGGATCTACAAGAAGAAACCATATGTGCTTTGCATACTATGCAAGCCATTACATTGAGACATAACAATACAAAGGAAATATAGTAGAAGACATTACCCTCTTCTCACCATTCAGATGTACCTGTTATTTCCTTTTGTCCAACTTCTCTCCATGGAAGATATGTCTTCATGTAACCCTTCTTTCTTTCTTTTCTTCTTCATCCTCTCAACCAAGGATTCCACATGCAATAATAATCAATTACATGTAATTCTAACCTTCTAACCCTAGCTTTCTAGCTTATATAAGCTTATAAAAACTTAGGGAATCTTAGCTATGCATTTACAACCTTTAGATCACCTTTAAATCAAAGGTTGGATCTAATCCCACATCTAAAATAAAAACATAAATGCACAGTAATCGATGTCGGTTCCTCCCAAATGATTGATTCTAGTTCCTTGACCAAAGTCGGTTCCTCCCAGAGACCGATGTTGGTTCCTCGACCAATGATGGTTACTATGTAAACCAAAAAGTTTGTAAATCAACTATTTGTGAAGCAATTTAGCTCCACAACTCAACAATCTCCCACTTGGAGATAAATTGTTGAACATGTACCTGTACATTACCATCCTCTACATACCGTGAAGACCAACTATTCTTTACTTCAACAATTCTCTCAAAAATTAGGAAGATTAAACCATCTTCTAAAACCAAGAAGATAACAAACTATGACTTACCATATACCTGCACGAAGCTACTACTGATCTGTGATACACAAGCTATCCATACATCAAGCTCCCACTAAATCATAACACCAAGCCTCTCATGCAACCAAGCCACCATGACTAACACACCTGTAAGAGCTCCCACTCAAACTGAAATATTGATCTCCAATCGCAATCATAGCCATTCCTATAAAGCCATCCATGTTCTCCAACCATATATCCATGTCTCCATGCAACCACCAATGCAACTGAAAAAAGACAAGTCAAACTGGAATATGCATAAGAAAAACAAGATCCTGGGTAAAGACAACCCAAACGAGTTTTACATGCAATTAGTGGATGATCAATCCACAACACCTGCATAACTCAAAGAATCCAAACATTGCCTTCTATAAATCTAACCTTGTATAAACAACTTGCATGTCCAAGAAAACCATCTATAGAAAACATATCTATCATGGAGTAACATAGTAATAAGAGGAAATAAAAACATCCCCTACTCATTCCTCAAGGGCATCTCAATCATGCTCATAGGCATCCATGTGCAAAAAATATCTACATTATCATAGACTCACAAAACAGATTTATCCACGTGTATAAACTCACCATGTACAACTATCCATATCACCAGGCTCTCCAGAAGCTCCAAGTATTTCACCGACTAACTCCAAGCCACACATGAATCATGTGCTAATCAATGTCAACAACAACAACCATGTTAACCATGCTACTAATAACTAGTGCAAATACCAAAAAAAATGTCATCAACATACTACACAACCATCCAAGATGAAAACAAACAAGGGAAACATCAATAAACTATAAATACACATTATTGTCACACCTGTAACTTGTAACAAACATATTTTCCTTCTTTCACCCTTCAAACTCTAAAACATTGATCTCTCTTCTTAACCCAAGAAAAAACCATCAACTGTCATCCCATAAGGATATCCAGGCACTACAAAATAAAAACTAGAAGTGACTTCTCTATGCACTAAACACAAAATACTTGTAAAAATGTGACTGCCCTCTAAAACAACTTGTATCTCATGCCACTCTAAATAGTAGCATTATCCTCTCACTCCGCATGTGCATATGTGTCCAACTTTCAAATCCAACAACCATGGATTGCTCTCACTCAACATGAACTCCATACACTATCACTCATCACCAAGCTCAAAATCTCCAATATATATCAGTGAGAAATAAAATAGATGAAAGAAAATATAAAACCGATTCCCTTATTATCAAAGAATACTTCTACATCACAGAAGTTTGGACTTCTTGTGAAGTAGGCTAAACCACCTTATTTTCATCCATGTGTACTCAACATCTTTTGTTACCTACAACTATGTATAAACATGAATTTTCATTGAGGATCTCATCCTTAGACTAGATACCCTTGTCCTCAAGATTCCAACACATCCCGGAAATAAAAGTCAAACTCACCAAATATCCATGGTGCATATTTTACTTGTGCACACACTCCAAACATAATACTAGTTGCTTCAAACAAAATAAATAAAACATGAACCATATAGAGATACCTGAATCTGACCCAAGTCTCACTAGACTCACCAAGCCAACTCCATCCTCTTTCTGATTCAAACATTGAAGTGATCTACTCTGTTTCTTCCTGTACACTCTGTGCAAGAAACTTGATCCTCCAAACTAGACACTAAACCTTTCATGCCCTCATCAACCGCAAAAAATTGGTACAGATTACTACCATAGAGAACGACCTCGGTCTTCTAACCGATATCGGTTCCCTTGTGACCAATGTTGGTTCACCTTGATTGACGTTGGTGTTGTTGGAGTGACCATAACACCAATAATTTTTATAGTACACCAAACCAAGTGCCTACTCTGATTAAAGCTAATAGATGTGTTGAGTCGGTCATTTCAAGAAGCACCCAAATCTTACACAAAAATCTTTACAGCAATAATAATACATGCAATAAAACTACACCAAGATGAAATACATCACCTTACCAACACCAAGAAACTCAACCGCATCTTTAACCAAAGTACTTGCCTCTCTCTAATGGAAGCCCCATATTCATTCTTTTATATTCTCTTATGCCTCTAATGAAGCTCATGCATCTAACTACACCAAGGATGCATAACTGTTCCTGTATCTCTTACTCAGATCTGCAATCCCAAACATGCATGTGCAACCAAAACATACAAGCACTGCAATACCAAGATTAAAAACCATACCTCTATAATCTGGATCTACAATCTGACCAACATGTTTGTGCCTCCAAGAACCAAGGACACCTCAGCAATCAAGAAACATTCACTACATCTTCTAAAATTACTTCATATATGTGATTTTCTAATTAACAGTCACCGACATAGTGTATAACTAACCGATCGCGGTCACCCTGCCAATACTAGATAAGGAATAGTACCGACCGACATCGGTATATCATAGCGATGCCGGTCACTTTCATTTTCTAGCAACATTTAATTTCTAGCTCCCATTTGATCTTAAATCTCTCCCTACGATTTACACATCAGGTAAAACAAAACACTACTCTCATACAGCTATCAATAATACCACTAACAAAACCCTGACGAAAACCATTACTCTTAAAACTAAAGCCATCACTCTGATATCATTTGTTGGGAATACTTGACTGCGGAATAGTGTTATGATTTAATAAAAAATCAAATCATAAAAATACGGAAGTAAACAATTCCCCAAAATCTACAGCATTAGAAGCATATACTAGAAAATTCAAATCAAATCAAAGTACACACACATAACACAACATGTATTGTGGTTCACCCAATGTTGGCTACATCCACCAAAGATAGAGATCTCAATATATATAATAAACAATAGTACAAATCAACTCTTCCCACAAGAGTACAATGCATCTCTCCAAGATTATCTCCTCCTCTAGATCTCTAAACGGATCTACATGAGTGCACTACAAACCGTGCCTCCAAACCACCAACAGATCTCACATAACCAAGAACTACTGCATCTCGAACTACAACCAAGCTCTCATGTGAATCTACAAACAATACCTCTCAAATGGATCTACCAATGTGCAACCATAATTGTGCACCAAGAAGTAAGTCTCTCCTCCATCACTGCATCAACCTGTGCAAACAAGAAGACAACCTCCTCTACAATATCTGGATACTATCATGTACCCACAAGCTATCCAATGAGCTACAATACTAGATCTCTATGGACCAACAATACAACATGGTCTCATGGATCTACAATACAAGATCTCACAACAACATGTGGATCTACAAGAAGAAACCATATGTGTTTTGCATATTATGCAAGCCATTACATTGAGACATAACAATATAATTAAAATACATTAGAAGACATTACCCTCTTCTCACCATTTAGATGTACCTATTATTTCATTTTGTCCATCTTCTCTATCATGGAAGCTTTGTCTTCATGTAACCCTTTTTCTTTCTTTTCTTCTCCATCCTCTCAACCAAGGATTCCACATATAACAATAATAAATTACATGCAATTTTAACCTTCTAACCCTATATTTCTAGCTTATATAAGCTTATAAAAACTTAGGGCATATTAGCGATGCATTTACAACCTTTAGATCTGTTATCTAATTTTCATTGCACGCTAAGATTAGATAACAAGCGATTCCTACTTTCCCGCAGATTTTGAATCACACCAAGAGTCAAGCCTTTGAAAATACAACCGAATCCACGATTAAAGCCAAGTTAGGACAATCCAAAATCAAAAGGAAGCAAAAGTCTCACAGACAATGACAAATGTCAACATGGCATGAGTTCCAAAATCAAAGGAAGCGGAAGCCTCAAACCCCGGGGCTTACACATGGAGTCAACTCGTAGATGACCCAGATAAAGTAAAATTCTTCACAATGATATGTGTCCGGCTCATTAATTACCCAAAGGAAAGTGGTCCGATTGCAAATAATGCTAGGTGTCAACCTAATGCACTCCCAAAAGCTACAAAGGAAGCAGAGACCCTAGAGAATTGCTTAAACTCCACGTGGATTTCATAATAAATTGGCTCCGAGTTCGAGGCGATTTGTTAAAAGATTAGAGATAAGCCAAAATCCACGTAGTGGCAATTATGGCACCTATATAAAAATTTTAAATTTTCAGATATTTTGAAAATATCAAAGGCAAGGGATCATTCACTTTAGTCTTTCAGGGATAAAGTTAATGCATAGTCCCATACGAAGAGTGCAACCTAGGAATACTTAATTTTTTCACCTGCATTCAAAGGGTCCTTCTCATAAAATAACATAGATAGGCACCACTTGAATCATGAGCTCAGGACCCATTGCATAAGCAATTAAATATCCAAATATGTAATAATGATTTGGAAGAATAAGTCTACTCTCAAGGGAGCATTGCACAAAATAGTTAAGAGATGCATTAAATAGGCATGGCTCTCACTCTTTAAAGAACAAATAATGGGAAAGTGTGACAAAGATATCAAAAATCTATTTTTGTCACTTCACATTATTTATCATAATTAAAATAGTTTGAGAAGGGTCTCTCACGTCCTTCTCCTCCTATATATTGAAACAAAGGACTTCAAAATAAAAGGAGACACTTTTGGAGTTAGTTTCTTCTTTTGTCTCAGTTCTTCTTCATAAAAGGTAGGAGGCTGGAGCTTTAGCCTTCTTTCTGAGATTTGTAATGGAATTTTACCTCTTATCTATTGTAATATTGTGCACGTTGTTTGGAGTAATATAATATGCCCTATGATGCAATTCATCCATCCTTTACATAATCTGTATTATCTCTGATAGCCTTTATTTTGACATAGATAATTGTGCACATTTTGGTGTTATTGCTATCTTTAGAAGTTGTGCTTGGATAGTTTGGAGTAGTGTTATATGTGGATCATCTCTAGTCTATGGTGCATCTTGTCCACCCTTTTCATTGCCCACCTTTTCTCTATTTTAGCCAGTTGTGTTACGAGTTAACTCTTTCATTTTTCGGTGCATCGCCCCCATTTAAGTTTAAAGTTTAGTTCATTTTCTCTAACCCTCAACTCATATCCAAAAGAAGAGCCAACTTCTTTAAAATCTAGAGGTCACCTTAGGGCATACATCCCACTAACCTAAGGTTTCCTACAACTTTGATGGATCATCTCGCTAAGGATTACCTTCATAATTTTCTGCACGCTCGGTGGGACGACTCATAGCGGTATTTTATCATTACATTAACTAGCCTGTTCTTGGTAAATCTTAATATTTAATGGAGATAGTTGCAGAGCATATCCGCAACTCCGCATGTTCCAAAAAAATCATTACAAAATCTTGCAGACCTCCCTCTCATCCATTTCCACTCATATTTCTTTCCATGTCTTTCATTTCTCTTCATCCTGGATTTTGCAATCATGGCTTCATTACCACTATGGGATCCACATTTCTAGCGGTATCCTCAGTATCGAATGAGTGGCGTTCTTCCCCAAACCAGACAGCATAACTAGTTTCAAAGTCACCATGGTGACCCAGATGAGCAAAGTCAAAACCAGTTTGACTATGAAACCAATCAAGAAAACGGGCACACATTTGATCACTACGAACAATTAGAAGAGGTTGGTCTACTTGAGAAGATAGCACAAATAGAAGCAGGCATGGTTCAATCTCGGGCTATGGTGCAAAAATGGAGGCATTCAAAACAGGATGTCGAGCTCCTTGTCCATGGGTTGGCCATGTTCCTTGACATTATAGCTCACAGGAGAAGCTTAGTGTTTTAGAAGAAGCACTACCTCCACTTCTACAATGGATCAAGGGTATTGAAATATATGGTCAAAGCATGAGACAAGCTTGTCAATGGGAGAATCAATCACCGGCTCTTTATTCATTTCCCATCCCACCACAAGCTTCACCATACCATACCGCTCCAAATTTCAAGTCCCCTTCTCCATCTCCAAGCCATCCATTCCACCCTTCCCCTTTCTTCAAGCATCTATACCCCTCGCACCAACAAGTAATGGCTCCAAATCCAAAAGAAGAGGAGCATATGGTGAGAAGTGATACGAACTCGGAGGTTTGTATCATGAGCTAAGAATTCAAGAAGCTGTAGACATTGCCTCTGTTTTTCCTCCCCACAAAGCAGAGCCCTAGAAGAGTTTGGTCCAACGGGATTCATATTGCAAGATGAAGCCACACATGATGGAAAATTTGCAGACTCAAAATCCATCATACAAAAGTGGGAAACTTTGACAGAGGAGGAAGAAGATAAGTTTGATTTCTTATCAGATTTGGGGGATGCCTTGATGAAGAAGAGCCTATGGAAATTACAACCTTTCTTTGCTTCATCAACCCTACAATAAAAGAAACCTTCTGCTCATAACAGTTCCTTGGAACTAGTCCAAGGGCTCTAGAAAAAAGTATCATTGAAATATTTTTAATTTCAATCGAAGATCTGGATTTACCAGTGAAGCTGCTAAAAATAAGGAGGGAGGAGATAAGGATGACACCCTTCAGGGAATCCTCGTAAAAATCCATCGTTCCAAAATATGCAATCCAAAACAACGGGCGAGAATGAAGGTTAGACCAACCCCCCTCTAGAGTATGGTCCTCATCAAGACCGAGGAAAATGTCAATACCATTCATGCTCACTTCAAGACATGAGTATAGTTTTAAAGGCCCCAAAGGTCAGCTACGACACCTCCAACTAAAAGATGAACATCTCGAGGAGGTATTTATTACATTTCATTGATACCATGGGGGAAGAGTGAAAGGTAATTTTTCACTCTTATTACAGGCCATTCCTATAGCTAAATTAATTGTATGGTTGCACTTTATAAGGAAGGGAAGTTATTTATCCCTGTCACATTTCAAGTTTTGTTTAGCTTTTTCAAAAACTAGTTAGCTTAGGAGTAGGAGTAGATTGCTTTCTACAAAATAAGTGTGTACGCACACTCTACATGACTCATTTGAGTCATGTATGTTTTGTCTCTTTTTATAGGCCCACATTTGTATTACTCCATTAAGAGGCACCAGATTCCCCAAGGAGACCCCAACTCGCAGGAGAATTCACAATTATCTGTAGCGGTTGTAGTCTTCACTCCAAGAAAATGCAGAGAAACTAAAATCAGTCAACGAGGTGACATTGTGGATTTTTAAACTTTATAATCTCACAAAAACAAATGACAGAGTTTTCCTTATGAGATTAGGAAAGCACAAGGATCAACTAACATTGCAGAGGCTCAACAACCCTTCAGAAACTATAGACCAAGTTCAAGATTAGCTCATAACACGGCCCGGACCCAATGGATAGTGGGATATTGTGGGTTCTTTCCATTTAGCAGGCTAATGGTCCCCGTGAGTCACCAAACTATTATCTAATTTCCGTTGCCCGCTAAGATTAGATAACAAGTAGATTCCTACTCAATCAAGGTTCCTACAGTTTCAAATCACACCAGATTCAAGCCTTTGGAAATACAATTGAATCCATGATTAAAGCCAAGATTGGGACAATCCAAACTCAAAAGGAAGCAACAATCTCACAGATAGTGCCAAATGTCAACTTGGCATGAGTTCCAGAAAGCAAAGGAAGTGGAAGCCTCGAAGCCCCATGGGCTTACATGTGGATTCAATTGTAGATGACCCATCCAAAGTAAAATTCTTCACAGTGATATGCGGCAGCTCATTACTTACCCAAAGGAAAGTGGCCTGATCACAAATAATGTCAGGTGTCAACCCAACACACTCCCAGAAGCTACAATGGAAGCAGAGACCCTAGAGAAGCACTTGACCTCCACGTGGATTTCATAATAAATTGGCTCCAAGTTTGAGGAAGATTGCTAAAATATTGGCAATAAGACAAAATCCATGTAGGGGCAATTATGGAGCCTATCTAAAAAATTTAAATGTTCAGATATTTTGAAAAGATCAAAGGCAAGGGGTCATTCAGATGGTCTTTTCAGGGATGAAGTTAATGCATAGTTCCGTGCGAAGAGTGCGAACCTGGGAATACTTAATTTTTTCACCTCCATTCAAAGGGTCATTATCATAAAATAACATGGATATGTGTTGCTTGAATCATGAGCTCAGGACCCAATGCATAAGCAATTAAAGATCCAAATATGTAATAATGATTTGGAAGAATAAGTCCACTCCAAGGGAGTTGGTTGTAAAATAGTTAAGAGATGCATTAAATAGGCATGGCTCTCACTCTTTAAAGAACAAATAATGGGAAAGTGTGACAAAGATCTCAAAAATCTATTTTTGTCACTTTGCACTATTTATCATAATTAAAAGAGTTCGAGAAGGGTCTCTCACGCCCTTCTCCTCCTATATATTGAAACCGAAGGCTTCAAAATAAAAGGAGACACTTCTGGAGTTAGTTAGTTTCTTCTTTTGTCTCAGTTCTTCTTTTGTAAAAGGCAGGAGGCTAGAGCTTTAGCCTTCTTTTTGAGATTTGTAATGGCATTTTTCCTCTTATCTATTGTAATATTGTGCATGTTGTTTGGAGTAATATAATATTCCTTGTGATGCAATTCGTCCATCCTTTGCGTAATCTATATTATCTCTGATAGCCTTTATTTCGACGTAGATAATTGGTGTTATTGCTATCTTTAGAATTTGTGCTTGGATAGTTTGGAGTAGTGTTCTGTGGATCATCTTTATTCTATGGTGCATCTTGTCCACCCTTTTCATTGCCCACCTTTTCTCCATTACGACCAGTTGCATTACGAGTTAACTCTTTCACTTTTTGGCACATCACCCCCATTAAGTTTAAAGTTTAGTTTGTTTTCTCGACCCTCAGGCTCAAATCCAAAAGAAGAGCCATCTTCATTAAAATCTGGAGGTCACCTTAGGGCTCACGTCCCACTAACCTAAGGTTTCCTACAACTTTGACAGTTTGACCACTAAGGATTACACAACAAGATCACCTCTAAATCAAAGGTTCGATCTAATCCCACGTCTTAAATAAAAACATAAACACACAAGTAACCGATGTCGGTTCCTCCTAGGTGACCAATTTCTGTTCCTCTCAAGTGACTAATGTTGGTTTTCTAACCAATTCCATTTCTACTGTGTAAACCAAAAATTTTATAAATTCGGTATTTGTGAAGCAATTTAGCTCCAAAACTCAACAGAAAGCAAGGAGCTATTGAAGAAGATTCAAAAAATATAAAGATAATGTGTGAAGCCCAAGATTTTTATAGGTAATACTCTCAATTGTGTACAATTGAATGAAAATCTTGGGTCCATGTCTTTCATCACCCTCCCCTGGGATGATTTCCTTGCATATAGAAATGACAAAATGGGAGCCTTAAAAATTGAGTATATGGAAAGAATCATAAGCACTATGCAAGGAAATTCTAGTCCACAAATCTACCTCAAATTCTGAATATGTTGAAGCCTTGCGAGATATGTACAAGCAACTTGAAGCAGCCCATAGCAAGGAATAAGAAGAGGATATTTTCTTATGGAATAAGATCCCGAGGAACTTTCACACTACAGAGTATTCATCCCTAAAAGGTTCTTGAACATTTCTAAATAAAATCATAGCCTTGAGCCTTTCGATGAAGATAAAATCAGCACTATGGAAGATGAGGAAGGACGAGAATGATGCAACATCCACCAAAGAATACTTTGCAATACCATGCAGCTCACTATAAGATTGAGAACCTTGCCCTTTTTGTTCTACTCTCTAGATGGATTCCTAACATATGGTGATGAAGAAATGAACATTTTGAAAAGAGAATATGTGGAAAGGCTTCATAACATAATAGAAGGAAATTTTGACCCCAAATCCTATCATGAAATTTGGAGGTATGTTCTAGCTCTGTAAGGAAGGTATGAACACCTTGAATCACTTCGTGTTGTCAATAACGAAGAAACTCAAGAAGATCTTAATAATTGCCCATACTAGAAGGTATTCATCCTCGGGAGATTCTTGGACGCTCCTAAATAATATCTTATCATGGAACCTTTCGACGAAAACCAAGGAAACATCATGGAGGAGCGGGTAGAAGACATGGAGATGGAACCACCATTCATTAATTCTTTTTGGCTCGAGGCACAACCCATTAGGAGGATAAATGGATTCAAAGGAAGACTCTTGTTGCATGATGGATGATTCAATGCTTTCCAAAGACTCCATCAACAATGAGGAAATACAAGATGATGGATTTGAGGTAATCATGGATAATCCCCTTTCAAATTTTTATCTTTCGATTAATGATGGAATGGATATATGTGAAGAAGTACAAGAGAACCATCCTCCATCCTGACCAGTATGATGAATTCAAAATGATCATGGAAAATCTACCTCCTATTTTTATTTTGTGAGTGATGTAGGAATGTTGAATGAAGAAATAGAGACAGTTGAAGAATCAAATTTCCTTCTTGATTCAATCATGGATGATCAAATGGAAGAGGCCCACTTCCTTTTTGAAGCCGAGGAGAATGAACAATTTGAGCACAACATCTTCTCACCCAAGGAGCAGAATGATCATCACAGTGAGTATGAAGGCTTTCATTATCCATATGAGCAATAGGATTCAATAATGGATAATCAAGATGTAGCTGAAAATTCTTCCCATATTGTTGCCTCAACATGGTTCTCTTCTTCATACCAAGAGGAGGATGATATGGATTTTGAACTTGAAGGAGTACCCTTCCCACAAAGCATGGACCTCTTCTCATTGTCAGAAGGTTTCATGAATCAATTATGCACGTTCTTGCAAGGAAGTGAATCTTGGGAAATAGAAAACATGGAATAAGTGAATGGGGATATTTCAAGTGAATCATGGGTGTGTATGGATCAGCTTTTCAAACATATCCCGAATTACAATGCGATATTTTTCCAATGAAGTTGATTATGATTCAATGGAAAACTTGGAAGAACCATCGGTGTAAGACATCTTGAAGGTTGCAAAAGAAACTAAAGATCCTCAACTTAGACTTGAAAAGATAGGTATGAATCACTTTATACTTCTCATTTTGACACACCAATTTTGATGTTGAGATGGAGCCACTGGATGAACTTGATGTCTTCCTCGATGCCTTGGTTGGCGAGAGAAAATGTAAAAGCATTTATTTTTCTTACACACATTGTGAAATAGGTTTATAAATGTAAAATAAGTAAGTTTCCTAAATCTCATTTCAAAGGTACCTGATCTTGAAGACAACATCTATGACATAGAGGAAGGTAGTAGGGAAAATGTTGAGTTGACTTGCATTGAAGAGAGTTATTCGAACAAAGTGAAAAGTTGCAATATTCTTGGGAGTGTGCTCAAGATCAACTTGTTCCCACCACTTCAAAATGCTCCTATGACCTAACCAAGGATTGTAGTTTTGAGTGTGACACCGAGACCAAATTTGAATGGATGGATATCAATCAAGATGGCTACGGACAACAAAGTGAGAATGTGCATGACTCTCGTGAAGTAATTCAAATCAAATTGCACTCACTTCCCAAGATCCAATGTGTTTTGAACATATTTTCATACTGCATCAAGCTCTCAAGGATGATGAAGGAATTTCATTTGATGATGTGGCACACATTCTAGAAAACACTTTCTCATAACAACAAAGTGGGATATTAAGATAATTTTTTGAATGGGAAGAAAATCCATTTGTTCTCACTCCTTCCAAAGTCCTCACTAATTTAAGATAACATCGAGAGGAAGCCTCAAAATGCAAGAGTTTCGAGATGGTGACAAAGTTTTCAATGGATGCAATAATTTTCTCAAAGCACAAGATATCAATATGAAGATGGATTCTTAGTGTGACTTCTTCTTCTCAATCCATGTAAAGCCATGACAAGATCATGATACGATTATACAATGACTTTTGTGTTTGAAAGGTCGATCTGCATCTGTTGTTCCATGATGGCATGTACTTTTCTCAACTTTGTTGTCGTGTGTGTGTAAATTCTCTCGTTGCCTCTATAAACATCCTCCTCTGTAACATAGTTTCCATTTTTCCATTGCTTTTTGTTTCCCCATTTTTTGTGTTTTCCTTCTTTTTTGTGTTTGTGTGTGTGTGTTCAATAAAGCAAGTTGTGTAGTATATCTTTCCGATGACTCTAAAATCCCAACGGATAAGGCATTAATAGGTAAACTGAAATTGATATTATATAGTTCTCATGTTATTTCCTCATTTTCTCGATCCACAACATTTCCCAAGCTAGTTTCGTGCAAATGTGCAACAAGAAAATTCTCAATTTTCAAGCATGACAACCATACCCTACCCAAAAATTTTCACTCAAAGGTCATCCTGAGCCCTCCTTCATATCACCTTAATCCCCAAGTCATTCCTACACCCTCTCTAAATTATTCCAATGTGTCTTTTTGGTGTTTCCATAGGTGATTTATGGGTACCAGTCATTCCAAGTGCTTTTAAAGCAAGATCCATCAAGACAGCTTTTTGACAAGCTTGGGAAAGGTTATTCTCTAGTCTTCTCAAAGCTGGTACACACCCCCAGTAGAATGAAAGGCATGAACTCATCAAGTAGATGTACCAGAGATCCGATAATGTTTTTAATCAGTTTTGAAATTTTTGGGATGTTTCAAAAGTTTCGGAGAAGTCTCAACAAAAGTGGGTCTTGGAGGCCTAAGCGATGCACGTGTCAAAACATCTCATGAGCTTTGGGAAAAAATTTCAAGAGCTCTGTAAGGAGTTAGGATCCAAAAAACTATCTTTCTAAATATAATTCAGATCCCTAGATATTATTGGTCTCATATTTTTCACAACACCTAAGTGTATTCTTTCTACAACCTATTTTCTGCATGCACAACCTTAAATCCTGAACAAAAATCCTATTTTTTAGGGAATAAATGGAAGAATAAAGAGTTGATATTCCCACCATTGGATTCATAATATCATTTTAAGGTGTAATTATATAAAAATTCATCATCAAACTCCTCTGAGAGCTCAAGTTATGGTCTTGAAAAGTGGTGCCCCAAGGTAAAGCTTCAGGTGTTAGCCAATTTCTTGCATTGAAATTTGGACCAATGGGAGATTGGTGTAATTTTTTGCACCAAATGCACCAATTATTTGGTTTACATGGTGCAAGAAAATTCATCCCCCTCCCAGTTCAGCCTCTGGACTTCAATATGACCAATTTTGAGCCCCTTTTGCAAGTTTAAGCCCATGAGCTTCTTTTCCATGCTCATCGCTCCACCCAAACACAAAGAACCATGTGGCCCAATAAGCATGGGGTGAATTTTTTTAAACCTAGTGCACAAATCCATTGGTTTAATTGGTTCACAAAAGTGTGACCCTTTCCCAAACATAAAATATGAAAAAAATTCTAACTTCTTTGTTGTTACATACATTCGCTTATTTCTTCCTTCCTACACACACACACATCTGTGAAAGCTCCAACTACCGGAAATCCTTTACCCTGCCATTTTTATTGCTTCCACAACATTTATACCACCTTAAACATCTTTCTTCCAATATTCAATATTTCTACAACACTAAGAAATCAAGATATTTGAGTAAAATCCATGAATGTGAGTTGTCGAAACCCTAGGGCCAAAAATCAAACAATTCATCATATCTCCCTAACCATGCATCGATCCTTATGAAAATTTGATAAAATATTCTCATCCAAATTTATTGAAGCTAAAATAAACATAAATTTGAAAGAAATCCCTGATTTTTATGGAATCCATTTGAAAAAAATTCCTAGGGTGTTCTTCCTTCATTTATCGTCAATCCTGAAGCGGTTTGACTTGAAAATATGAGCGAGAGACTCAAGAGAAAAATCCCAAAAGAATTAAAAAAATCATCAATCCGATACTTAAAATTTAAGCTTCTAAAAATAACAAATGATCCTAGTTCACACTTTCCATTTTTAGTAAGTTTCCAAAAATGGAAAACTCTCTCCAGAATAAAGAACAAGAAAAACATGCAAACTAAAAATTAGGGCACGTGGGTAAAAAAAGTCCAAAAAGAAAAAAATAAAATTTCCAAAAATATAAATTGCTTTGAATTGACCCTAAGACATTTGTGACAATCCTAGAATGTGAAGGGAGTACCTCGGAGAAAGAAACAAGGTGAAAAAATGACACTTCCCAAAATAGCAGCTCCTAGGACCTAGTTTCCAAAAATAGCAATTTTCGGTTCCAAGTGCAAAAAGTTGCTACCATCTCTGTAGTAACTTATATCACTGATTTTTTTCATCCTCACATGGTTTCAATATGGTTTCATAGCTCAAATAATTCAATTTATCCTTCTTAGAGGTCTTAAGGCATCAAATTTGTGTTCGAAGTAGGATTGAGCATTGCAAGGCGTAGCAGGTGGATCTATCACCATCACCCGGTGAGTTGGGTGATTTGAAGTAATTTGGTCTAGATGAGTTCAATGAGTTAATAATTTCATCAATCAAGTGTCAAGGAGGATCGTCATGAGAAATTCATGTGACCATCTCGAGCTCACATTAGAAGATCCTGAAACAGTGTTTTTAAACACTCTTTTCATGGTCCAAGGTGTCTGTGCATCATCATCATCGACAATCTCTTCATTAAAATTGAAGGTGTCATCATTCATGCTATGGAGCAACATATCCCTTCTTCTTTATTTCTCCCCTTTATAATTCTTTTTTGGGAATAATCATTGTATTTTGTCTCATTCATTTAAGTGACTTCATAAAGTAACATTGTAAAATTCCCTTTAATTTATAAAAGGGAACTTATTTCTCACTTCCTAGGAAGGTGAAAAGTCACGAGTGGAATGAGACAATGAAGATTCATGTGGGGGTAGCGAAGATCCAATCCACATTGTCATAAATTGGGATGGTATCTCCATTCCAAAAGATCCTGAAAATTACATTCTGAAAATTATGTACTTTATAACAATAGTGGATTATAATATGTTGTTAGAATTTGTGCCATAAATATACATAAAATAGAGCTACATTTCTTATACATGCTTTCTTCTTTTCCCCTTTCTTTGTACAACGTGTAAATTCCAATCAAGGAATAGAGTTTCTACTTTCCAAGATGCATGAATGTGTGCAACTTTCTATGCATGGTTTCCTCTCATCATTGACACAATAAGCATATTTGTTATAGGCATCTCATGTTTCTTCCATTTCCCTCATTTATGCACTTTGAAAGCATAGTGATGTAAGATCTTTGTATCTTTTGTAGATGAATCTGAGAACTTGGTGTCTGTTTTTCCATCTCACTAGATAGCTTCATTGTGTTTTCCTCTATATTGAATGTTAAACTACTCTGTTATTGGGTGTGAGATCTGTTATCTACTCATGGTAGTAATATTCCTTTCCTAATTTCCCTCCTTTCCTCTCATCATTGTAATTTCTTCCCATGTACCCTATCTGAAGCACTTTGTCAAAGGTTCATTGGAGTGTCCTGTGTGATCCTAGCCAATTTGGCCACCCACGACATTTAAATAGGATTAGTATTAGTTTACTTTCAATAATTGGAGTTGTATAATTCAATGCGAGAGGGGCATATCCCCGTGAACATTGATGGAGACACCTAATTTTCCCATGTGACAAATTTTCTCACCAACAAATTGTTAGTGATAAATAAGTAATGCACACATAAATAGCAACTAGGAAAGAACATATAGGAAAACAAAAAACAAGGACACAACGAGTAGTTGGTTGCATACATGGGACACCACTCAGGATGTCACAAGATAATTGGATCCATCAAGGATTGTGCAAACAAGGTATCAAGAAAACATAGGGCATAGCCCATAAATAGTGGAAAACAAAGTACAAGACAAATCAGAAAATCATGATTAGAAGAATTATTGCAAGGAAAATTCTACACATGAATAACATGTTAGCATGTTAGGAAAGATAAATAATATGCGAAAATATAATATTTGAATATAGGAATGAAAATGTGCAATATTGTAATGATAGAACCTGATAGTAAGTGAGAAAATGTATATGGCTCCTGGAGCCTCGGTGGGGCCCAGTAATAGATGGGACCAAGCATCATACATTGTGGAATAACATGTAAGTGGCTGCATTTCAAAATACCATGTGAACATGCATGTTTGTATGAAAAATGATAAATCATACTATGAACCATAGTAACATGATAAGCAAAGGTACAACATAGAGTAGTATAAGAAAGGAAGAATGTATCCAATCAAGATCTAAGCTAATATTTTTCATTGTTTGATTGAAAATATATAAAATAAAACTAACTATAAGGGAGGAATAAGGATTCCCCTAGTTGTGTGTGTAAAGTGAGGTCCAAATGAAGAAACCATCAACTAGTCAAGTATAAACTAGGAACAAGAGTGTTTCATTGGGTGGAGTGGGGAAATTAGGATGCCCCAAGTGTGAATGCCAAAACTATATATGCAATGAGAGTACTATGCGAGGAAAATTATTAGTTGATATAAAGGACTATGCATGTGAGCATGATCTAGGGTCTGATGGTCATGGGAGAGTGCATGAGGCCAAGTATATGAGATAGGTCTAGATCGAGCATTTGGAGAAATAGAGTGTGAAATATGTCTAGATGGAGCATGTGAAGCATATGATTTACTCTTATAATGTGGGATATGGGATCTATATATGCGTAGGCCTATGAGTGTTATCCATATGTGAATTAAACTCATATTGATGTGCAAAAAGTTCCACAAGAGGAGCGAGGATCCATATACCATAGGAAACGCCAATGCTAAGGAGAAATTATGAATAGGATAAGATTATTTAAGAGTGGTAGAAATTTAATGTGGGATGGTTGGAGGGTCCAAGGACAAAGGTGTTTGTGGTGGAATGCCTCGAATAGTAATAAGATGGCACTAATGGATGAACTTAAGGCATAATTGAACAATAGAAGGCACTTCTTTGGTTTCCAAGAGCTAAGGGAGTCCTAAGAGCATGTCACAATGCATAATAATAGATCCATAGTAAATGGAATAGAAATAGTAAGAGGCCATATAGTAATGGGTATAATAACATGGCCATACGAAGTGGGAGACTTGTGTGTCATCTGAGATAAAGGGAAACCAATTAACTACAAGAATAATAATGAGCATGTATTGTGCTTGAATGTAGGATGTACCATAACATTTTTAATGGCATGTGGCCCAACAAAAGCATCGATATATAATCAATGGGAGGAGAATAAGGCATAAAAATCAGCATCATTGAAAGTGATAGCAGGTGATGTGATATCAGTAACACCAACAAGGAATCCAAGGGGATGATATGAAGAATCGGAGGAGGTACTTGTGTGGTAGGTATGATTAGAAGATGACTCAGGGGTTGACTTGTCATGCTTAAGTAATGGGTCATTGAAGATTTTTAACTTGTCATTGTCATTGGTAGATTTAGAAGTCGAAGCATTGGATTCAAGAAACTAGATATCATTATTTTCAATGAGATCTTGAATCAAATGGTGAAGTTTAAAACACTTATCGAGTAGAATGTCCATTACATCTATGGTAATCATAATGTGCATTCTCATCAAAATTCTTGTCATAGGGCCTATTAGGATCATATTCGAGAGGAGTTGGAAGATAAATCAGATTGCCTTTAATGAGTTGGGTCAATAGCATATGTGGAGGATAAGTCAATTAAGTAAATATACATTGAGGGCTTGGATCTTAAGCTTAGGAAGTTGAGAAACAACATTGATAGTAGGATTAACATCATTAGACTTGGGTCTAAAGGGAACCTTTCTTGGAAATTTAGAAGAGGAATGATCGAGTATTAGAACCATATTTGAGTTTTCCAAAATAAAGTAGCTTAGTCTCACGAGTCTTAAAGGTATGTCATAGATGGTCAAAGGAATGATAGGAATAAAAAAGCACACATTCTTGTAAAGGAGGAAAATACTTTAAATAAATAGATCTTGCAATTCAGATTCAACTAATACATTGTTCATTTTAGAAATATTGTTCTTATAACATAATACATAATCACTAAGATGTTCATTAGATCCTTGTTTAATTTTAGCCATTTGTGCATAAGATATTTTTGTTCCAATATTCATAGAAAAATGAGCTAGAAACAAATTAGAAAGAGTAATAAATGATTTAACAAGAATGCAAGGGAAATTCATAGAACCATCGTAAAGCATAATCTTATAAGCTCCTAGGAAATAACTTGGTCAAGAGGGTGTCATCACACACATAGTCTAGGCAAGCAATGTGAAAGGATCTAAGGTGCTCTTGAGGATCTCCATGGCCATCGAATAGAGGAAACTTTGGTGAAACAAAATTGGTAGGGAGTGAATAAGAAGACACTTTGGGTGCAAGAGGATTGTGAAGAAGAAGTGAGGAATCAAGGGATGGGGAGGAAGAAGAAGTAGTTTGTTGCAACTAACAAAATTTTTCTTGTAAATCATGATAAAGAGACTCTAAAGCATGAGTTAGAAGAACTAGGTTGAATGTGTGAGATAAGAGGAGAAGAAAGATTAGGATTGGGTGTGGAAGTAGGAATATGGTTGGTAGAAGCTCCCACATTGGTAGGAGGGGAGGAAAAAGGGATAAAAGATGTGGTAGTAGTATAAATAGTGGTGCCAAGTGGAGCGGTAGTAATCCTTTGGGATTCCTCACATAAATGAAAAAACAACAGGTCTAGGTTTTAGGATGCTCAACAAGATAATAATTGATTTCATTGAGATCCTCAGTAGAAAATTCACAAGAGGTTACAGATCATGATGAGAAGGGATCCAACAAGATAGGTGTGAAAAGATGTCGGGTTCACTAAATGATTTAATAAAAATAAATCGAATCTAAGTACACTTGCTGATCGAGATAGATAAAACAGTAAAATGTAGACACTAGAAAATTCACCTTGCACATGAGGTCCCTTATTTGAAAACACAAAAACATCATAAAATACAAAAGGAAAAAAAAACAATAAAACCCCACAAAATGGGGATAAAAGACAACTCACCACCTATTTACTAACCCTCACCCACTCACATTTAATTATGTCCCATCACACCTACCCATGTACATGCCCAATGCACATTGCACCCATGTGTGTCCCACTCCCTTATGCACTCCAAATCTATAAAATCACCCTCTCACACATCATTTCATCTCTCTTAGCAACTCTTGACATCCTATACTTGATTTTTTTTTCTCTCTTGCTCACATATCTTGGTTTTGCAGGTCTTGAAGAAGGAAAGGTGAAGTCAAAAAGGATAGGTATGACTTTTCACAACACTATTCTAGAGAAATATCAACACATGTAGGAATCACAATGCGATTGGCTTGCAATCTCCATGTGATTCTCGATGAAATGCAACTATGATTGTCTTGTGATCTGAGTCAGGTATACTTGTCATTTAATTTATTGTTTTGTCATTTTACATCAATAAAATATATTTTATCTCCTTAAAAGGGTTAGGGATCTGACTGAGGCAGGTCCCCTAACCACAAAAATAACTAACATTTTTCAAGTGTGCTTGTGTGCAGTTTTAGATTCAAATCTAAAAGATTTTTACTAACTTTATTCAATAAAATAAACTATAATCGTTCCTCTCTTTACAATGGAATCATACGCTTGTTCTATTTTAGTAGCATTGATTTGGGGTTTTCATATTAATTAATCCATCTTGCATGTGATCCAAATCTAGGAATACATAAATAAGAAAGATCAAGAAAGGAAATACAAACAAGAGTGACAGATAGGGTTTATAGAATGACCCTCTTGTAACTATAGGTTTGGACTGATTCTGGGTTGGTGAATGATCTAGAATAACTAATGGTGGACTATGTAAGCTATGTAGTGATATCGTGATCTAGAAACTAATAGACGAATCGCTTAGAATGGGATAGGGACGCTAAGGCGCTAGTATCTATTCTAGAAACCTTTGTCATTTATGGAATAGCTTGGGATCGGTTCTTTATTTCTTTCTTTTGTCACTTCTTGTTTGATTTGGGTCATGTTAGGTTCGTTACACCTCTATTCTATCACACATGTACACGAAAAAGAAACCCTATTTACCTATGCAATACTCAAACGCACATTAGATGAATAAAAATATGCATATGCTTGAGTCGAATGACCTCGGGGTCACCCAAATGTGATTGTCACTTTGAGTGCTACACTTCATTCCAGGACTCAATGTAGTTCTAGTGTGTGTGTGATTGAAATATTGTCCCTTGAGTTAGGATGCCCTATTGTCGATCACATAAAGAATAGCGGAGCTCTGACTACTTTGACCTAATGTAAAATGTTTGGTATGAAATTTAGAATAAACCCTCCTATGCATTGAAGTGTGTAGTCCTAAAAATACATTCCTTGATGTAGTAGATAGAAAATATTAGCTCCTTGTAATAGTATGTGCCTCTTGAAATGCTTTCCCCCTAATGAGGTTAAATAAGACATGTATATATACGATTACTTTGCTTAAATTTTATCGTTAACAAGTGAAAGACCGATAAAAGTGATAAACAAATATCGAAAGATGTAACATCCAAAAAATCAACAAAAGAGAGAAAGTGGACAAAAGTGCCCAAAGGGGCAGTGGCGCTCAGCGCTCCTGTCCTAGTGGGTGGTCCTTTGCAAGTTGTTCAAAAAGGTAAACAGTGAAATCAGAGCTAATAAAGATGCTAGATAATATTTGAAATTGCAAGTTGCAAGTTATAAATAGGAAGCAATAAAAATAAAAGCAATTTCAAAGCAAAGTAAAAGGATTTTTTAATGACTAGCTCTTTTGCTTAGGAATCATGCATATAAATTAAGTATTTAGAGGCTAGATGTACATAGTAAGTGTGTGATTTAGTGACTACATATTCCTACCATGTTTAGAATTCTACCACATTTTGGTTGAGTGTACGGGACATGGAATTTTCTCTTACTTTATTGATTTCTCGCATCTTCCTTTTCATGAAGGGTAGGGTCACTCTCACTTCGTGAGAGGTGTGCTGAGGATCTATAATGTTTGTGGTTGGAGGTATATTTCTCGGATGATATTATTTCTCTCATGGTGTAGTTCAACAAGTAATATGGATCTCTAACGATAGGTGATGATTTTATTGCAATGACATTGTATTTGTATATGGTGCTTTATCTATTGCATAATATATATTCGAGAAAATGAATTGTAAACATTGTAATTGAATGTTGAGTGCCATGTTGTATCATAAAATTCTTTATAAAAACGAAACCAATATTTCACATGTAATAAAAGATGGATGTTATACTTTATATGCAAAAATATGTAATGATGTACATATGTGGGGGTAGATGCGGGATAATGGAGGTCAAAAGGGGGGATAAGTGGCCATTTTTTTTCCTAAAAACAACAATACATGACCTTGGAGAGACTTTTAGAGGCACCTATTCAAATAATTTTTTGATGACATAAGAAGATAAATTGTGAAATTTTGAATCTAGTTTCTAAATATGTAATTTTTTGCAATACCCAAATGAGATAAGTATGTGAAATTTACTCATTTATAACAATGACATAGTAATTTTTGTGAAAACATAAAACAAAGGTGCATGTGTATGGAAACATTTTTGGAGCAAATGAATGAATTTTTATTTTAAAATTGTTATAAGGATTTTTAAAATGTTGAAGGATATTTACAAGTCAAGAAAGTAGGAAAAATGAAAACGCAAGTGTACGAGACACAATGTTTTGATCTTAACTTCATATATATGATTATTTTTCTTTTTTTAAACAATAGCCAACAATGAGTAGATTGTGGATATATAAGTTTTGTAATTCATTGGTTGATCGATAAAAAAATTATTAAACTATTAGTAACACTAATGAATCAATCATAATGAGTTACATTATGTAGAAATTAAGTAGTAATCGGAGATGATGATTTAATTTGAAAAATATATATATATATTTGAAAACTAGATTATCCCCTCTACAAACTCATATAAGTATTTTTCAAATACATTAAGCTGATGAATATTTTGTGCCTACGAATCCGAATAAATGTTTAAAATCCTCCAAAATCCTTCTTGGTTGATCAAATGCATATCCAAACTTGAGGTTGATCCCTAACCAAAATCCAAGGCTATTTAGGAGGGAAGAACTCAAAAAATTAAAAATAAACAAAGGGCATACGCTCTTTGAAAAGGTTATACGTCGTTTTAGAAAAATATTTTTAATTAACTTATGGCACTACAAAGAGTGCATTCCTTTGTAGTTGAAGGGTGCATGCCTTTTGCATTGCAAAGGGCTTGCACCTTTATTTTTCAAAAGTTGTACACCTTATTTTAATCATTTTGTTAATTTTTAATTTTTCTCGAACCTATTTGAAATATAGTTATGAAGAGATTTACAAAGGGTGTACACTCTTTGCAAAAACTAACCAAAATGGCCACAAAATCAACCCCCAACTTTATGCATAAACCCGTGGATGAATGGAAAACATACACTTTATATTCTTATCATGGATTTGTAATTATGTTGAAACTAATAAACTTAACTAGATGGACGATTATGTTTAGGTATTTGAATGAACCTAACTAAATTGAAAATTATTATTTAAATGATCTTGTCCACTAATATGGAATGGATACACATGTTTAAAGAATTAATTGCAATTCCTTAGTTTAAATGGATGAGTATTGTATGTGAACTCATATAGGTACATATACGTAATGATTTACGTATGGTTAATTCACTTACTTTAAAATGGAAGCAAACTATTAAAACTATTAAGTGACACAAGTAAACCTACTTTGGTAAAGAACTCTAATCACTTGTATTATATTATTATATTTCTTGCATGTGTTTTAATGTATGCATAGGACTAGGAATCGAGAGGCATCGCTTCCGTCCCAGGTTGTGAGAGCATTATTGAAAATTCGGTCAAAGAAAACAATCGGGCATGTTTTTCGGTCACCCATCGAGATATTAACATAGTTTTTAAATGTGTTGGAAGTTTGAATGTTTTCTCATAAAATATTTGTTTTCAAGCATTTCATTTTACATGGACAGTCCCTTTATATTGATCTTCCAATATCACATTGTTCAATGTGATAATTTCACTTCTATATTTATTAGAACTTTTTCCTCTAAGTTTGTTATTTCTTTCTATGGTACTATATGGGTGCATATCTAATTCTTCATATATGACACGTGGAACACATCACATATTTTTCCATTGTTCGTGATGTTTCATACATAGGCTCTTCATTTACCTTGTCTCAAATCACGTATGGTCCATAATAGCATGCTTAAATTTCATTGTTTCCATCCTACTTTAGTGTCTCTACAATAAAATGTAAACCATATCCCTCACGTCAAATCGGTACACACTCATATCCAAACATTTCCTTCAACTTTCTCAACATATCATGCATATTCATGAATGATTCTACTACTATAGGGACCTTTTCCCCTAAAGTTCATTTCCTTAAACGAGGACATCTTTGTGGAAAAATTGTATGTGGTGTTATAAGAGTACTCGACCAAATATTATTATTCAGCCCACTTTCTTGATTATCCCTTGCATACATCCTCGTAAACCCTTTTGTTAACTTATTTGCAACCTTTTTCCATTCATTTGTGTATGATATGTAATATTGGTGTTGAATGTACCCATACTAACCAAAAAAAATCTTATAAAAAAATTGTGCTAGTTGATACAATTTCAATCACAAATGATATGTTGTGGAATCCCATGTAGCTTAAACATGTGTTAAAAATAAAATTATTAGCAACTTTAGAACCATTGTTAATATGAAAAAGAGAAGGATACTTAGTCATCCAATTTACCACAGTAAATATTTAATCATTACTTTTCAATCTTGGAAAGCATAAGGTAAATTCCACAAACACTACAATTTACCACTTCTAATAAGATATGGAATTCAATTGCATAATACTTATGGATTGAATTCTCTCAAAAACAAATCACCAACAAATGTCATATTCCATCATGAATTGCATACTATCCCCATGTGTAGGTACAAGAAATTTTAGGTTTTTTTGGGAAACCTATGTGACCTACAAATGAGGACTCATGTATGTACTTGAGATCCTTGAACACTAAATGTAATCAATGCCTAAAATAAATGTGATCTTTGAATAATATGATGTCATTATAGGATGACAAATCCATTCGCTTCCTTTCATCTATAATTTATTATCTTAATTGGATTTTTTCATGGTCATATAAATAAAAGAATATCATGTAGCGAGAAAAGACTTGTCTAATGGATATGGAATGAAATGTGTGTTAATCCTCTAGGTGTGAACGTACATCTATCAAGATATTTCCTTATCCCTTCTTATAAAAGATTTTAAAATTATATGTCTACGATGATCAATACACTTATGTTTCTCTTTTATGAGTGTTCTCTCATTCAATAAGTGTTTTATGTTGATATGGTCATTTTTAATAAAAAGCTTGAAAATTTTGGAATTCTTAAAGCTATATTAGTCACAAGGATTTATTTAGTCTATCAAAATAGTTATAGGCCTTGGCATGCCAATTAAAAACATCATGTTTAGTGAGTTTAATTAAAGGAAAGAATGTTGCAAAGAAAATTCTTCAACGATTAGGTAGAATTTTCCAATACTAAAAATCATGAAGTTTAATAAGTGGATTAGCACACCCCTTCATTGCGAAATAATGTGGTGTGTTTATTCTAGGGATGACTTAACAAATTCTCACTTTAGAGGCATTGGCATGCACTTTGCTTTATTAAAAATATAGATCATAATACTCATATGTTTTAGAAGGGACGCTAATGATTTACTTAAAAATGATATCATCAATAAAATATAAAAAAACTTACAATGGAATTTGTTGGATACCTTTTTCATCAATACTTAAAATATGACGGAGCAATACAAATCCTAAAAGGCATGGCCGAAATTGGTAATTGACGTTATGAGTTTTGAATGATATTTTCTCTGGATCTTTTATCTAATTTAATATTTGATAGTATCCAAATATTAGATTTATAATCTTTGAAAAATGTTTTGTTCCTTGTAATTCATCAAGCATATCATTGATTTTGGACGTAGGTAGCTTGTTTTAGCGGTGATCTTTTTGAGTTTTTTTATAATGAATGAAAATATGATATGGCATATCATTCTTCCTAGCTATGACCAATACTTACAATAACAAGCCCAAACAGTGGCGTAGTTGGTTGAGGGCTTTGGGCTCATTCCATATAGGTCTTGAGGTCGATTTTCTCCCCGGATTTACCGCGGTGGGCTTGTTTAGAGTTGGTTCGTCGCACTAGAGGGAATAGTGGTAGCCACTTGGTACCGACTAGGCGTTGGTGATAATAGATTTTTGTTCATTCAAAGGTGCCTTTCATTTGTTGATACCTCCTGGTATTAAAAAAGCATGGTTACTGAGGGACAATTATCCCAACCTCCTACAAATCATTTATAATCCTTTTAATCTTCTCGATTTGATATTTAGTATACATGTAAGGGTGTGCCACTATTGATCCCTTAGCGAGTTATGCTCAATAATATGCACCAACCCCTTTTCTAGTTGAAAACTCTTTTGTAGGTCTTACAAATTAACTCTATAAGTATTACTGACTTACTCATGTGGATTAGGAAAATCCATTTCCATATAGTACAAGAAGACCAAAATATTAAATTCTCTTTTAAAATTTAAATTTTTGGCTTGATTCAACGGTATAAATGTCCCTAAAGGTAAGAATTTGATAATATACTCATGATCCTCTTGATTAAATGATAGAAAATATTCTTGGTGATTCGTTGAAAGCATTTTCCTTGTGAGTACAAATATTGAACACCCAATACAACATTCAATCTTCTACTATCAAAAACATAGATTTCATCTTTGAAGGTATAATCAATTGCTATAAGATTCACACTATGTACTACTCTTACATTCGATTCGATCTCGATTGTCTATTATTTGAATGGGAGAACTCTCAAAAATGTCTAATCCCAATTAAGGACTTATTTCTTGTCTAAATTATTACTTATAGTACCAAGGTCAATTGTTATGGGTAAAATGTTTTATCAATATTATTTATGTCATGGAAGAGATGGATATTGATCATTCTATATTTCCACTACATGAAGGGATTGAATTTTTAGTTCACACTAAACATCACATTTCTTAAGGGTTTATTCATTATCAAGTTCAAGTCAAAACTCATATGGACACACATCTTTAGCCATATATAATTTTTCAACTTATAAACACGGCCCTTCCTCTAAATTTTTGAAAAGTTGTGATAGGGGTTTGTATTTTGGGGATTAGAGTTTCTTATAGTTTGATGGCTGGGATTTTTTGAAAACAAATCAAGCTTATCATATTTCTAGTCTTCTTATCAAATGTGCTTCCTTCTACCCAAGACTCAAGAACTTCTACATGGATCTATGATTTCCTAGCCATAGGGATAACATATTCGAGAGTTATGTTATTAAATAACCTTACCTAGACTCAAATTTCTGACCAAAAGTTGGAGATGTAGATATCGAGCACAATATCTTACAGGAATTTTGAGATGTGACTCCAAAACTTGGAATTTCTCTTTATACTCCTCCATAGTCATATCTTGATCATTTGTATCTCATTTGAGACAAATCTAAGAATTCGATTATTTTTACGTGCTTCACATTCAACAATATGTTTGAGCTTGATGTTGTACATCATGACAACTAAGCCTTAAACTTGATGTTGATGACCCTCCCACCCTAAGGCATTTGTGATTTAGTCTTTTTGATTTCGGACATCTTCTTGCATTTAGTAGACATGACATGATTGATATGATCCGATGCACACCGATATGTACGTAGACATGACTCCTAGTGTCGGTGTGTATGAGTGATTTTAAATAATTATTTATGATCACACGAGAAGATACGGATTTTTTTTTTTGAACACCAAGGATCAAGCCTTTGAAATATTTAAAGATTCAAAATCATGTGGAACAACATTCCAATCATTGCATACATGTATTCCACTTTGAAATTGATGGAGAGTACATTGACAATGAGTTATAAACTTTCATGAATGAACGTGACATTCTATAGTAGTTGATTGTTCCCTACATTTCCTAGCATAGTGGTGTTGTAGAGATGAAATAGTATCATCATGGAAAGGGTATGTAATGAATAGTTCCCACTTGATATGTACATATCGGGCAGAGAGATATTCACACACATTGCACTTACTTGCTAAACCACGCACCCATAAAATCTCTTGGTAGAAGCACTCTAAAACAATCATGGTCATGTAATAATATTTTGTTTCCGTCTTTGTGTTTTTTATATGACATAGTGCACATTCCAAAGCTAAAGGGGGATTGGGATGATAAATCATCAAAATGCATCTTTCTCAAATATAACAATGATTGAAAGGCCTCTTCGATTCATGAACTCAAACATCAAGAAGTTGTACATCAACAAAGATGTATTCTTTGATGAGAAGGATGAGTTGGACTCATTTCCACATCATCACATGTTCCAGGCATTACTCATGTGACCCTTTCTGATGATTATGAGGATGGTGATGATGACGATGGTAGTGATAATGAGGATGATGGTAGTCATCTAAGTCCTACATTCACCAGCATCTTCAAGTAGTATTCAAATATATCAAAGCGGTATACCACCATGCATGATGCAAAGTTGGGAGGAGTCTCATACACAAACTTTAGGGCCAAGAACTTGTAACATGACCCGATGAGGTGAAATTATCCCTCATGAGCACTTTTGTGTATACTTTTTAAGCTTCGCCTCTTGAAGAAGCCCTAGAATCTAATCCTTGAAACATGTCATGGATGTAGAGTATCGGGCATTGATGATGAGTAACACGTGGCAACAAATTTATCTTCCAACATGTAAGGAAATTGGTTGCAAGTGGGTATATAAGATAAAATAAAAAAACAAATCAATAGTATATACAAGTATAAGGTAATGCTTTTGGAAAAGGGCTATGCTCAAAGGAAGAAATTAATTATGAGGAGAATTTTACTACGGTACCCAAGGAAAGGCTATTAGAATTGTATTTGGTATGGTTGCATAGATTGGATAGAAGATCCATCAAATGGATGTCAAGAGTGTTTTTCTAAAGGAAGATATGGAAGATGAGGTTTACATGGCCCAAAAAGAAGGATTCATCACACATGGTCAAGAACAAAAGGTGTGCATATTCATGAAATATATGGTCGCAAGAAAGCTCGAAACCTTGTCTATTAGAATAGGAGAACATAGTGTGCAACATGGATTCTATCAGAGTCCATATGATCTAAACCTTTACCTTTACGAGAAATCAAGGATCATAATTCTTAATGTGTATGTCAATGATTTCATCATCCCTTTCAATTTAATGAAGATGATTGATGCAATAAAGAACTATATTAATAAATCGTTCGACATGGCCAATCTCGGTCTTGATTTTGAGGTATGGAAAATAATTCATCACATCTTTGTGTCTCAAATGAAATATGTTGACACCATGTTCAAGAAGTTTCTTATGTTGGATTGTTATCATGTTGTAACACCCATGGAGACAAGGCTACAATTGTATTGATTTGATCCATCTCCTCCAGGAATGTTCCTCTCCATCATTAATTGATTGGGAGTCCCATTTACTTTACCTAAATCAAGACAAATATCAATTAGTTTGTCAATTATCTTTCATAGTTCATGCAAGAACCAAAACTATGCCATTAAAGATAACAAAGCAAGTATTAAGGTGTGTACTTGCTACTATGGATCATGGCCTACAATACAAGAATAATGATCAATTAATCTTGATTGGCTTCATGGATGCATATCATGCAAGGTCCATCGATGACAACAAATCCACATTTGGATATGTCTCGCTTTCTATCATTTAGTCGAATTTCATTGGGAAATAAGAAGAAAAACATTGATTCTTTGTCTTCTATTAGGGGCATAATATCATGCAAGGTAGGTGGAGTTTTTTTGTGAAGTAATATGCTTACATTGTATAGGAGAATGATTAGAAGTGCCACGGAAACAACCAACAATCTTGTATAGTGATAATTAGGGTGTTCTACAAATTGTTTGTAATTTGGTGTTCCATGAGCACACAAAACACATTGTGGTTCAATGTCACTTCATATATAAGCATGTTCACCAACATGGTACTCACTCCAAATTTTCCCCACTAAAAATCAATATGCAAATATCTTCACCAAATCACTTGTACATGTGAAGTTTAAGACAAAGTTCTCTCTTATATTAAGGGGGAAAGTTAGATAAATTAATTGCTACATCATATGAGTGATGATAATCTAAAGGTAGAATACATAGGTTTTTAAGATGTTAATCTATTGTTATGATTGCTCACTTACCTTGGGTAATGAGGTTGACCAAGTTCAACATAGTAAAATGGGGTGAATATATATTTTCATAGATTAGTTAATAAGATTTTAGATATTAGAATAATAAAATAAATGTTAGATATACTTATAGTTTAGTTGACTATCGAGACTTAAGGAGTTATTGCAATTCAATATCAACTAGATTGATTAGGAATATACTAGGTTTGATTGATAAAATCGAGTATCTTGCGGACTAAGAACTATAGTGTGATGTAAGGTTGAGTTGGAGCCTATGTTAACACCTCAACTAGTGTACTTTTCTTTTTAAGTGCACACATCCAACATTATTCAACATGTAGGAAGTTTGATTGATACTATTGTACAACTTTTCATAATTTTCTTAATAATAAAAATAGTTCTCATACTTTCACAATTTTGGAGGGTTTTGTGAATTGGCGCAGCATTGTTTCTTGCCAACCATGTACCATTTCAAGGGCTACAAACACTAAAATGTGATATTTCCTAATCCAAACTCAATGATAACTTATACATGACTATATGTTATTTATATTATTTTATTGCTACTTTATATATAGTAAAATTTAAAGTGAATCAAGAAAGACAAACCTGAATTACAAACCTAGCACAATTATAAATATTTATTTTTATTTTTGATTCGTAAACATTTTTACTAGAGCTTTGAACTGGTATTATATTTAGTTATTACCGAGTTTCAAATTTGTTTCATTAGGCTACAAACAACCCAAATTCACACCATTTAGCCATAATTGGCCTCAATTCAAATGTGTATATCCTAACACAAACTTGACCTTAGCGAGAATTGAACCCAATAATAAATGTAGGCAAATATGCTTCATCCATAGTGACTCTTTGAAGAGTACAGTATGCTACCAATATGTAATGTGATAGTACTATATTAACATTTTGTTTACTCCTCCAAAAACTAAGTTTTCTTGCTCATCATGTTTTCTAGTTACAACAAGATCGGGAAGCTTGAGGTTAATAGTGTGTTATAGACATCATATAGCTAGATCTGAAAACACTCATTGTTAAGCCAATTATTGTTCTTGCTTAATTTGGTTTTGATAAAAATCTAGATGAAGATCATGTAGAGAAGTTCAATTTATTTAGTTGTCTATCAAATTTCTAAGCTCTACTAATACACTTATTTTACATTAAAGAGCTTCAATAGCTTGTAAGAATCTCTTATGATTTTTTCACACAATGTTTTATTTGTTACATAAAAATTGTCTTAAATACATGAGAGTATCATTTTAGTTCTCAATGTACAAGATTTGCTAAACAATAGGTTGATCATGATGATGCTTGCTCCACATTCAATTACAAAGTTTTTCTTTGCTCTATAAGCTTCTATGTCAATGCTCCAACAAAAATAAGAATTCATCTGCAAAATGTTTCCTTCCAAACCACGAATATCTTTGTAACTGAATCCATGTGCTTTGGTAGTCATGTATATAAGCCAATATATGGGTATAAGGGCATCTGCATCTTCGGATATAATATAAGTGAACATGCGTAGATGGAATATTTTAGTTATAAATTTTAAATATGTAGATCGGAGCAAATAGGTATAGAAGAGTTGAAGGAACCAATTTATGGGATCGGAGCTAATGGGTATAGAAGAGTTAAAGGAACCAATTTATGGGTTCAAGGACATCTTCTTAGTACATTTAAAACAGTACATGAGCATGCATAGAAAAGATGTTTATTTTTAACTTTTACATCCTTAGACCAATAGAACTAGGGAGAGTAGAGTACAAGGGAGATTATTTAGATGCCTTTGAATGGATGCTTATTGAATATATTTGATATGTTGAGGTCAGCGCTAAACAAAATTTATGGTTAGTTATTCGGTTGATTTGCATAAAATTCTCATTATACTAAATTGCCTCTATTTATTATTATGTTTCTTATATATATATATAATCAACAAAATTGCACAACCAATCACAATGTTGTGTTGCAAGTTAGACTTTGATCTATATAAATTTGCATCAAACATTTACGCCTAGAGCGAAAGGTTAAGCCTTAGGAAAATTAGGCGGTTGCCTAGGGCGCCAAAGATCAGGAGGCACCTAAATCTAAATATTTCTTTTTGTCGGTTACTTTTAGAACTTAACTTTTAAATAATTTTTGAAAAAGACTTAATATTGATCAACCCATTTATAGATATTATTGTATAATAACATAAATTTCACGCATACACATAAACAAGTTTTGTAATATTTTTGCAAGTAAAAGAAAATATCACATATTTATAAGCATATATGATTTTTTTGGTATTGTTGCCCATTCTCTGATGTAGCTCCAGATTATGTAGGTGTGTAATTTGTTCTAGAAAAAGGTTCATGTATTTTTTATAATGTTGCTAGTGTATCTAGTAGAGATGAGTATAATTAAAGGAAAAAGTATATAATTTTCTATTTTTAATGTTTTGGGGAAAAATTTATAATTTTGCTATGGAGGAATCCGTTGACCTAGTCCAATTACAAGTCTTCACAAAACCATGGGAGCTACATAAACATTTTTTTTTTCTTTGCATAAAAATGGTGTTTTATTTCACGATAAAGTTCATGTCACCTACTTAATAAGGCTAAATAAGACTTGTAAGAAGCCTTGTATAAAATATTATATTTCTTGCATTTTGTCAAGTGGGAAATTTTCTTTTTTGGTCCCTAGTCGGCCCCAACTTGTCAAGTTTAGGAATTGAGTTCTCTCATCTTGCATTGACCTTGTCCCTTCATGTGACAAGCTCGGTACACAACCTAGCTCCCTTGCATTTATTTATGCATCGAACCTTCTTGACCTAAACTTCAATTTGAGTTCTTGGTTCTCCTCTCGAGCCGCATTGTCCCCACCATAATCGACCTTGTTGTGTTGTATTCTCTCGAGATTGTTCGGTTGTTTCCTTATGATCTACTTTTTCACTTCCTCACCCCTGTTTCCCTTCGTCTACCCATGCATTGCTTCATCCACGATTTCTCATCTCCAATGTTGGATTTACTCTATCACATTCCCTCCTCTTCTAGATCATTTGATCCCCCATCGATCTCACCCTATGTTGTATCCTTGTCCCCGACTCCGCATTGGATCCCCTCCATTGTAACTCTTAGTTCATGCATGTGCCCTTCATTAGCTCATTCATGTTTACACGTGATGGAATTTGAAATCTCGTCGTTACGCAACTATCTCACCCTTCGTTGGAACTTGTTCCTTCCATGTGG
This sequence comes from Taxus wallichiana var. yunnanensis, assembly GCA_018340775.1. NCBI lineage: Eukaryota > Viridiplantae > Streptophyta > Pinopsida > Cupressales > Taxaceae > Taxus > Taxus wallichiana. Next base: position 722,243,512 of record CM031238.1, read on the forward strand.
AGGGATCTCTCATCATCTCACCTCTTACTTGCCTTGTTGAGATTGTGTATTCACACTACTCCATCTTGTCGTTCATTACTCCCAAGCCCAGTTTGTGCGTGTACTCTCTATGCCCTCACCACAAATAAACCTGCGAAACTCGTTGTCAACTTGGACTTGGAATTCAACTTGGAATCATCTCCATGCCTTCCAACACTTGACCTCTACCTCACTCGAACTAGCCAATGAGCTCACCGATATGAGATGGCCAACAGATCTCGTAACAAGGTATAACAAACATGGATATGTGAACAGAGAACCAATAACAAACTGCAAAAGGTTTCATCATGAATGACGACATAGGTGAATCATAGGATTAAAAATGTATACGTGGTGTCAACATATAAGTATTCGATGTCGGATAATATACATCAAGAGATGTAGAAGAACAAAATGTATCAGTTTAACGAGAGGGGATTAAGCCTTACACAAATTAGGCGGTTGCCTAGGGCATCAACAATCAGGAGGCACTTGAATCTAAATATTTCTTTTTGTCGGTTAATTTTAGAACTTAACTTTAAAATAATTTTTTTGAAGACTTAATATTGATCAACCTATTTATAGATATTATTGTATAGTAACATAAATTTCATGCATACACATAAAAAAGTTTTGTAATATTTTTGCAAGTAAAAGAAAATATCACATATTTATAGGCATATATGATTTTTTTGGTATTGTTACCCATTCTCTAATGTAACTTCACATTATGTAGGTGTGTAATTTGTTCTTGAAAAGGTTAATGTATTTTTTATAATGTTGTAGGTGTATCTAGTAGAGGTGAGTATAATTAAAAGAAAAAAGTATTTAATTTTCTATTCTTAATTTTTTGGGAAAATTTTCTATTATTTTGTTATGGAGGAATCCATAGGCCTAGTCTACATACGACTCTTCACAAAACCATGGGAGCTACATAAACATTTTTGTTTCTTTGCAAAAAATGGTGTTTTATTTCAGGATAAAGTTCATGTCATCTACTTGATAAGACTAAATCAGACTTGTAAGAAACCTTGTATAAAATATTGTATTTTTACATTCTGAGCATCTCCTACGATTAATTTTTTCCATCCATAGAATATTTTTCATCCTTCCGTGATAATTTAATAATATATTTTTATTATTATTTTATTATGACCATGATGTAAATTTAAAAATACAAAAATATAAACATTTTATTTATTTACTTAAGGAAAAAACATATTAAGTAAATTTTTGAGGAGGGTGCCCACTCAAACTATTGCCTAGGGCACTCCCGACCTTTAATTCGGCCCTGTTTACCCCCATAACAAAAGTGATAAAAAAATTGTTCACACAACAAAAAAATACCTGATAAATTGCAATAATAATTTTTGAAATTGACATTTTGTACCACCCCTCGTGGTCCATCATCCGGAGAGATAAGATTAAAAGCATAGGCTCCTTAGAGTAATGTATAATTGTGCATTAATAATTTGATTTTATCAGGGGTTATACCATCTTCAAATTAGTCAACCTTGGATACTATCAATTGACATTATATTTCTAACATCAATAATAAAGAATCAAGTCATATAGAATATCATTATTTGACATCCAATTCATTCCATTTGCAATTGTGCGATAGTCGAATTGATTACCAATACCTGAACATTAAAGGTATTTTTAAATAACTTTTCACCATAATCACCAAAACACATGACCCTTGGTAAACTTGAATCTTTTGTTCTTTTGAGTCATAATTGTTCACTTCCCCTGCGAAAAAACTCATCATTTGGCAATGTATATGCAGTAGAAACATTAGCTCAAAATTATGCCAATTAAATGAGATACGGCATATGCAACCAATGAATATTTTATACAAAAAGAATCTGAATTTTACGATGGCCGATCCTTTCAATCCAACACATACGATGTCCTCCTCTTGAACTAGAAGTACATATCAGGTTTACCAATCATTGTGTGTTTTCTCACTACCCAATCAACAACGTGGAAAGAACATCATCTAAGATGTAAAACATTTGGGAAAATACTCCAAAAATATATATAATTCAAACATTTTATTTTTCGTAAGTTGCAATTTCCTGGAGTTGATGATCCATAGTATTCACTTTACTGATATGATTCCAAACAATTTTCCCCACAATTCTTTGGGAACTTTTCTTTGTTATTTAATCTGGCTTTTTTCTGTGTCTGCTTCCATTCAAAAACTAGTTCACAGAACTTCATTTTCCATGAGATGTCTTCAATATATCACAGTATGGTGTTAAACAAGTAAAACTTGATGTTCCAGAAAACTTCCTTTTCCATGAGATGGCTTAAATACATCACGTTATGAATTTGTAGTTTTAGATGAAAATTATAGCTTAAATCTAAATTCCAATATACCAATTTGGGGATACAAGTTTTCAAGTGTAATATGGGTGTTACATTTGCAAATGATATTTTATTCTAACAATAAACCTTATATTTCCAGAGTTCGAGAAGCTTTCAAATGAAAAACCTGATTACTTTGTTCTAAATAATATGTTCGATGTGATGCAAGCTAATAAAAAGGCAAGTCATTGATCTTCACAGAGATCATCAATTGTTCAAGAAGCCTAATTTCTGCTACACAAAACAGAGGAAAGTAAATCATCATCTACAAATATTTGCTCAAAAGGACTTGAATCCATGATGCGAAGAACAGATCAAGGACATTCAGCAGCATAACTTAAAATGAATCTTGGCATCATAAACTATGAGATCATGCACTCTTAAAAATGGCACTATCTCAGTGTGTGATATCCTCTATTTCCCTGTGGAACATCACTTTTACATCATCTGTAAAACTATTCCTATCAGATACAGGGCAAACATCTACAAATGTTTTACGGGGATAGACAGAAAGAACAATTCTAAAGATATTTTGCAGATCAAACTTTTCAAGAAACTGGCAAACAAAAACAAAACATCGAAGGAGCACAGAGCTATAACTGTTGTGTATATCCTCAAAGATGTAAAAACATCAATGTCAAAGCAATGACCATCCTAAAAACGTATGACATTTGATAGTCTGCAATGAAATGTGCAAATTACGCGACCAATATTCTAAAGTTTACTAACTAAAGTACTCAAGAGTTGATAACTCTGATGCCCATTACCAGACATGGACCCATTTACTGCAACTGTAACTTCAGTTAAAAAGGTCTTTGCTGTAGATACCATTTTGTAGGGTCCTGAAACTTTAAATTAGCCAACACTTGGGCGTAAGTGCAAAGACTATGCTGTACAATCTATTGGCAATTTAATTTTTATAATCGTCGATTACGACCTTAGTAATAAAAGATGAAGTGTATTTTCCGATGAGAGAAATAATTCAGCTAAACAAAAATGGAATAATGCAGATTTTCCCAAATGAAATGCTAAGAATATAGAGGAACAAATATACAACAAAATTCAAAAAGCCAAGCAGCTTCTCCAATACCATCAAAATTTGGCAGCATGTGTACATGTGCATTGGCTTCCACAAAGCCAGTGTCATTTTCTCAAACCAAAGATGAGAATGGCCTTTCATATGTGAAAGTACAGAGACTGTTAATCTCCAAGAAACTTCCTCTTTTAGTTGTGTTCATGTAGGGCCTAATCACCCATTCATTTTGAGCTTCCATTTGATCAAGTGTTCCCAGTTTTATCTGCAGATGACAGGTGCAACATAAGAAAAAAAGCTAAGGCAAAATAGGTAAAGCCTAAAGTTTCAATTACAACGTCAAGGTGATGTTTGCTTCCCTCGCAGTGTTTACTTTTCCATGGATACTGGCAATCCAACAAAGTAACAAAAACAATAACCTCATTAACAAAACCATCACAATGCTCAGTATTTTTGGCCCAGTACTTTCGTTAAACCTGACTTTCTTGCTCCTTAGATAGGTAACATGTAACAGGCCATCAATAATTAACTACCACTCCCAAACCAACAAAGAGAGATTATTTTCATTGCAGATCTCCAAGCTAAAAGAGCAAAGACCGCTTCCAAACCAACAAAGAGAAATTATTTTCATTGCAGATCTTCGAGCAAATAAAAGAGCAAAAACAAGAATTGAACTGTTCTACACAGGCAAATAATTCAAGCTCTCATGTCTGAACTAATCTGCTGTTGTACACACAAGATCTTTATAAAAACTCGTGTTATAAAACTGCATTAATATGGGTGTGTACCTATACATATGTATAATTACATACATATAGGTATACATAGATGTACGGACACACAAACAACACGCATATACACATACATCTGTGTATGTCGTGACCTAGACCTTAAACCCAAATCTATTTTTCAACTCGTAAGCAAACAGCTGTGAATGCCAAAATCTAAACCCATACAGAATGCATTCCATAACTTACATTTTCACCACTCCTTGATTGAGATATTTCAGGATTACTCTTCCATTAAGTAAAAACATAGAAAATCTGATGATGAGAAGGCAAAGAAGGGCTTCTTGAACGTCCCAAGAAAAATGTATAGTCCACAAGAAGATTCAAAACTTAGATGAGTGGCTCAAGTTTACTGAACTTGATGGCTATAGGGCTTCAGCTAGGATAGACAGGCTCACATTGGCTAGGGACAAGCTAGTGAGTTGATGGCAACTCTATAGAACTTCAAGATTGCAACAAACACTTGCCATTTGGTTCCTTTCATGGATTTCTAGTTCCTCTATAGCTGATTGAGATTGGTCAACATATGGTTGAATGCATTTCTTGAGAGAAACAAACTTACCTCTAAGAGATTGGAGAGACTTGATGTTGTACACAGTGGCTTGAGTCGCACTGATCGCAAGGCCCCAAGGTACAAGGAGAGACCAACATTACGATGGTATGTAGACCCTGAAGAGCCGAGGCAAGTTGACAATGAACAAGACCTGCAATCAGAATTGGTTGGGATCCCCTTGCACATGGAAGATGATCCCAAGAGTCCCAATAATGAGCAGCAGTTCGCAAGTATTCCCTCAGATGATGATGCTGATTTTTGAGTTGCATTCTATATTTGTTAGTTTTGGCCATCAACAAGTTGACGTATCAATTATCATTTACTCTTGCCAACTCCAAGTTAGACTGAGCATGTTGATGTACCGTGTACTCTTCTCACTGTCTCACCTATGAGTTCACATGTATCAGTCACAATTTCAGATGATAAAATTAATTATTATCAGTTATTACATGGATTAGCGAATCAAAGGTTTTATTTAGTTGTTCATTGTTTTAGATTTTCAGCTTATTTTAATTTGTTTAAGTTTTTTATTTATTTGTATATTTTTATATATTAGTTTAATAGTCATAGTAGTTCATTGTTTTAGATTTCAGCTTATTTTAATTTGTTTAAGTTTTTATTTATTTGTATATTTTTATATATTATTTTAATAGTCCTACCTTGCCATCCCCAAAAATTGGGAAATGTTTTGTTGTCTTGGAAACTATATCCTGTCTCTGAGACTCATGTAACTATATTTATAATCCAAAATCGTTTTTATATTTCTAAGTCTAAACTGTAGACTTACCACCTGAATAATTTGCTGTTAGTGGGGGCTTATTGGTTGGTTACTCCAAAGTTGCTAATTTTTGTGGGATTTTTACTCATTGTATATAAGTCATCTCAAGATGACCACCATGAGTGGTTATTAACATGATGACATTATTTCCTCGTGTATTCTTGGTAACAATCTTAACGCAAGGGTACTCACTTAGCACACAAACACCATAAGCATTTGTCAGTGGGGAAAGGCACAGTGCATGTAATCGACTAATTTGGGCTTCTCACCCTCTAGACTCTTTCTATGTTTGTTCATGTGTTCAAAAGCATATAAGCCCATTTAAAACTCAAGACTGTCACATAGGCAAAGTGGAAGATGGATTTTGGTAGAAGATACTTATTAGTTGCCCAGAGGTCACAAATTTGACTCCTCTTACGTTAAAATTTATTTTTACAACTTGCCAAAATGAATTTTTGACAGAAATCAGAATAAACCAACATCATCACCATCTCTGCCATAACTTTTGCACAAACTAAATATTTTTCAACATTTTCAAGTGTTTCTTAAACAAGACTGCTAGCTTTCCAACGAGTGGTTACGAGATCAGTTCCAAACTATTCAGTTGGTAGACTTTAAATTTTGAAAACTCATTAAAACCAGGATTTGTTTTGGTTGGAGGTAAAAAGTGCCTAGTGTAAGCATAAAACATAAAAACATCGTAACTCTCTCATATGGTGGTCAAATATGTCATATGATAGCTCGTTCTTCATGGGAAGGGCACTTTGGATAGTTTGGAGGAGCTAGTTTAGATGTTCAAAGCTTTTGACAGCATATTTTAGCTAGTCACCTTACATCCTATTTTAAGCATATGGAAAATTTCATTATGTATCACATCGTTTTGTACAACAAGAGATAAGGATGTTTATTGATATAAGGGTGTAATCTAGGTGATTTAGCATACTTGTGTCAGAGCCTACTTGAAATTGAATAGATAGGGCACTATATTCAAGCATTTTTGTGTGGTACCCAACTCAGAGTTGTTTTGCATTGCTTTAGTAGTTTTTGAGTTTGTTTTGCACCGTGGGTTCTACTCTCTATGCAGGCGGCATTCTATTTTTATGCATTAAAACTCGTGATAGAAATAATAAGTTAGTTATAATTATATAGTTTAACTCATCGTAATGCACATACTTAATGTGCTGATTAGGCATCATTAGTAATTTAGTAGCAGTGTTTCACTTGCATAAGGATGTTGTGTCATCCTGTTTAGTTTGAATAGGTAACCGTACTTGCAAATCTCATCATTCTATTTTGGGTAAATTTTGACACTTGTCAAGCTATTAAAATGTTGTATTGTCTTCTAACTTTGTTGTCCAATATCTATAAATATTGCAGCATGTTTTTATTAATGTAATCTTCAGATTTGTGTTGTGCAGAATATGTGATCTTATGTTTTTATCATTTGGTAACATAGTGGGCTTATGCTGCCCAAATCTGACATTAGGGAGGTTTAGGGAGCTTGCAGCAAGTGAGAACCAAGAGGAGCCCTGCAACACCCTCAATCTCAATTTGCCCCTGCCCCCAACTCATAAAAAACTTGTTTGGAAAAAAAAAAATTGGCTAATGCAAGTAAGAGCATTTTGATTTTTGAATGTGTGTCTGTTTGTGTTTGCTATTGCAAGTAAGCGCATTTTGGTTTTTGAATATGTGTGTGTGCATGTGCCCGTGTGTGTGTGTGTGTTTAAGGGTACACGATCTCTTGCAGAGCTCCCTGTGAGAGTTGCAGAGTTCCTCATAGAAGTTTGTTCATCCAGCCCCACCTGGATCCATTCCTTGACCAAGCTCTTGGCGTGTTCTTTAATGCATCGGGTAAGTTGGACTATACACCAAGGTACTTGCATTAGTTGTCTTGACCAAGCCCTCAACCAAGCAACCCGAGCCCGAGCTCTCTTGGAAGGATGAGCCCGTTCCCTTTGCAAAATTGCTCGAGATCGCCCCACACGCTGACCTTTGTCAAACAAACCCTATGGAGTAGTTCCCAAATCTAACCACATACAAGCCTGAGCTCATAGGAATTTACATGACAAGGATCACAAGCTCATTCACAAGCTTGTTCACACTTTAGGCAAGTTGGAGCCAAAACCGCTCACCCTGTCTTCCCAACCAGGTAGTCTCCAACCATGTGCCAAATCTACAACGTCCTGGGAGTGCCAACGTTTTTGAAAGACTCCTACATAGCCATAACCTCTTGTCCATTGGCTCAACCAACCAAGCCCTACTCACACTCCTTTGTAGCTGAACGGCACACACAAGCCTTCACCAAGTGACAGCACTTCCAGGCTCATCACAACACCATAAGACCAAAGAGGCAGCCAAACAAATGTGGAATCAGAAGGAAAAAACAAAGACCTAATTGCAAAGCTAAAGGCCCGCAATCAGACACCAACTCAGCCCTAGTCTTGGAGCTTGCGGCTGTTACAGGTATGTTTATCTTATAAAAAAATTAAATTTAAATATAAACTCACTACCCTTCATATTCAACAAGCTACTTCACTCACTCGCTAGCCCAAGGCTGCTAAGGCGCTCCCAAACCTCGAGGTCGCGGGGTCAAACCTCCACCCCAACATAAGTTTTGAACCCCACACCAACTTTTAAACCTTTAAATAAAGGTTCACTCTATATAGAGCTAAATGCTTTGCCTTGTCCCCTTGGCTAGACAAGCCTACCCAAGTCACTTCTAAGGTGGAGATTAGGGATTGAATCCCAACCCCACCAACTTATATTATAAAGGGATTTTTCTTTAAAAAAACTAAAAAGGGAAATTATTTTTTTTAATTGCAAAATCGTGAGAGGCAACTTTGCCAAACACAAAAAAAATTTGCAAAATTTCCAAAATGACAAGGAGGTTTACTATTGCTCCAAATTTGCAAAAAAATCGCCTAGAGAGGGGGTAATTCTGAAAAAAAAACTACTTGCACTCAAAAATCACCACGACCATCATCCTGCTTATCCAAAAATTTAAAAATATATATTTTCCAGAAACTAAATTTCAAACCCTACAATAAAAATAGTTTAGGGAAAAATGGTGCATATTTTTTCCATGAAAAGTTTTGGAAGGCTAAAAAAGGCTTTAATTGTGATTTTTGTTGTTTTAAAAAGTAGGGAGGAAAAAAAAAAAATTTGTTATTTCATTTATGTTGTCTATTTTGCCATTTTATACTAATTTGTAGATTATCATACCACTGCAAAATAATTGTGCACAAAAAAACTTAGTTTCAAACCACACTCAAGATCTTTTGATCTTAGTGCTGTTCGGTATTAGCAGTGCCTATAAATCACAGTTATGAGTAAAGTTGTTGTGCTTTGGTCTGCTACATCCAACACCTAATATTGTTGCAATAATGATGTTTGCGACACTGTCCCTATAAATAGTTGGGGAGTAATAAAAGCACTTCACTCATTACCATCCATTCGTTATCCATTTGCCACAATTGTTATGCATAAAAAACTAAAATTGGAAAAATCTGAATATATCGAGACTTGTTGCCCATGAACAAAGATCTCCCTTTAAGCAGGTGTCATTGATTGGGCAAATCCTTCTCACATATTGTCTACATTACCATACCACTATGTTCTCACGTGTGTTAACGTTTCTTTCATGTACCACCAAACAAATCGAAATGGCAAGCTTCTTCCAGTACTAACCGGTATATCAAAAGGGCACATATATATAGAGAGGTTTGGTATATCAAACTAAAGGTATATAGAGAGGGGAAACTATTTTGGAGTGATAAGAAACCAATCCATCACCTTGATACAGTTTGTGCACAATCACACTGGTAGACAATGGTCCAAAATTCTTTGTTGGATTCACGACTCTTATGAGGAGATAGCTATGTTGCATGGAAGACCAAGATCAAGACTCATCTAGAATTTGAGGATATCTGGAATGTTTTAGATTACTCTCTCACCAAGCATCCAACACGTTTATCAGCAACACAAATATGATAGAGCTAACCAAAAAGCAAATATCATCATAATGTTTAGCATAACAGACGAGGTCCAACCTCACATCAGAGATGCAGAAACAACCAAATCAGCTTGGGACAAATTGAAAATAGTGTATGAAGCACAGAATCAGAATACTATCCTCCGTCTCCAAAGCTAATTACACAGTCTCAAGCTCAAGTCAAATGAGGAAATTGAAGCTTTTTTTAGACTTCTTGTAACATTAAGGGCGTCACTTCCAGCATTGAATCAACCTGTGGAAGACAAAACACTTGTACCCATAGTGTTGAGAGGATTACCGTAATCCTACAGAGTGTTTGTAACCACAATGAATCTCTTGGACAAGAAACCAACATTTGAACAATTGGTAGACATGTTTCAGCAAGAAGAATCCATTTACAATGAGGCAGACAATGAAGACAATGCACTTACTTCCAACTTCAAGGGAAAGAATAAACAAAATTCTCCAAGAAGCAAGGCAACAGTCAACAACAAAATTCACAAAATCAAGGGTCATCCAACAAAAAATGTCCGTGACATCAAGGATTGTTGGTACAATGGTTTGACCCAACGTTCTACAAGTAAGTCCAACCAACAATAGTCATCAAATAACCAACAAAAGTCTCGTGGACAAAACATGGGAAACTAAAAGAAGAAACAACAGAACCAAGGGAATCTTGTTGATTAAGAAGATGACAACTCTGACAGAGATGTCCAATTTAGTGACTAATCATCCTCATCCAACTCTATCTAGTATATTGACTCTGGAGCCACTCAGCATATGACTAGAATAAATGACTGGTTCGTCAGCTTAGATCCTTCATTCTCCAAGAATCAAGTTTCTCTAGATGATGACACTTCTTACCAAGTTCAAGGCATGGGGAATATCAAGTTGCCTCTCAACAAACATGCCTGCACTATCACAAGAATTATGTATGTCTCACGACTTACCAAGAACCTTTTATAAGTCAATCAATTGCTAGATCATGATTTGAAGGTTCAATTCGATTGTGTCAGTGGCAAGAAGATGTGTCTAGTAAGGGATAAAAAGCGAATCTGAAATTGTTGGGCATGCATCAGGCATTGCCACGATGCTTCAACTTGACTTTGTCCCATGTGCAACAATCAGGCACTCGTTACAAAGGATCAAAACTCCGCAAACTTGTGGCATCGCAGATACGAGCACATGAATTTTGGATATCTTGTTTCACTTAGGCAACACAATATGGATAGAGGGTTGCCACCAATCAAGAAGAACACTGACCTTTGCTCAAGTGGTCTAGTAGGAAAGTAACACAGAGCATCGTTCCCAAAGAACCCAAATAGGGCTAAAGACCTATTAGACCTAGTTCATATAGATCTTTGCAACAAAATAACTTAGGCTTCCTATGGATATTAGTATTTTCAACTCTTTGTTGATGATTATTCATGCAAATGGATACAATTGCTACGAACAAATGATCAAAGTTTCAGCAATTCAAGGCACTTATTGAAACTCAAACTAGTCAGAAAATCAAAGTACTCCACTCACATTGAGAGGAGGAAATCACCAGTAATGCATTCTCCACATAGCTGAAAGAAAACGGTATTCGTCGTCAAATGACAGCACACTACAGCCTACAGCAAAATGGTGTTGCAGAGAGGTAAAACCGCACTGTCATGGAAATGGTGCATAGTACGATAAAGATGCAACTTTGGCATGAACATGTTGGGCACAAGTAGCAAAAACAACAGTATACCTGTTGTACAGGTCACCAATGTTTCCACTAGATAACATGACCTCACATCAAGCATGTGCAGGTAAGAAACAAGTCAGTAAAGCATCTACAGGTTTTTGAAAGAAAAGAACACATTTTGATCCCCAAACAAAAAATACCCAAGTTGGACAATAAGTCCACACCTTACATCCTTCTTGGGTATGATGAAGACTCAATGGGATACAGACTTGTGGATCCAAAAACAAGAAAGATCTACATAAGCAGGGATGTTGAGTTTGAGGAGAGAAGTGGTTCAAGTTCATTCTCCACAAATTAAAATATAAAAAGTAAAACAAACAAACCTGTGATCAATCTTGATGATGGAGAAAATGGTGACAATGATAATGGGAATGATTGTGCAAATCAAGTTCTACAACCCATTGAATAACATATGCTAAGGCAGTGTACAAATTTGATTAGAGATGCTAAACAAGATAGTACTCCAACCACATCTGCTTCAAGACCAAGAACTCGCAACAAAGCAAGAGATGTCAACATGGCCTTGATGAGTAGAGTTCTTGAAACAAATGAACCCGCCAAGATTTGAGAAGTACTAGAGTCGAGACCTTAGAAAGAAGCCACAGAGGTTGAACATCTATCCTAGATCAAGAAAAAACATGGAAGCTTGCTGATCTTACAGCTAGAAAGAAGCTGATTGGATGCAAATGGGTTTTCAAAACCAAGTACAAGAAATATGGAAATCTTGACAAGCACAAGGCAAGACTAGTTGCAAAGGGGTATGCACAAAGAGAAGGCATTGATTATGAGGATACATTTTCTCCCACAACTAAGATCAAAACAATCAAGATGATGTTTTCTCTAGTTGCACAATTTGGATGGAAAGTCTACCAAATGGATGTAAAAAGTGTTTTTCTCAATGGTGATCTTCAAGAAGTCTACATGACACAACTAGAAGGTTTTGTCACTCCAAATCAGGAAACAAAAGTTTGTAGACTCATCAAGTCACTATATGGTTTAAAACAAGCACCCCAACAATGGTACATCAAGATTGATGAGCATCTCATTCAAAATGGATTTAAGAGGAATCCCTACAATCCCAATCACTTGCAGTTCAGTGACTATGATTGATGCAACAAAGGAAAATTTTATAAGATCATTTGACATGACATATCTCGGGCTTCTCCACTATTGTCTTGGATTGGAAGTATGGCAAAAAGAGAATCACATTTTTGTTAGTCAAATGAAGTATGCCAAGACAATGCTCGAGAAATTCATGATGGACTACAAAACTATCACTACACATATGGAGGCAAGGCTTGCTTGTCTCGATCGAGATCCATCATCATAAGTGAATGCAACTCTTTATCATTAATTGATTGAGAGTCTCATTTACTTAACCTATAAAGAGCCGAGATATCAGCTATGCAGTGAGCTACCTTTCTCAATTCATGCAAGATCCTTAAGAAAATCACTAGAAAGCAAGAAAGTGGATACTAATGTATATTACAGAACAATTGACTTCGGCCTAGAGTACAAAAAGAATGACCAATTCTTTTTGACAAGATATACGAATTCAAACCATGTCGGAAACATTGATGACAAAAAGTCCACTTCTAGATATCTCTTTTCATTAGGTTTTGGTCCTATATCATGGGGGAGCAAGAAGCAAAATATTGTTCCCCATGATACAACACCAACTCATACTTTGCAATTTCTTCAACAAATGTGCAACAATTGACAACATGTTGGATGAATACAAGAATACTTTTCAATCACCTAAGGAAGTGCATATGCACTACACAGTAAAACATACTCTTGATTTGATTCCACATTCGAGGACAACCTCTTCCTAATGCATCTATCTATCGCAAATCATTTTTGGAGAATGAATGATCAAGTAATAGATCTATGAACTCGTGGACAAAGGACACATCGTGCCCAACTCTTTGCCTTGTGTGATTGCCTCAAAGAAGGCTAGCACATGGAGGTTGTGCATTGATTACCAAGATCATAATGAAGAACAAAATCCTCTTCCCGTGATTGAGGATCTATTGACCAACTCGCAATACAAAATTCTTCACCAAAATCAATCTAAGTCTGCGTATCATCAAATTCTTATTGAGACTACAAACATTTGGAAGACAAATTTCATACCCAAGGAAGATTTGTTTTCGTGGTTGGTTAAGCCCCGAGCCTAACTAACGCACCCATGACATTCATGCAGATGATGATCGACATTCTTCACCATTCATAGATTGATTTGTTGTAGTATACCTTGATGACATCCTAATCTTTAACAAAACATGGGACGAACATTTGTGCCATATTGAACAAGTGCTCCACAATTTGCGGTGGTGGAAGTTGTATGCTACCATGGAGAAATGTTCCCTTTCCATGAAGGAGATACAACATCTAGGATACAATGTAGACACACAAGGCGGTCATGTGTATCCAGCCAAGATCAATGTCATTTAGAAATAACCTACATGCCAAATAATTTCACAAAGCTTCACAACATCTAGAAATTACCAAATTTCTAAAAGAGGTCTATACTTGGTTTATCTCACATCACTTGACCATTGAAACAAGTCACCAAAGGTGGCGTCAAAGTAGCCTTTGTTTAGTCAACCATACAATAAAAGCATTTGAGACTTGAAATGTAGATTTTTTCCATGCCAATACTAGTGTTACATGATCTCCAACAGCCATTCGAGATAGAGAATGATGCATCTGATCATGCACTCAAAGCAATCCTCCCTCAACACAACCCAATTGCTTACCAAGTGAAATCTTCATTGTGCTAGTAAGGGACTAAACAACATGTGATCATGAGTTTTATGCCATTGTTCAAGCATGTAAGCATTAGAAGCATTATATCTTGGGAAACAAAACTGTGATCCACATCAATCACAAACCACTTCAAGTCATGCAAACTTGTGATAATTTACAGCAAGAGTAGCACTAGAATTGGTCTTCTTATCTTTAGAAATTTCATCTCAACATCAAGCATATGCGGGTAAATGTCAATCCCATAGTTGATTGTTTGAGCACACCTTCAATTCAAGGTCCCCTCTTGATGCTTGACACGTTGAACATGAAGTTAACACTTGGTCGGAATTGTATGCATCCCATTCAAACTTTGCCAAACTCAAACATGATTTGCTCAATGTAAGTTGATCCCAAGTTTCTACTTGCAAGATAAACTCGAATACCATCTTGGTCACTTGTGCATACCACACAAAGAAGAGAGACAAAAACTAATATAGGAATCTCAAATTAGCAAGGTCAGCAAGACACTTTGAAGTTGAAAAAACCCTTATGGTGCTCCAAAAGTACTTCTTTTGACCACACCTCAAGTCAAATGTCTCCAAATACATCAAGTCTTATACCGCATGCATAGTTGCCAAACCGGTCAACAAGAAGCAAGGCGTGTATACACCTCAATCAATTTCCATGAGATTACGTAATTCATATCCATGGATTACCTCTCAGGCTATCCTACTACCAAGCATGGTAATGACTATGTTTATGTCGTAATAGATAAATTCTCTAAGATGGTGATTTGCATGTCGTGTAAGAAATCTATTTCCACTTTGAAACCACTAAATTGTACTTCAAAATATTTGGTCTACTTTGGATTACCAAAGACTATCATCTTTGATAAAGACACAAGCGGGGTTGCAGGATATGACACCCCCAATGCTAGGGCACGCGTATATGTGCGCCAGATGTAATGTCCCCTTTTCCCAATCAAAGACCTTTGGCCCATTTCGTCAACCCGACGGCCAAAGAAAAAACACAAGGGTGACTTAAGTCACAATAAGTTATTACAAAGTGCAAAAATATTAATAAAGCACTTGTATTAATTTATTTGACTTAATAATAAATTTGTAATCTCTAAATAGGTGCATTGGGTCTAATATTATGTTGTATC
This sequence comes from Taxus wallichiana var. yunnanensis, assembly GCA_018340775.1. Classification (NCBI taxonomy): domain Eukaryota; kingdom Viridiplantae; phylum Streptophyta; class Pinopsida; order Cupressales; family Taxaceae; genus Taxus; species Taxus wallichiana. The sequence continues at coordinate 722,258,697 of CM031238.1, forward strand.
CTTTCTAGGGAAAGTAGAAAAGAAGACCCATGCTATTTTTGTCATCCCTAGGCAAAGAATGCGACTTGGACAAAGGAAGGAAAGTGAAGTTTAGAAAGGATAAAAATTATTACTCTTCCCAAGGAAAGTGCGACTTGGCATGGAGGGCCATTACTTAATGTTTATTTGTCCAAGGAGGAAGTGCGCCTAGGTTTGGGTATACTTTTAGGGTATTTTGGCACTCTTTTCTCATTGGAAGATGAAAAGGTCATTTTGTAATATTTTTCCTATAAAAAGGAGAGGGGCGGCTTGGGTAGAGCACCATTGTAATCATTTTATCATTTCTGAATCTGATCTTAAGCCAGGTGCTTTTGTATTAAAATATTCTAAGGACGAAAACCCTTAGTATATTGCCTCTAGAGGACGAAAACCCTCTTGGAGATTAAGAGGAATTTCTACATAGGATTTTCCACAGAGCTTACACAGAATTTCAGTATTTTCCAGCGGTAGTTGTGGAGTTTTGCAAATAAAAGTTGAATACCAGTGTTGCAGCAGTGTTGTACTGGCTTTCTATAATGGAGCGACTCATATGTGGCTGTCATGTGATGTTTTGACGTCATTCCCAGGTCTGATCTGTGCTGCTACCTGTTGTATTCATTTTTACAGCTCAAGGGAAGGTATTTTCGATATTTTGGAAGGATTTATATTACTGTTTCAGCCTCTTTAAATCTGCAGATTTCTGTGTAAAATTCCAGCCTGTTTTATATTCATAAACATCAGATTTTGCTTTATAATAAACTGTTACAGTTCTGAGCTTTGTTAGGGCAAGGATAGATAGGGCTGATAGTGATTCTATGTGGACTTTCCATCATCAAAACTAGTCGCCTTTGCTAGAATACAGCTGAAACTGCTATATTTATGGCTGCACAGTCTTCAAAACAGTTCTGGTTCAGTTTTAGGCTAAGTTTCTATGCAAAACCCTAGTCGCACTTCTTTCATAAATTCAGATCTGTATTAGTGTGAATGCTATAAAAATCATAAATCAGCTTTTGGTGTCTTAATTGATCTAAATTGTATTGAAGAACAAGCAAGAATATGAAAATCGATACATGTGGCTCAAATATGGGTCGGATATCGTACCCAACCATATCCAAATACGAACTCAGTAACTAGGTTTTATTAGTTACATTCGGATATGATATGCAGGCCAACTATAGCCATATATGTTTAAAAGTTTAAAATAACTTTCAAAAACCTTCAAAAGGCTAAAAAGAAGATTAAAAACTACAAATGACCTTCTATAATGCATTTTAGCAGCAACAATTGAGGACATGGAGGTGAGAGTGTTGATTTGCTCTTTTACTTCAATCTTTCACATTCCCTTTGCTAAACCTACAATTCTTTTGATCTGTTTCATTTAGCCCACTACTTCTTTTATTTCATTTCGTTTATTTTCATCAGCCAGACAAAACCTACTAAAAAAATTAATCTATTGAATACCCAACTTCCTACCTTTCCCGTGGGTTGGGAGTGTGTAATTTGCATGTAATTTTAATCTAATGCATAAATTTGTTTATAATTTAAAATTGGTAATATTATCAATATGTATTTTTAATCTATAATCTAGATTGTTAGAATTTTAAATCCACACACACACACATATGTCGTATCCATATTTGGAGGCCTTGAAAACTAGTCGTATATGTATCCGATACCATATCCATATTCATGCAAACTCTGGACACAAGGTTTCTAGGGAATTTCTACAAATCGCTTTGGTCTCTAATGGACAAAGTTGAACAAGTCTATTGCATTCCATTCTCAAACTAATGAATGCAGACACAATGGCAAACAAGATGATCGTGCATCTTCTCAAGATGTACAATTCGAAGAAGTAATGCACATGGTATTAAAGCCTTCTTTTCATTCAACACAACTACAACAAAGCTCTTCATAGCACTACCTGGACACATCCCTTTTCAAGTTTGTTTGGGTTTCCAACCTCTAGCACCCATTGATGTAGCTTATCCTATACCACCATCAACAATAGCAACTCCTTCAACTCAAAAGGAAGTTGACAAAGTTGTTGAGTTCATTGAGCACACCAACACATTCAACGAGTGCAACCCATTTTGCAACAAGAAAATGCTAAATACAAGCGGTGCCATGACAAACACTTGCACAACACACACCTTCCAGGTGGTGGTGATCGATAAGAATTCACCTACATAAGGAAAGACTAACAAGAACTTCCCACAAGTTTCGTCCCACTTCGGTCAGGGCTTACATCATCACCAAACAAGTAGGTGATAACACTTCCGAGCTTAATCTTCCTTCCTATCTTGGATTGTATCCAATATTTAATGCAGAATTTATGCACCACTACTTTCAATCTTTGTTGGATCCTTTAGATGTTACAAACTTTTCAGCAATTAGAAATCAATCATGACACAAAGACACTAGTAGAAATGGATCAAGTCATCGACACTAAGGTCAAACAAACAAGACAGCTAGAGATCCCTCTCTCCCAGGATCATCAAAGCAAGTCCAGCACTTTCTCGAGGAAAATGGTCCCGCATCTTCTTCCGCAATTGCATGTAATGTGTGGCATTGCTTGATCAAGAGGATCGATTGATCCAAGAGGATCTAAGACTTCAAATGATTTGCATCACCACAACATTGCTCCACGTCATGATCTGACTTCACCAATGGCTTCAACATCATACCACGCACACATGTGCATGCTGTGAGGTACTAACTCCTATAAAATGTCACACAACTCCTGCAATATCAGTACCCTATCACACAAATCTGCAATAACGTCAGTTGAAGATGATGGACTAATGATTAGTTATGAAGTGGTTGTTACCAACCATTGTAACAGTTCAACCTAAGCTTCGTCTTCCTCCTTTGTATATTAATGCATTCTTCTATTCTTTGTAGACCAGTGATGAGTAACTAGAGAATAAGAAATAAGGAGTATCAGTACGTAGACATCCCGTATCAGACCGCTCAGATCTTGTATAAAATTTTGCAAGATATATCTTTGTGGTACGGTTCTGCATTTTGTGTTAATAGCCTTCTTTGTTTCTTTCTTGTTGCATAAACACTTTGATACACCCTTCAGCCTCTATCATTCACAATACATTTTCTGCAATAACACATCTAGATTCTCATTTAGAGTGATGTCCACCAGGTCTCCTCTTGGGCCCTGAATAAGCAAATGCTCTAATGTACAAGATGGGAAATGACCATGTGTTATGGCAGTGTGTAATGAAGGGAGAGAGTTGTGATGTGCTTCAAGGACAAGAGACCTAACATTATGCAAGGAAAGTTGTTCTAACAGGAATGCGGTGGCCAACACTACACTGAGATGCTAAAGAATGAGTCTTGGGGTGTGACACTTGCCAAAGGACTTTATGCTCCTATGGTTGTCTAAACCTCAAGAACTTCTTGAACAATGGGCTTGGATTTCATTGGACCATTGTGGGTCAATGGGGTCATCAGTGCAAGTACATAGTGGTCGCCACTGAGTATTTAACATAATATGCAGAGATCTGATCCGTTCTTCACAACAGTGCATAGAGTATCACGAAATTCATCTATGAGCAAATATTTAGTCCAATCAAAATTTTGACATAAATCACAAGCAATCAAGGTGTGCATTTTGTCAACCATGTGATTTGGTTGATGACATTGGAGTTTCGAATTTTCTATACACTTTAACAATCGTACATTTTACAAGCCATACTACCAACAAATGAATGGACAAGCAGAGGCCACTAATAAAGTTTTAATCTCGGTAACCCAAAATCATGCAGTATAGAAGTTGTGAATTAGGAAGAACACCTACCTACACTGTTGTTGGCCAATTGTACAGCCTACAAAGTGACTATAGGGCACACATCTTTCCAACTTATGTACTATCAGGAAGCAATCAGCTTTATGCAATACCTTGAGCCAATCCTAAAAAGATAGGTTAACAACTGACTTGGCAATGAGGAAAGTTTGAACGGAAAAACTTATCTTGTTGATTAAAGTGGATGCACATAGGGTAATGGCATAATGTACAGGAGGTCAAGCAAAAAAAGCATAAGTATCTGCATAATAAACACCTCAAAAGAATGGCTTTTAAGGCCAAAGAGTGGTTTTAACTTTTTAGATATAACAAGGGAGAAATTAAGCCTAGAAAATTTTAAAGTTGTGTGTCTCACCCCTTTTAAAATTCAAGAAATCCTTAAAAATGGACGAACATGATATAGTATTTGGACGAAACGATTGTGTAAAGCATAGTAAATGGGTCTAAGTTAAAATTATATCAAATAAGGACGATGAATGCCAATATGATTGATATGAGGCTTCCATACCCGGATGAGGAGCCCCGAGACAAACAACATAAAGGTACGATCAATTTTAAATAAGGCAAAATAAAAAATAAAAGAAAAATATAAATTTAAAACATACGTCGATGAAGGAGATAATTTTATAATCCATGGCCAAGGCAATAGATTGTAGGTCTAAAAAACAATGTACAACCAAGCAATAGCGACAATGAACAACCTTGGGTTTATGACATAGGTCTCTTTGGGACCAGACGCCAATGAACAACCTTGGGCGTATGGTCCCTAGAAAGACCCGTGTTGTACACCCAAGCCCTCATTGTCAAACATTTTTTCCATACACTAGTTTTCAAAGTTGTATGCCCCCACCATTCATTATACCCTTTTGCATCCCATAGGTCCTCTACCTTGTCTTTGCAACCTTACGATCCCATCTCCAGTGTACAACTCTCTTTTTGCAGCTAGATCGTATTGCCCCATCATCCAATGTCAGTTGTATTGTTTGTGACACTCTCCCTTATACAATCTTGAGCCGTATACTTGTTGCTTTTTCTCTTCGACATATGTTGCCATTCTTTCATCGTATGGCCGCTTAAAACCCATTTTTCACAACAATCCCTTCCTCATCATTGTATAAGTTGCGAGTAAATAAACTTCACCGGATGACGAGAGTGTACTAGAAAATTTTGCATTTTTACTTCCATGGCTTAGGAAAGTTTGATAATAAAAACATTTAGCACCAATAATCGCATCGAGAACAACTCTAAGTGCACAAAATCCCTTTCTACATGGTTTTAGGGAAACCTTACTACAACACAAGTGTGCTACCTAATATTTTTCATGTAAAATTTTCGCTTTGCCACAACAATATCCTCTTTTGTGCAACTAAGAGTCCGGAGGAATGCCTTGACACATCATTTATAATATTTGGTATGGCTAGGGAAGGTTGTATAATTCTTTGCCAACCTCTACCATAGCTCAAGATAGTTCAAACTTCATTGGTAGCGAGTTACTAGTTCCACACAAGTGCCATCACAAGGTACAAAGAAACAAAAGTTTGGTAAACCCTAGGCAAAGACTAAATCTAAGGTACAACCACACCCGAGATGTTTGATTGGGAAATCCTTCTGGACACCAAATTTGGCATGTGGAGGGCCAATGAGCCCGAGGATTATGAATTGAAAGTGGCATTGCAAAGAGCGGGCTTAGACAAAATATTACAAATGCACTATTTCGGTGGCAAGGAGTTCAAGCCTTAGTTTTGGCAGTCTCTAGAAACAATCAAGACAATCAATGCTCATTTGTCTAATACATGGACAAAGCGGTAGAAATTACTTACATTGCCAAGGATTTGACACAAGTGTTTGATGTGCCTTCACAAGGATAATCAATTAGTAGATTGACAAGAAACCCCTCATAATACCCACACCCAAAAGGACAATGTTGTCCAAAATTAATGTAGAATGAATTTGACTAAGGAGGAGTTGGCTAACATGTGGCAAGGGGCACCACTACATACCAAAAAATATCAATGTTCGCGGGAGTGGTCTTTTTGGACGAGATTCAATGTCAACTAGTGCATGCCACTCAAGCATGCGACATTGTGGTTTAGATGACGGGACACGTGCTCTAATTAGGAGTGGCAAGATCTATAACTAGGAAGAGCTTTTGCCTACTCCGATTCATGAGATCTTCTCATTGACATATGAAGGCTTCTATATGACGCAACAGACATTGGACTATTTCTTGATCGCAATGTATTCATAGTCAACGGTGGAGGGGTACTTCAATTCGGATAGATCATGTGTTGCCCATCAATATTCCAATGGAGACATTTTGGTATCCCTTTAATCGATGCCAATGAAGATAATATCGAACATCGTGCGGTGGCCAAAAAGAGAAGCAAATAATAGAGTTTCCCATTTGAGACGAGGATAGGGAGAAGGTTTAGATGTGGATGAGGATGATGGGGATAATGGTGCACATTGTTGGGTTGTTAGTTTCCTACTACTACTTAATCCTTCCTAGAGCCTACGGATTTTATAAGTCGCCTATCGCACCTTTATCAAAGTCTATCATAGTCATTTCCTTGCCTTAAAGGGATGATGGGAAGCAGATAAAGGATTGGTTAAACCAATTAGGTGAGTCATTCAATCCAAACATCTCCCAATCAACCCATTGCAACCTCCGAAGCAAATAACGCAAGAGCCAAAGGAAGAACATATCCAATTTGGGGTTGGCATAAAGTGACATTCAAAGGGAAACCCTTCTAAGACTCAACCCACTAAGTCTCACACTCCATAGGCTTCACATGATGAAGTCATGCCATCATTTCTTACTAGTCCAAACAAAGGCCTATCCCTATGAGACTTTCTCAATTTGTGCGGGCTATGGAGCCCATGGTCCAAGCACTTAGGGCATTTCCAATGTTGCAAGGCATCTCGATGTTGCAAGTTGTCCATTCCAAATAAGGCTGATTTTGGATGAGGCAAATCACATTCAAAATTTGTGGAAGGGTGTCACTTGGAGTGTACATGGACCTATGTCAACCAAGGGGTAGCCACAATATGACACCCCCGATGCATTGTTATGTACCTTGGGATATGATATTATAATGTATATGGGTTGATGGAGATGCCGACATGTGGTTATATTGGGTAATGAGTCGGCCAACATTGGGATTAGGTGTTAACCATCCATTAAGAATAATGTATGTCTATTTAAAGGAGATTAGTATCATTGTGAGATATGAGAGGTATGATGGTAGAGGTATATTGGAGGTGTCCCCTCAAGTGGAGTTCCCATATTGGGAGATTTTCGAGTCACTCTTTTCTTAAGGAGCATTGTATGGTGTTGTTGTATCTTAAGTGTATTTATCTAAATATATTGAATATTTGGGTATCTCGGCCCACCTATATCTCGAGTTATTATATGCAAAGATCTCATCAAGTGGTGTCATAGCATTGATCTAGGCAATTTGTGGGAGGAAACCCTAGTTTCAGTTATTCGCCTATATCTTGAGATCAACTGCGAATTTTTAAATATTTTTGTGTGAAGTGGAGAAATCATTCAAGGAATCTACCCTAAAAATTTCAGATTTTTTGGAGCTGTTTTGCGAAAGATATTTTAGTTTTAGTGTTGAAACCCTAATTTTAATACTTCGTCTATATCTTCCAAAGTATGAAGAATTTTTCAATGAATTTTTGTGTGGTGAGGTGAATTTGTTTTATGGTGAAACCATCAAAATTTCAGAAATTTTGGATCTGTTTTGAGAGAGTTATTTCAGTTTTATGGTTTTTCACAAATTTGCTCCACAGCCAAAATATTCAAAAAATCTTATTTGTTTACATTTTCGGAAATCTCTCAAAAATATAATTAGGGTTTGTGTTCTGTATTTTCTGATTTGAGGCCAACAAATAGCCGAAAAGCGCGAGACAAAGATTGATCAAAAGGATTTGTTCTTGAATCCCTAGTTTTTGTAGATCATGGCAATGAACACTTTTTGTGGAGATGGTGCGATTGATGTTAGAGAATGGTGGAACAAATTTAAGGAGAGATGTTTTCCATCATTAAATATTTGGAGGTTCAAATTGTGGATTAGTGGTCCTACATGGATTTGGTTTTCTGAGTTAGAAAAGGAAAGGTCTAATTGGTCTTGGGAGGAACTGGAACAGGTTTTCTTGGATAGATGGGACACAAAAGAAGAAGAGGAGGAAGAATGTAAGGATAATAGTGAGGAAGAGAAAAAATTAGAAAAAGAAAAAGAAGAAGAGGAAGAAGAAAATGTTGATGATGAAGAGGTTACACATGATTTAGAAGGAGAGATAGTGGATCAAGATACGAGTTCGGATAATCCGCAAGGAAGGAATCTTCAATATTTTAGTTTGAAGGGTGCATTCAAAGGAAAAGGTAATGGTTTCCATAAACCCTAGCAGCAAGTATAAGTTTATCAACATATATGTATAAGTTTATCTAAAGCAACACACAATTGAGGTCCATGGACTTTGGGCCGAACTTCAGCAATTGAAGTTGGAGCAAGCAGCCTCATCGTGGTCACCTCCAACTAGAGCTCTTGTACCTCTAGGTACGTCTTCAGATTGCCTTCCTGCTTATCTAAAACGGGAGGAATAATGTAGACAGCCATTATGTTTAAATGTATTTTTTGTAGCTGACCTTGTTATGTTAATCTTTTGTCGGCATTAGGTAGTGGTGTAACAAATTTACGGTCAGTTGTGTTAGTCATGTTAACTAGCATTTGTTGAGTCGTGTCATTCATATAGGATGTTACATGTCAGGGTAAAAGAGCTGAATATCAGGTCCTCCATGTAACAAACAAGCTGTTTTAAGCATTGCTTGTGAGATAAAGTAGTGATTACTCTTATATTCTTCTATGTTGCTTTGCGGTATGTATTTCCTATTTTGCAATTGATGTTCCTTTGGAAGTATAGTTTGTAAATCAAAAATCAACTATTATCACTGATGTGTTTTTTGATGTGAGGCTTGTGTAATGGAGGCTATGGAGATTGGAGTTTCGCCTCTTCTTGTTGGTTTGGCACAGCAAATTAGGAGGCCCACATTTAAACACTTGAGCAATTAGTTGGAAACCCAAAATAGCAACTTACAGATTCTTCCCAATAAGTTGAAACCCCCAATGATGGGTTACAAATTCTAAGCAATTAGTTGAAAAATCGAAAGGGTGTCATTAAAAAGACTAGTAATGAAAACCCAAAAGGGCATCACTGAGTTGTACATCCATCTGTACAGGTTCTAGGATCCCATGATTTGTTGATTCTTACACATATTTCAAATTTTGAGGATACCTCCCTTTCAAGGGGATTCTATTCCTCGACAAGGAGAAACATCATGAGTTATTAGATTTCGAGTTTCACATTATTGATTGTTGATTTGCAGATGATAGTGGATCTAAGTTTCAATTTGTTTGACTATCGATTTATACTTGACTTGCATATTTGTGGAGGATTAGAGCCCCTACATGTGTATCTTGTTGCTCAAGATTTGATGATTGTCATTATGACTGGATGTTTAATGTTGGGATTGGATAGTATTGATCAACAATGTGGGTCGATTTTTGGTTGTGGATTTAGCATATTTCCTATTGTGTTTGACTGATCACAGATTTGTGAGGAGCTGTCCCTGATGTGCTACCTTGAGACTACTCATATCGGCCATTGAAGGTTGGTCATCTTTCATTGCATCTTATTGCAGATTGCAGCCTATTACAACTTATTATAGTATTGGATAGAGATTGGTTGTGATTATTGCAACACTGAGGGCAGAGCATGTGAAAGGTCCCAGGATTTCAGGATATCCATATTGGTCCCAGTATTTCAGGATATCCATATTTTGAGTGGATGATGTTCAGATCAACAGCTGAGACAACAGATTTCAGAGATTGCAGATTGCAGAGTTTGACATTGCGTATTTAAGAGAGTTGATTATGGGGTTTTTATGACCATGCATGGAGCTGGTTCATATATTTGATTGAAGGTTGGAAACAACCAGATCCTTAAAAGAAATTTTACATCTGTTGGTATCGATGCACGAATAATCAAACGCTGCCTCAACCCTTTTTGGTATCTACAGGGATTTGGAGCTGGTTCGTCATATTTTGAGTTACGGTACAGTTTTCCTATCATAAGAGGAGTATTTTATGTGTCAACATGTTCCTACATTTTTAGTTCAAGAGCATTGTGGCTAGGAGTGGTTCACGGTTATTAAGTGCACCATTTGCCTCGCTTGCATAGGGGTTTGTTAGGAATATTTATAATCCTAAGCCCTTTTTATATTTCTAAGTCTAAACTATAGACTTACCACCTTCTTAATAACTTATTGTTAGCAGGCGGTTATTAGTTGGTTACTCCTAATTGATTGTGGGAGTTGTACTCATAGTTACCATGTTCGAAAAGTTCGGGTTGTTCGGACCATGAAAAAATTCGGTAGTTCGAATTTTGCAAAAAGTTCAGTTCGGTTCGGAAAATTTGCGAATTTAAAATGATATTTATCCACATTTGTTAAAAATCAAATTTCATCTCTAATTTTAAATGCTTTTTACATATAAAAATCTAAAAAATTAGGCCCTATTTTATAACAATTTATAACAAAAATTTATGAATACATTTCTAATCGTAATTAAATTACTTATTAAAGACATCCCATTCCATCCCATCCTATTAGTATTAAACTATTAAAAAAATAGAGAATGCTAAATACTACTAACCATTAAACTATAGCTACTATACAAGATTAGAAGTTACGAACAAAACCATAAAAACTTCCTTGATTAGGGCGTCTCATCCCTATCTATATATCAGGTCTTAAACACCTGTCAGTGAAGGGACCAAATTTCTAATGGAGCTTCAAACAGTCTAAAACAGTGTCGTAAAGCATCCAAACACCTGAAACAATGAAAACAACCTGCAATGTGTAACCTTTGACAAAGTGAACGTGACTGCTGCTCGATGGCATGAAGGCATGACTGTTGCAGTGTTGGTCGATGGCATGAAGGCAAAAGAATCTGCACAGCACACCGTATCTTCTGTTTTTGTGTAGCGCAGCACGACACAGGTTTCTTGAACAAAAAAGTCAAAACAATACTAACAGTAATAGAATTAAGTTTTGTGTTTTATTTTAGTTTTTTTCATTTTAACTTTTTAATATTTTATTAATTTTTTAATCAAAAATAACTATATTTGAAATAAATCGAACATGACCGAACATATTCGGTTTTCCTTAAAAGAATGGTTCGAACCGAATATCAGCCATATTCGTACGAATATGGTAACCATGGTTGTACTTGATGTATTATAGGTTTGTTGAGATCATATAGAATGGATGCAATGCATTGGGCCTACCTTCGTCTTCTATTTTTTTGTATATTTGTTTTATTACCAGCATAAAATAGCAAAGAAAACAGAAATGGAAGTTCAGGCTAAAGCAGAGGAATCACATGATGATAGCAGGGCTGGTTTCAGGCTAAAATACCTCAAAGTTGAGGATGTTGAGAAATCAGATCAGCAGGTTAAACCAGTGAGGGATAGGCCCAAGGGGTACTATTCCACCATAAAAGAATCAAAAGAATGTGAAATTTCACAAGGCACTTTCACATCGAAGGACTAAGAGACGCTGAGAAAGACTATGTTTACATCATTTTCAGTGATGTTTTGGCATTATGCCATTATTCATTGATGTCTGATAGTGCATTTAAGCTAAACACATGACAAAGCAGGGGCAAAACATTATTAGTAAAGGCCCAAGGGCTACGCAAGTGGAGCACGATGCCCTAATTAAAAATACATGGGTTATTGCAGAATTACCATTAGGTAAGAAACCAGTTGGAAGTAAATCGAATTTCACATGAACTAGAAATTGAGTTGCAATATTGTGCAACTCAAGAGAAAACAGCTGATATCTTGACAAAACCTCTTGGACCTTATGAACTCGCCAAGAGATACACTTGGTGTAGTCACTTATATGATCATTAAAAGGGGGTCTTAGAATATATGTAATGGTCATACGTGGTTATGACAGTTGTAAGTTGGTGGTTATGAGTTTGTTGACCATTAGTAGGTAGTTATGAGTTTGTTGACCGTTCGTTGGTAGTTGACAATTACAAATTTCAGTTGATGAAGAATATTACAAATGTAATGCAAACCTGAGCATATTTTGAATTAAGGTTCTTCCTTTTTCTCTCTAGTGTTATGTATTATTCATCCTCTAGACAAACTTGACTCAAACATTTGAGATGTCAGATCTCGCCCTAACACATTATTTTGGGGAATTGAAGGTTGGAAAAAGTCATGGAAGCATTTTCTGTCTCTCAATATAAAGGGGCACACTTCTAGAAGGTTGAAAGAGAGCAATATTAGTTAAAAACAAGAATAATATAAATTTAAGCTAAGTTACTAGCTACAAATGTTGATTTGTTGCGGCTTAGAGTTTAGACAACTCGTAAGGAGTTTAATATTTTTTGATTAAAACAGTCAATTAACTATTTAGTAAGAGAGATAATATTTCCACAGTCCATAAATTAAGATGAAGATATTTCTGGATAATAACCACATAGAAATTCAGCATCAACAAAACTACATCATATAATGGCAGATGGAACAACATGTGAAGCAATTTGGTTAAAAGGAGAGCTCGTTTTGAAGTTAGGAAATCCAGAAATCAAGGCACAACTCAGATCACATTTAGATTAAGAGTTGTCATATTGAAAGACCAAAGACCAAAGCATTGAATATTTAAAATTTTAGGGTGTTTTGGGATATGTCGTGTTGCAGAGAACAATACACTTGAAGCCAATTGCTAAAATATATATTTGATCATTTTGTTAGGAAGTGTTATGTGCAAGGGTACTTTCGTAGGTCTGAATTAAATGCAAATTCTGGGTTCAACTGCTATAATGTAAAGAATATTAATGTGAGTTTTCTACTTATGTGTGTGAATGTGAAGGATCACTCAGAAGTTGAAATAGAGGGTCATGTTAGATATAAGAGGTGAAGATATTTACATCATGCTGTCATTTTAAAACAATTAAGTTTGCACCCCTCCTTACCTTCTGCTCATTCTTGCCACTATATTAAAATCAAGGAGAAAAGCATATTGAAAAGCAGGTAATGAAAAGATATCTAACCTGGTACACGCGCAATTCAAAACGTGGACCAACTTCTTTAAGTTCAATTGATTTTGGACCTCCAGGTTTTTCATAAACATGATGCCTGCAAATTCCACAAACATTGGTCAAAGAGCTGTCAAGTCATGAAAGCAAATAGAATGGCAGGTGTACAAAAATATTCACTAAAACACACAGTTAAGCATTGTATAATGTAGTCAATCAAAACTATAGACATACAGATAGATAACTCATGTTGAAACCAGGTAAATGACAAAGCAATATTGTGCATTTTCTATATGGATTTAGAGTTTTCGAGACCACGGTTATTGAGCTTTTTTAACAATTTTTAATAAGAACTGTATTGAATTCACATGGAGTTAATAAACTCCTATGGAGCTTTCATCAGATGCAACTCTCCCATGGAGCCCACTTTTGAAGTGAATTCTATTCAAATTAATTATGAGGATCCTTGGATCCCATCTGCAATGGATCTGGAAACAGGCCAGACAGTTAAATTCAGTACCTTTAAAACAGATATAAAAGAATTGATCTTGAGTGTAAGAAATTTACACATTCCATTAGTGGACAAAGCACAGTATTTAAGACTGGATAGAAAGCATCTGTTGACCCACAAAATAATGTCTTGCAATATAATAGAAGTGTGACCACCCTATTGACAAGCAAACAATCTCTAATTTTCTGCTTTCACAAATTGCTTTTTCTGGACTTGAGTAACTTATCACCTGGTCAAACAATTATTTTTTATGTTATTGGGATTTTATGTACACCCATCTAACAGCATTAATAAAACTCAGGTATATTATCTATTAATGTCTTCTCCTTACTTATTTCTATCTCTCCTTTCCTCACTGTCTTTTTTTCCTTACTTTCAAGCTAAACTCTCATGAGCTTCCTAGGCCTCATTTTTGCTGTCTTGTGCTTTCTTCTCCTTTTTGATATATTTTTAAGGTTCAGAAAAGATTTCACTAAGTTACCCTCTGTTCATAATGGTACATATTGGGTATGTGGGGTTCTTTTGTGGAAGTACTTGCGCACACATGCATGAACCTCGTACTATTTCTTTAATTTTTCTCTTTCTTCAATTCACTTCTTTTGGTTGTTTTTTCTTATCAATTAAAGTTGCAATCTTATTTTCTTCCTAGACCTAAATACATGGGCACCTGGGGCATTAGGTTTCTTCGTTTTAAATGCTTTTAGCATCAACTTATTAGATTGTATACATTGATTAGGTGGATTAGATTGAATGTTTTTTTGTCCTACAGCTATCCCAGTATCTATCTCTTATGTAAGGATATGCAAACCTACCAATTGTGAGGACATTTAGCACCAAATAAATCTTTAATCCACACGACATGTGTTTTCTGTGGGCTGTGCAGACTTTTCATATCTTTTAGAACTCTAAAATTCGCTATAAATATAAGTGGGCAATGTCCTCTTTTTACTGTTATTAGACTCGAGGAAGAAGACAAACAACCAAATCAGAGAACATTCTTTATGGTTAACAGCCATTTTGGCCTACCAAGTCCTATTTAATAATTTATAGTAATCAGTTTTGCAATATATGTCCACAGTTATGAATCTATGTATTGAAACTACTAAATTGCCTAAATGTAAGGTACGTCAAGTTGTTTTATTAACATAATATGGTGAAAAAATCAATAATTGGCTAAGCTATGCATCTAAATTTTTGAGATTTCCGCAGATAAAGATTTTGGTACACACGTATTTCTGCACTACCATGGATATTATGGGCATAATTATCTATATCTTTATGATTTATATGTTTGGTAGAAAGTTTCCTGTGAGATCTGTTGTTACATCAAGATCTGGAATTCAACTCCATTTTCAATAATATGCTTACATCTTCTGTTTCTCCGAAGCTTTTCTATTTTAGAGCACTAGTCAGTCACTAATTCATGGATTATTCTTGCACCTCTTTGTCAAGACCGATGTTCCTTTACTATCACTATTCATTAAAGTTTACTGCTAGATGATTATTTATAAGTTATAGCTATTCTATTAGATACTTTTTAAACCCTGTTTTGTTTTACTATGTAAAGGGTGATTGTTTTTGCCTCAAATATTCTAAAACAATAAGTAAAACCAATTTATAACAGCATCCCAAAGAAAAAAAGGAAGGCCAACTTCTATAAAAGTATAGTTTTCAGTAGTCAAACATCAGCACATACTTCTCAATAGTCAACTAGCCCTTACAATGTCAAAACGATCCATTTGGTTTAAACCAAAAGATAGATCATGCAGCTTCAAAGCTTATATGCAGAATAAAATACTCTACTAACCTATGCCAATACATAATTGGATAAACCAGCTTCACAGAAAAGAAATGTGGAAACCATTACTAGCATCCTTCTAACAACTTTTAGATCCATGTTAAATGACAGAAGTCATTAAGTGCTGGATTTTATTTAACACCTCATGAAACATACTGTATAGCTTCACCACAAAATGTTCAATCATAACAAAATATGATGAAGCTGCCAGACACTACACACTAAAGAATGCAGTGGGAAATAATTTGGCACAAAAGGTCTCTGAGCTAAGCACCAGGAAACGTGTACTGGAGGGATAACATATTAGGACTGTTGAACAATTCAAACACTAAGGATCTCAAAGGATTCCTTAGCAAACTAAAACATCAGAGAAACAACATCAAGGGAATTACCAAATATACAATTAAAAACGACCAGAAACCCATACACACTAAAGAATGCAATAGGAAATAATTTGGCACAAAAGGTCTCTGAGCTAAGCACCAGGAAACGTGTATCGGAGGAATAACATATTAGGACTGATGAACATTTCAAACACCAAGTATCTCAAAGGATTCCTTGGCAAACTAAAACATCAGATGAACAACATCAAGGGAATTACCAAATATACAACTAAAAATGACCAGAAACCCCTCCCACAATCTCAATAGGTTCTTAAAAGAAGCTCCGATACTTGTTACATGTCTAAGCCCAATACAACACAGCATGGAATGACATCCCATATACCAAGTTCTAGAGATGCATTAGAATGCATATATGACACTGAAGTAGGGAGTGAAAAACAAGTGATGACTGAGGCATGACCTTGTCCCTAGCCAGAAAAATTTTAGGTATTGAATTCTATTCAGATTTTGTTTGCATGTGCTTCTACATTCAAAAAGTTATGGTTACGAGTTTCAATGTTCATTTATTTCTTCAAACAAAGAAAATCAATTCTGTGAAGGAATGTGGAGATTAACCATTATTTTGGTTACCACCAGCAACAAAAGTCGGGTAAAAATCCATGAAAGGGGTTAACATTTCTTAAGTGCCTGATACAGCTTCCTTCACTTAATTATACAAATACCAATACCAATGTATTCTATAAAGATTAAACATTTAAGAATATTGAACCTTTGATTTATGATAAAAAAAAATACAACTGAATCTTAGAGATAAGTACAGCAATTCTTCGGGAAGATGTACCTGAAAGATATGTAATCTGACTGGTTTGCAAATGTTATGACGCGCTTTGAATCATGTTTAGGAACCGGAAATAGATACTTCAATATGTTTGACGTTCTTTCACCAAGCTTTGCCCAGCACAAACAATAAAAATAAGATAAATGAAAAAATGATGCACATGGAAGGATTTCATGCACATGAAAGATATATTTCAAATGTAGAATGTAAAGAGAACTAGAAATCAATAATTTAACAAGAAAAGAAACACTGTCCAATTTTTAAAAAGAAAAACAAAGCAGATCGACCAGCAACACATACAGAAAAACATAACATATATAAGATATCACAAAAGGTTCTGAGGAAGTAGTTGAATCATAAAACGGATATTTCATATTAATCCAAAAATATAAATTAATAAGGAAGAAAGCAAGGAGGGCTCAAGGGCTTCAGCTATTGGTCAGTTACAAGTAGTTTATAATCACCAACCCAAGTTCCATTCCCATTGAGCCCATTGGACACTTTCAATAAGTGGCCATTAGACACCTTGAGGTAGGGGTCGCACTTCTCCTTGTGGACCAAACGGAACACACCTAAGACATTATGGACCCAAGCCCACCCCCATGTCCCACTTTGAGAAGGTGCTCCTCCATTAATCCACTCCGGTTCATAGCTCCATTCCCATTGAGCCCATTGGACACTTTTAATAAGTGGTCATGGGGACACCTTGAGCTAGGGTCCCACTTCTCCTTGTAGACCCAAGACATTAGACCCAAGCCCGCCCCCATGTCCCATTTTCGAAGGTGCTTCTCCATTAATCCACTCATGTTCATGGCTCCAGATAATAAAAGCATTTACCATCCAAAGAATTGGGCTCAAAGGCTTGGGCTTTTGGTGAGTTACAAGTAGTCTGTAATCACCAACCCAAGTTTCATTCCCATTGAGAGCAATTTGTAATCACCAACCCACATTCCATTCCCATCGAGCCCATTGGACACTTTCAATAAGTAGCCATGGGGACACCTTGAGGTAGGAGTCGCATTCTCCTTCGGACCAAACAGAACATACCAAAGAAATTAGTTTGTAATCACCAACCTAGGTTCCATTCCCACCAAACCCATTGGACACTTTCAATAAGTGGCAATGGGGACACCTTAAGGTAGGGGTCGCACTTCTCCTTGTGGCCCAAGCGGAACACACCTGTGACATCACGGACTCAAGCCCACCCTTGTGTCCCACTTTGAGAAAGTGCTCCTCCATTAATCCACTCCGATTCATAGCTCCAATATAATAAAAACGTTTACCATCCAACATTTGGGCTCAAGGGCTTGGAGCTATTGGTGAGTTACAAACTTACAAGTAGTTTGTAATCAACAACCCAAGGTCCATTCCCATTGATCCCATTGGACACTTTCAATAAGTGGCGATGGGGACACCTTGAGGTAGAGGTTGCACTTCTCCTTTTGGACTAAGTGAAACAAACCCAGGACATTACAGGCCCAAACCCACCCCCACGTCCCACTTTGAGAAGGTGGTCCTCCACTAATCCACTCTGGTTCATAGTTCTGGTATAATAAAAGTGTTTACCATCCAACATTTAGACCAAGTATCCAATATCCCAAAACCAAAACAATGGAGCAAAGAGGTGGGATGGGAATAAAGATTATCGCGGCCTATGCGAAGGCCATTTTGCTCGCTAAACCAAGCATTTCAATCTACTCTTGAATGAGAAGTTGGAGAAAATGCTTGTGCGCTTGCTAGAGTTCGAGAGTCTAAGGGATGAAATTTGGGTGACTCATCAACGAGAATCATTGTATGTTAGGCTGCAAAATCAGGTTGAAGTTGAGTTGCATCTTCAACTATAGGCTAAGTTGTGTGCACCTTCTCCTACCCCCAGCCGAAAAGTATGGGGGCGAGGCCACATATTTAGGGCAATCCTCCTACCCGCACCCTAGGAATGGATTCCTCCTATAATGATTCAAGATCATCTACGAAAGGAAGGAAGGTCACTTAAGAATGCTTTGGAATTATATTTGCAAGAGTTTCTCTTCATAGTGCAAGTTCAAATGGTAAATTAGACTTGCTTATATAGGTGTATGTGATTTCTAAATCACACTAAAGTTGAGCTAGGGGATAGGCAAATACCAAAAGAATAAAGGCTCTTTGACCTACAAATAGTCTTGATATTTTAATACAAAGGCTGAATGTGTGATTATTCTATTTAAATTTGGCATGTAACATTTTTATCTACATACACCTTTGGAGAGGACGTCAAGGTGCTAGGGTTAGACAGAAAGGAGAATGTTCCTGTAAGATTACTGAAGTTGATTCAATCAATATCTCTACTAATCCTGAAGTTTGTGGGTTCTTAGCGGCTTTGGGGTTTTCCTCTTTTGGGAGAACCATCGTATTCTTAACAAGGGGTTGGCTAGGTCATTCTGTTTCTTCTTCCTCTGCTATGGGTTCTTTTTCCTTCATCACAAGTTTTAAAGTTTTTCGTCTTGGCCGTGGTTTAGATGGTGCCCTCTCTTCATCAACGACCATGCCTATAATGAATGCAACCGACAACTACAATCAGGTTGCAGTCTTCAACAGTGAAACTATGTTTCTTCACTGCTAGGAGCATGTAGAACAAGTTCCTTTGGCAAATAGTGCAACTCTTAAGAGTGGGGACAGGCCTTAGCGCATCCACCTCTTTCCAATGCCACCGGGGTCGGAAGCATGCATTGATGGGGAGGTTGCTCCTCCTGCACATACTTGGGGGAGAGTATGGATATTTTCTACAAGTAAAGGTATTGCATGGTTGTGTTGGTGCTTGTCCCTTGAGCTACTAAGGAGCAGGGTGAAGTGGAAGATCCTTCCGCTTCCTTGACTTTCTCTCTAGGTTTGAGGATTGCCATGTGTTTTAAAGCAAATGATCGGTATGTGAAGATGAGGAAGTGTTCCTTTTTCAAGGATATGATGCTATTGGAGAAAAGGCGCTTTCTTCATGGCTTTGATGGTGAAAGTGAATTATTGTTGGTGCTTTTGGACTCAATTTGTGATCTGCATCGACAGTCATCTAATGTGGACTTATCTTCTCTCACCCCCGTCGGGTGGTGCTCGTTGTCTAAGTTTGTGATGGATATGATCGCACCTGATCTTTGTGATCCATATGGTTATTATCTCCTGCTGGAGGTTAGCTTCTTCCTTGTAAAGGGTTCAGAATGCCTTTTATCTTAGGATTTTGACTTGAATCTAGCCTTTTGCCCGTAGTAATCTTTTGTATGGTTTTCTTCTTGATCGTTGGGTGAACATAGATTGCTACCCAATTGTGGCCTGGATCGGTGCATTTTTCGCTTTTGATGGGGTTGGTTTAGGCTACCACCCTGTATTGGATTGAAATCCTTCTACTTCAAGCCTGCATGGCCTGTTGATTTGGTGAGCTCGTAGTAAATCTTTTAATTTTAATTTAAACAAGAGGGGCCCATCAACCCTTGTTTATGTATCGAAAAAAGAAGATAGAAAGGATGAAAATTGTACAAGAGGGAACATCCTGCCCCAAAATAAATGCCTACTCCATTGCAATAATAATCAAATAAAATTAATATTTTAGAAACTTTGATAGCTGCTAATTAGCTTTCAAAACAATAATTACAATACAACTTATTTAGCTTAGGCGAAAGGGCTACAAAGAAACCAGAAAAGTGCTACGAATTTAAGCATATACCACAACCTTTAGAACTCGTGAATCCAGAGTGACACAGTCTGTTGTAAGTATACGGATCTGTTGAGCCACTTATAAAACACATTCCGGCTAAAATTTATACTATTTCTCCATCCTTGTAGGTTCTTTGAAATATATAGGCACTATAATTTGACAAATCGCTAATCCAACAAAACCACAGACAATAAATTATATGCACTTCCATAGTTCACTTGCATTCGGCTGAAAAACAAAAAATTGTCATCACCAAAATTATTGTGTAGGCTATATCGGAAGAAAGGAACAAAAGACAACATGAGGAGTCAAGAAAAATAGATGGCATGGCTCCCCATGCTTAGAAAGACTACAAAGAGCAGCACAAATGTATACAGTAGGAAAATTAAAATGTCAATGATATAGAAATGGAAAATATAAAACAAAGAATCCATGCAAGCACACAAATATGGCCATGCTCTAGGGAAGGTGAAATTATCACCAAAAAAGAATAGAGAACCTTAAAAGTTAATACATACACTAATTTTGATACCTTGGTAGAGAAATTATGAAGAATAAGATGAGGATAAACCTCCGACATGGTTCCAACAGCCTCCTTATCCTTGATATCATGCCTTGTCACCTGTGAATTAAAAAGCGTACGAATTTACCACCTCACTTTCTTGAAATTCAAATTGTGCACATAGGGGCAATTTCAATCATTCAGAAATTCTTTAGCATACCACATTGTGTAATCCAAAGTAGGCAGTTGGACCAAAGGGTAAATGGCACACAATTAACCCATCAGGCTCCCCACGGTGTTCATGGACCATGCGATAATATCTGTAAAGTCATGAGAACGACACGCCTCCACAATTTCAGATATAACCTACAACAAAGAGTTTTTATTAAAAAAATGCAAAGAATGTAGGAGATAATTACTGAATAGAAAATGTCATAATGGGAAGAAAACCTAGCAATCTCTCCTTACACGCCTCTTTAAACTTTTTCAACAAAAGATCCATTGCAAAAATAAGCCTGGGAACAGAAATAATCCAAAAGGCACACTTCTCAAAGAGAGAAAATTAAAACTTGCCCTGATCAAAACAACTTTAATATAGAGAAAAAGGTCACCAGATTTTCTAGTGAACAGAGATTGCATAGACCACTAAAGATTGCAAAAATAAGCCTGGGGAACAGAAATAATCCAAAAGGCACACTTCTCAAAGAGAGAAAATTAAAACTTTCCCTGATCAAAACAACTTTAATAGAGAGAAAAAGGTCACCAGATTTTCTAGTGAACAGAGATTGCATAGACCACTAAAGCTTACCGTAGGTACTGAAACCCAAAATCCAAAGCAGAGACAAAAATAACATATAGACCATTAGCAGCAAGTAGTCTACTATGGTTCCCTCCAAGTTTCTTCTTTGCTTGGTCTGCTCTGAGCACTTATTTTTGAAACAGAAGGCGTAAAAGTCAGATTCCCGAACCAAGCAAATTTTTCAAAACCCGTTGCCTAAACACGTGCACTGAAACAAGGTAAGGAAAGCTGAATTCACAGTGCATAACACATGTTATGGCTATGGTAACAAGAAGCGGATACCCATTAGGATTACGTGGCACTCCCACATGTTTATATGTAGGCATAAACATTACAGAATAAGCGGGCAAAGTCTTATGCAAATTTTGTATGACTGTATTTCCTTCAAGGTTAATTCACAGTGCATAACACATGTTATGCCTGTGTTAACAAGAAGTGGATACCCATTAGGATTACTTGCCACTCCCGCAAGAGAATCAAGTTTATATGTAGGCATAAACATTACAGAATAAGCGCCCAAAGTCTTATTCAGCCATAGTATGTCTGTATTTCCTTCAAGGTTATTTACGCAGATTAATCCACTCTACTTGCGTGATCAGAATCCATTTGTACATTCCAGTCATGCTGTATGTCTAGTAGTCCACATCAAGACCCATAAACCCTTGGTGTCTTGGTAACCTTGAAATTTGTGAATTGTACAGAACATCCTATGACTCAGCTCCCTGGTTGCTAAGAAAGCCCATAGGAACGATATTCTGTATTTCAAAGCATTTCATAATCACAAATTTTGAAAAAGAAAATTAAACTAATTAACCCGAAAATGAAAACACACATTTGCCCCAAGAAATACAAGGACTAAGATCAAATGTAAATAGTCAAATAAGTGCAGCAAAAATATTTAACATTCTACAACATTGCAAAAGTGCTAAAGATTAAATAAACACAAAAAAAATAGATAGTGTTTTGCTTAGAAGTATAATATAATGTAGATAGTTTAAGGACAGTTTATAATAGATCATTGTCAAATTGTAGATCTACTCCATAATGCAAATTTCAAGGCAGACTATGGAAAATCATCAGCAACTTGTCTCACAATATCCTCTTCAAAGTTATAGTTTTTAATGCTGCTGGAAGGTTTAACTGTGCTTGCCTTAGCTCTGATTTCTTGTAGAAAAATGCACTGTAACCATTAGAACTTTTGAGTATGAAGAAATGTAAAACAATTCAGAGGTCATGGTTGCAGAATGAACACACAAATTTTCAGAAGTATAATATGCTTCAAGAAAAATGCATACAAAAACAGGTTTTCATTATAAAAACAAAAAAAAACTTCTGAAAAAAATCTATAAGTGGAATAAATACTGCAAGATAGTCAGAGACATGTGACTAACCTGACTACCTCGGTTGATCCTTTGCGCATTAGGAAATACAAATTTTAGTTCCTGCAATAAAAATACGAAATGAATACAAACCATGCACTTTGGACCCCCAACATGAACTCCCATACATTACAAACTGTAATACAATAAGGCAGAAACAAATAACCTTGACAAATTGCGTAAGCCGGCTGCTCGGGTTACGAGAAGTAGTCAACAAGATCTTTGGATCACTTTCCGCCGCATTTGCATACTCATCATCAATATGCGTTTTTAACACTATTTTGTTCATAGCAGCATGCATAAGAATTTTAGTTTTCATCCTGTTGAATTTGACACAATAAGATAGAACATAACAAAAAATATTATTCTAAGGTGCAGAGTAATTGCTGCATAACAATAATTTTTTAGCATGGTATCAAAATGATATTATTTCCCAGCTTTGTTGATATAAATTGATTATGGATGGTTGCAAGCTAGATTATTATACATGTGTCTACCAAATCAAAAATCAAAGGATGTAGTTAATTTGTGGTGAGACACATCCTGTTGTAAAATATTTGACTCCATCAAATTCTTGTCAGCCCCATTGTTGAGAATTTGAGATAGAAGTAGAAAAAATTAATAACAATAATGGAGGATGCAGATTTGAGACATGTTGCCCGAATATTGGATACATATTATTAAGATCACAATAGATGGTGTTGGGAAAGCAATTTGGTACTGTAATGTCAATACACAGAAAAAAACACAAAAATATATTGTAATTTTGAATATGATAGATTTTGTTGTTTTCTCTTTTTCCAATGTGTTTGCCCTTCTTTCTACAAATAACAATATAGAAGGATTATAAAAATATCAAAACTTTATAGAAACACCATGCCTAGTGCACCATCGCAATAGCCATCAAAATCCTAGTCCTCCTAATGACCCATAATTGGGAGTCCATTATGTTTTCCCTTGATATTGTTGTTATATCCCTTTCTTCTTTCAGAACATGTTAATTTTGTATTGGAAGGTTCATAATGTTTGGAACTGCAAAGTATGAGATGAAGACTTTCTCAAGAAGAATTAATTTAAAGGCGATGAAGCATACATTGTGAGAAGTGATGTAGCACATACCATGACCACAGGCACTTATGGGAGAGTGGGGGAGTAGCTATGCATATTTGGAATGCTGCCAAGAAAGGAGTTCCCATAGTTTGCATCCAAGCATTGCCAATATTTGTGGGTGGTAGAAGGTTTTTTTTCCTCATGGAGTTTTTTCATACTAGCGAAACAGTAAATTGTGACTTCCAGCACCAGAAGAGATGCCAAGCCTATAGGAAGCACTTAGTGGATTTTGATCAAAGAGGAGGTGCACCTATGGATAAGTGTCAATAGTGTCACGTCTTCATCACATGTTTGATGTACTGTTGGTTTGGTGTGCTTATTAATGGGGTAGAGATGGCTGTTTCGATGTTGTGACGGAGGTGATGGAAATTATATAGTTGGACATCTAATGATCTAACCACCACCACTAACTAGTTGCAAATATTCCAAAGAGGGTAAAAAGACAAGTTTTATTTGTTCAATCATATTGTACCTGTAAAACGAGAAAATTGAAGCATATTTTCAGCTTCTGTTGTTATATTTTTATGCATATGAATTTTTGGTTTTGTTAATATTGTTGTAAGTTGTTTAATATTGAAAGATGCAACCCCATTTTCTCCATATTGTATTGTCAAAAAGAATTGTAAATATTCCAAACAAATATTTTGTAACAGTTGAAATACAATTCATATAAACAAGAACTGTGTAAATCATGTAAGACAAAACAAATTGACATGTATTTTCATTTCATGTTTGAGCTAGCACATAAAGACAAAACTAAGCTTTTTTAATGTGGTGCTAACGAACAAGTTGTTGACATCTTCACAAAAGCTTTGAAAAAGAAATAATTCAAATCTTTGGAGATGGCCAAGGTTGGGCAGATAAATCCCACCCCAATTTGGTTGTGCCACCACCTTGTTCCAGTGGATCTCCAGCTTGAAGACCTTCTTTGGGATAAGCCTTTCTCTTGCTGACCATTGGGGATTGATCAATGACTGCTATTACCCAGCCTATGTATTTTATTTACAAAATATGTTTCTCAATCTGGGTTAGAGTCTCATTGTTGTCCACCTGGCCATGACAATAAAAGAGTGCAATTTATTGATGTTTATTGGATGATGAACTCGTGATTAACTTGAAGATTGTTAGTAGCTGCTGTATTGCAGAATGTTCACTTGAATGTTGTTAGCTATAGTAAGTGTTTGCCAATATACAAAAGGTTGTATAAACACCATTATTTTCAAGCATTGAGAATTTATAGTTGGTTGTCAGAGAGAGACCGTCAATAGATTATATAACCCTGAATTGAGATGGAATTTTATTATAACCAGATTGAGTTAGGGATGTCTTGGACATACTAAATGTTTTATGACCAAGCTGAATATTATGTTTGGCTTGATCTGCTAACTTAGTGATGAATATGGTGACTAAGTATGAGTGGAGGTTGCATCATACAAAATTAGTGGGAGGGTGTCAGAATCACAATGTGTTATGACCCTTCTTTTTAATTGCTTTAATATAAAAAAATTTACACTTCCAGTTAGTGTGATCCGTTAGGATTTATTTTTATCAGTGTATCATGTGGATCGCTTGGGACCAGTTTTAAGAGTCCAGTTGGGACAAATTTTGTGGGTCTATTTGGGACTTGTTTTGTGGGTCCATATGGGGGCAATTTTGTGGGTCCATTTAAGACCAGCTATGTGGGTACATTAGTGCATATCCCACATGCAAGAGGCAAAAGAGTTAAAGTAAGAAATTTGTTATAAATAGACTCTTAGGTAAAAGAGAAGGGCATGTTTTTGAGGAAGTAATTTTTGTGCACAAGTTGGAAGACTGTTTTGGCCAAGGAAGGGTCTATCCATCCTGGATTTGGGTCAAAGTTCGCATCCACACCCCTCGCAGAAAGAGATTCTCTTTTGTTATGTACTGTTTTTCTATGTTCAGTAATATTATGACCACAGTTTTAAATTTTAATTTCAGCATTTTTTTCAGTTTTTCAGAAGTTTCTGATTGTAGCTTCCAGTCGTTTCAAATTTCATTTATAATATATACAACAGAGATTTCAACCCGTACACAAGGTTCAGATAGCATTACAATTCTAGATTTCTACAATGTTTCAGATTTCGTGTTCAGTTCCAGAGATTTGCCCCATTTTAGCTTTCAGATTTTGTATAATTTAAAACACCTACAGCAGAATTTAAGTGTGGTGCATAACACAATGGTCAATCTAATTGCAATAGGGATAACATTTACAATTTTGGAACATTTATAGTTACTTTCCAACTTAGGGAAAGTTGAAAACAGAAACAATTAATGGATTCTAAGTGGTATACTCTGTGTTTAACATTCTTGATTCAACTCCTGCACGTGTATGCCTGATTCATGAAAAGTGGTAAATTGATGTGTTGAGGTTGCTGAACAGGGGAGCAGATTAGATGTCTTAAAGTGTTAAAGTTCATTATTGAATAGTTTGCAAAAAGCAAGATTATAAAAATGGCAGTAGAAGAAGCATGTAGCCTGAACTTTATAAATTAGATGATTAAATTTTACAAGCTGGTTCTCCTTTAGCTGATTTAAGCCGTGTTTGATTTCCCAGGACAGTTGATATACCATCTAGATGTGTTGTCACCAATCATTGTACTAGGAAACTGTTAAGAGACAAATGTTCTTGGTAAAACTTGTGATGTACTTGATAAATACAAGGAGAGGTTGATGTGTCTTAACATAAAGGATAAATGCATATACATTTATAAGCAGTTATTGCATTCTTGAAGGGAGGAAATTGGAATATATATTCATTAAAATGTAATGCATTCAACCTCAATATATTAGTTGTAGATAGTGAGTGACTTGGCATTATAAACATAATTCTTGGGCACCTCTGATGCACTCTTGATCTTTGGTAATGTTTAAATTGACTCATAAAAGTCTTTGGCTTCCAAAGAAATGTTCATCAAATGTAGGATTGACTTATAAATTATGATGGAAGATAGACCTTGACGTCTTGACAACAATTAATAAATGAACTTTGAAGTAAAGTTTTGAACTAGTCTTAGTTATGTGGGTTTTGAGTAACTATCAATGTGCTGTGCACTGTGCAGTACCTTCATGCTGTTGTATACTCGCCAATTTAGAAGTAATATTACATCTATAATTCCCAGGGACTTTGCTAAGTTGGGAGGACCTCTAGTGCATATGAAAAGGATTGAATCTATGAATGCATGATGTTGCAGACATGAACATATTGTCATTCTTCAGATAGCTTGCCTCTGTTGACTGTAAACCTACGTTGCCAAGATACGGGTACGCAGTACCGGTTCGGGTATGGGTTCGATACGCGGATACGTCAATTTTAAAAAACCCTTGGGTATGATACGTCTTGGATACGTCCATACATATATATCAAATAATTAAAAATATATATAAAATATTATATAAAAATATAAAATATTAGATATATACATTTAATAGATAAATAAATTCAATTTATTATTATAAAATTGAATGTATTAACAATGATTTTATATAACTTTAAAGTTAAAAGTTAAAACTTTAAAATATTAAAAGCTAAATAAAACTTAAAATTTAACAAGATTATTTTTTTAATATAATTATAAAATGTGAAATCAACTTTAAAGTTAAAAGTTAAAACTTTAAAATATTAAAAGCTAAATAAAACTTAAAATTTAACAAGATTATTTTTTTAATATAATTATAAAACAGGAAAGTTTTAATAACTAATTAAAAACTTAATCAAAAAAATTACAAAACAAAAAACTTAAACCTAACTAGTAGTGGCGAGTGCCAGTGGTGAGTGGCAAGTGGCAGGGCACGGTGAGGCAGCGAGCCTCCAAACCTTCACACTGTGAACACCGGCGTCGATGGCCTCCAAATGTCATGACCTTGGGAACACCGGCGTCGATGGCGGCAAACACTTAACAGTCGCGGAAGCCCCGAAATCTGAACAGCTAAAACCCTAAACCGAATTACGTTTTTTGAAATGATTTTCAACAAATTTCAAATGCAATTTCACAACATAGTCTATAAAAATTCACATCTGATTTAAACATGAATTAATTCGCGATTTTGAATGAATTAAGCTTGGGTTCACCCTAGGTACATCCTGGTTCTTCCTAGGCATGCCACGGGTACGTCCAGACATACCCGTAATGTACCCGTGAAGAACCCGGACGTACCCATCACATATCCGTACCGCACCCGCATTCTGACATATCTGTACTGGATACATATCAGGCAGGGTACAGGGGGCTGGGGGACGTATCCAGGCAACGTAGCTGTAAACCCACAAACCTTAAAGATTATAATTATAGAAGAAACAAATGATTAGAGCTTCATGTGAATGTAAAGTGGTAGCTTGTGCCATGAACTCTGGGGAATTGGGGTCCTGATCTGAATGGTTAAGAAAGTAATTTCCTTTCAAATCAAAGGTTGGCTGTTACATCAGATGGATAAGTATTATACAGTTGTTTCTCAAGCGGGATATTGAGAAACCCAAGTTTTTAAACAATCCAGTAGCAACCCTCTAAAAAATAGTCATGTACTACATGTTCTTGCCTCTTCACGTGGAGATGCTTGTGTATCCCTAAGCCATACTGTAGAACCTGTAGCAGGTTAAGGAATAGTTCAAAATTGTACTCAAACTATTAAACATATCTGTAGATGACTGTTATCATTCTTCTTCCTTTGGAGATGTTTGTGCGTATCCTTCAACTGATGGTGTAAAGCCTTGCCTCGTGACTGCAAATTATGTCTCTAATCAAAAGGGAGATAGATATAGACCTGAATGATAGTACAAGCCTGGGAAGCTATTGATCACATAAAGTATGAATCGTGATTTATTACATACTTTCATGCACACTAGATTTGTACCACCACTGCTCTTTAAACTAAGGGTGTCAGATTCATAGTTAGGGCCCCAGGGGTAGACTATGTAAGACATGGATTTCACAAAGTATATATGAATATGACATTGAATGATTGGCAAAGATACTGTAGCATCCTCTACTTCTAAAAGAATGCCAGATTTTGTTGGGCATCCTTATCAGTCAAATTGAAGATATCAGAGGTAGTTGCATTTTGCTAAAACATTGAGCCTGCTGATTTTACAAAGCAATTCACAAAATACTTGTAGGAAGTTCCTACAACCCTACGATTTATTGCTTTCCTGATTTTGAATTCAAGATGGAACTGGAGACTGATTTAGCTGTGATGGTTATTTCAATAATAGGGCTTGATAACAGACAAATTAAATAATAACGGATTTAAAAGAGTGCCTGGAATAGGCACCATTTTGCAATTAAAGAAATATGCAGAGTATTAGCAATTGCGTTGACATTGCTGTACGGTCTTTTTATGAATAAGGGATGCATATTCAAATATCTGTAACAAATGCAAGATCTATGGGGAAGTTGGAAGCTTAGATCAAAACCCAAATGCTTGTGGGCCTAGAATGACTTATTAGAGTCTTAAAGCGAAATGTGGTAATTGCTGGAAAAAAACAATGGGATAAGTGAACAGGCCAGTTTTATTAATGATAGAAAAATAGATATGTATTTCTGTTGGTGTGTATTTAAAAAGAGTACAAGTAACTTGAGATAGCTAAAGAAATAAATGGAATTGCTGATGCAGAACTCTTTATGAGACTATTATAGTGCTGGTGTGTCGATATATTTACTGTGAATATATCATATGGTTTGGACAAGCTATGTGGCATGCATGATAAGTAAAGAATATTGACAAGTTCATGAAATATACAGTCAAAATGGTTATCTTGCTAAGACAACCAAGGAGCAAGTAATGATTAAAAGGGGGCTGGTAACCCTCTACGAAAAATTAAGGTTGAAATTCTATGGCATTAATCCTTGATCCTTTAATTGATGCATCATGGTACATTATTTAATGTTTTGCATGAATGTGTTAGAAATTAGCTGTTTAATCTGATGCACAAAACGGAACATTACCACCATGGCCTGCAGGACAAGTCACATGTATGATATTCCAGAAGTTATACCTGAAGGAAAACCAGGCCTTGGGGAAGATTTCATGAATACTTTAATTTCTTTGCATAGTACTTTTCCTGATGATGTTGCACTAGCTTGAAACCTGAAAATATTAGTATATTAAACTTGGAGGGGGAAAAGTGGTAGTCATTGGGAGAATCATTGCAATGGTCAAAACGGGTCATGACACTAATCTTTGAGAGATTTATATGGAAAGGCCAAATAAAATTAGTTCGAAAGATAGATCCCACACAAGCATTCTCTAAGAGTATCTTTGGCCCTCCTTTCAGCAAATGTAGGATAGGAAGATTGCTTCATTTAAATGGCAACATAAGCATTTAACCCCAAACGGTGTGTGTAGAGCCTGGGAGTGTACCTCCTGTTGAAGATGGTGAGGTTGAGCAGTTTAAAAAGGCTGACAGAGAGATGTTCCATTGAGATGATGTAGGAACACTTGAAAACCACTGGGTAAGATTTGCAGGGCTTAATAGCCTAGGATTTCATATACAGTAGGCAGAGAGGACAGACTCACTATTCCCCATAAGCATCACATTGGATGGTGAAATCTACATGGTAATGGAACTACAGAGTTATGGATACCAGCTGTTTGCCTAATTTCAGGGTGTTAGTTCCTCTAATGTTGAGAGGAAATGGGACACTTATAACTTCGTCCACTCTACCAAGATGAATGTGTTGGCCTCTAGGAGAATGAAGAATCTAGTTCCAGTGCAGAGTGTCTTGTGTCTCCGGGATTGGAAGAAACCTGACATGATGTGGGACATATAGATAAGGAAGAGCACATTTAGGATTGGTTGATATCCCACTGGATGAGCAAAATTATTCAGACTCAGATGGTGAAGGTGATGTTAATGAGCCAGTCGGCATATAACTATTGCAAGTAGACGAGTCTGAGAAATGAAATAGTGATGATCAATGCTCCAAGATCAGCATTTTGATCTGTTTAATGAATAGATAAGCCAAGTGATTCAGAATCTTAAAGTGAAAGTAATGATGGTGAGACCTTCAGCATAATCACACAGCTCAGAGAAATGGATGAGTCTGCGGAAGGACCAAGATATGCTAATGTTCTGTGCTTAGCATTTTGATCCATATCAATCTAAAATCACTGTTAATATCATGTCACGTGAAGTTTTCAATGTCATGGAAATTTTTATATTGATGTTTTATCATTATGGACAATGGGAGAATCAAAATCCGAAATCAATGTCTATAAGTTTTTATTTTTTTAAATTTAAGTTTCCTTTCATAGATTATGGGTGTTTTTGCATTGCTTACTTTTTTTTCAGACCAAGAAATTTTAATGATGTTATGCAAAAAAAAAAGTTGAGAATTTCCAATCTTTTCCTCATTTTCTGTATTTCTAAAAATACCGATTTGATGTTTGTTAACTTGTTTTTGTGAATACACTTGGGAAACAAAGTTACAATTTAAATTCACATGATATAGTCTTGAGTGCTGAAATCCTGCGCAGGACTAAAATTTGTCCGTGTCATGTAAAAGATACGCTTGCCAAGGGAATTCAAAATTTCCAGTGGTGAAATTGTGGCTGGGTCAATCAATTCTCGCAGTTGGAACCTACGTCTAGGATTTCTGGGGTTTCAGATACAAGACTTCACCGAAAGAAAAGGAAAAGGTACAAGATGAAGAATCACAGCTTACCGGCTGTTTGATCATCTTCTAAATCAATTTCCATACGCAAAGCCTCTTCTTCGTTCTTAAGCTCTGTAGGTATAGGTTTCCCTTCTGCATACACAAACATTACAGACAAAACATCAAATCAAATATGCTAAAAGTAAAAGCCTACCAGAAATTTTCGGACAAATTTCAGTTTGCAGAATTGATGCAGCCTAAATCAAATTCTAAAAACAAAAAACATTTTAACCAAAAATAAATTTAAGAAAAAAAAACTTGCCTTCTAATGCTTGTCTAATTTTACGTTTCTTTTCATACAGCAACCGCTCCTTTCCTCCAAGCTTTTGCGATACAGGTATTCACGCCTTAACCGAACATTTCTGCGCAACATTTTTATTTTGTTTAATGGATTTCTCACTTCAACCTTGTTCTTTGCCTGCGAAAATAAATCCTTTTTCCTTGCTACTTTTTTTTCTTCTCTTTTGCTTTGATTTCCTTGTAAAGAGCCAGTTAAAATGTTGCTTGTCTCAATTACGGCTGTGTATAGCCCTCAAATGAAATCAGTGTTGGCACGTCTAGGGTTTAGGATTTAAGCAACACTTTTTTGCAGAAATGCCGGAAAAGGGTTTATTGGATTTTTTTAATTTCGGAGGTTTCCTAAAATATTTTTCTAATCCCGAAGGGCCCTTAAGGGAGAGGACCCAGTGGTTGTGCACCCAAGTTGAGGGGTGCACAACACACATTTAAATACATTAAATTTTGAAAAAAAAAATTACCTTTTAAAAGTTTTTTTTTATTAATCTAAATTTATTTTTTGAGCATTTTTATTTTATGGAAAGTGGTTTTTAAATGGATTTAAATCAAGTAGTTTTTCATACAAAAAAAAAAAAGGGTGGACCATTAGTAAGGCATTGTGTCATGCATTTTTTCCACTTATGTGGCATCATGTGATTGGGTGATTTTTTGATGTGATTTGATATGACACATTTTATTAGCTACTTTTTTTTTTCAAAATGTTGAATGACAAATGTACATGTACTAGTCACTCACTTCACAAATACCCTCACCATTACTAGTCCATGCTCCACTATTGGCTCCTCTCCCTTAGTTCATTGGTGAAGTTGAATGGCTTGGAATGAGCCCACCAAGGATCAAGTCTTGTTGAATGCAATGTCTCAAGATACCCAAAGACAAGAGAGTTAAATGGATAGGACCTAATCATTCCGCATTGGTGATTTTGACGGATTGGATGCCCCTTAGTCGTGGCTCCTTAACTAAAGGAACATATTCGATGTAGATGTATGCTTACCATGGGTAGATATGTTGATATCTATATAATCGAGGTCTTCCAAACAAAATATATATATCTTTTGAAGGTAAGGTTGCTTTTTCATTATTATTATTATATATTCATATAACTAGTGATATTATTGCATTTTCTTTAATGTTCTCTTTAGTTCTTTGTTAGTTTTGCGGAGATACAAAATATAGATAGATATTTTTTAATATTTACGAGATCGAAAAAAAAAAGTGCAAGGGACATGAGACCTTGAATTTTTTGTTTTTTAATTTTTTTTATTTTGTGTTGTTCAAATTGATAATGAATTTTCTCATTTTCTCCATCTTCTCCTTGTTGAACATATCATGTAACGAAGTTGTGATTAAATCACTTGTGTGTTGTTCAAATTGATAATGAATTTTTTCATTTTCTCCATCTTCTCCTTGTTGAAAATATCATGAAGTTATGATTAAATCACTTGCATATTTGGACTGAATACCATCAGTAAGCATTACACTCCAAAATAAAGTGTTTTTCTAATTCCATTGCCTCAAAGGTGCAAAAGACACGAACTCTCTCTTCTCATGACTCTTTTGGCCTTTTCTACCTACTCGTTTCACACCGAAGTCGGTGTGAATTTGTCCTTAACTCGAGTATATTAGAAACGTTGCTCTCAGGGGATATTAGCCCCGTATAGGCCTATTGTTGATTATCATAAATGGAGTTAAAGTCTTCGAGGTAATATTTATTTTTTCTCCCTAATGTTTTTTACTACAAAGACTTGAGGAATTTCTCCTTAACAAACGCCTTTATTTCCTTGTCTTTATATGTTCAACCAAATTGAGAGCCCTATTACTTGGAATATGACGTGGTACTTTGGAATTCATGTATATCTAGTATTGCAATTATTTAATTATTACTTACTTTTTATTTTATATGTATTTAATTATTAGTCATTGCTTAAGGTAGGATATTGTAGGAATTAACTATTCTAGAGTGGGTTTAATTGGTTATTGTCAATATCGTGTCAAACATAGGTATATTGTCTTCACCAACATCAAAAATTGCTTTTACATAAACTAATCTAAGTTTGTCATGTGTAATTTCATAGCTTTTTCTTGAAGTTTGATAGTGAAATTTCTAAAATAAAAATGTTTTTTCCTTCAAATTCATTAGTTGAGGCTCTATTCGTAATGGGGCGCGATAAATTTTAAGAAACTTAGAACTAGACTATAGTTTTTGTGGAGGAAAAAAACACCGACAATGATCCGATTTTGAAAAGACAGTGATTCTTTTTGTTTTAGGGTGGTTGTTGTAGGGTTGAGCATTACATTTCACAAAAAAGGGGAGCATCTGAAGGCTCTTCAAATTAAAGAACCTCGAAATAATATCGGCATTGTTATTGTTTGATATAGGTATTTGTCGATGGATCTTATTCTCTCATTATCATTATCTTATCATTTTCCTCTTCCCTCATATTGTATAATCATATATCCATGTAGCTTTATATTCAAGGGTGAGAGCTCAGATGGCTTTCAAACCCATATATAAATTCTCGCAAAACAATCTATAGAGGCTTATCCATGACCTTGTTCAACAATAGCAACAAGTGACAAATGTGTGAGGTCAAGATTTCATCCGCGTTTAAAACCCTATCCTTGACCCTCTACTCCTCATTGTCCTCTAAATATCAAACTTGTTATGCTCCATAATTTCCCAAGGCCTAGAAATTCTAGACAATTGTTATAATGCTCTCTACTTTCAGATTCTCGCTTTACTCAATAAAGCAATTTGAGGTCAAAATATGCAAAAATTCCAAAGCATTATTATTCATTTAAATGACATAGGGGGGATAGGGGAGGTAGAGCAAGAGCATGTTATGGAGAAACATGGTGATATGAACAAGTATGCATGTCAATTTCAGCCCTTGCGCACAACTGTGGTTTAAATTGGGTGGTAGTCAATACTTGTGGTCACCATTTTTGCATTGTTGTACTCTTTGATTTTAGACTTATAGATAACTCCGCTTTTTCCTTGATTGTTTATTTAATAATATAATTTTTACCTAGTGATATGTCACTTGTTCAATCATTATTACTTCAACAAATTTCAATCACTCAAACCCTTCATACTATATTGATGTGTTTTCCTCATTTATAGCATTTTGAATCGTATTTCTTATTTTATGAAGGCAAATAAATTCTCTTAATATGACTAATAGATTCTTTGACATTGTTTCCTACATCGTTGAGGTGGATATCTTTAATCTTCAATGTCATTGTCACCATGGAATATATGTAAGTCAGCTGTGCATATCATAAAGACGTGCAAGGTATGACACTACTTTTTTAAAGTAAATTTATTTCCCTCGTGCGAAGATTTAATTGTGATATGACTAATTAGTGTTACATTGTACCAATGCATATTACTTATAAAACTCAAATTATGATAAATGAGAGTGGGCAATCATATTCGAGTAGCATGAGTCCTCCCAACTTCAAAAATTTCATATTATGGTCCATCATACGAGTTCTCACTACAACCTATACAACCTAACCCGTGGTCATTATAGGTCTTCATCATAGCCAAGTTTAATCACTACTTGTCATGGATCTATTTAGTCATAATTCATGAAATAAATAGTTACAAATATTTATTGGTTTATAGTGTATCCTTGTTTTGTTACTTGCTCATATAATTAGGTACCCAATGTAAAGCATCAGACCCAGTGTCATGGAATTTTTTTCAGAGGGACCATTCATATACTCTTTGCATTTGGTGGACAGTGCAATGACAATGTAATGAATTTCAAATCTTTTTAAATGCCTAGTCCTAGTGTATTGTGGTGATTAAAGATTTTACAATTTATGGTAGATCAATAAGCGTAAGTGCACCGGTAATGTTCAAATATCGGAGAGATTGTGCATGTTATTTGGTGGGAAAAAGCATACAAATATGTATGTATTTATAGTGTGGTATTTGGTGGCAATCACTATAGCCCATCGCATGGTACTTGCTCCCACCTTCTACCTTTATAATCATATAATTGGGTTTCATGATTGCTCACTGGTAATTTTTCATCGAGGTCTCCTTCAATGGCTTTCTCTTTCAATACTAATGTATTACAAATAAAATTTCCAATTAGCACTTTCTTGCATGTAAGAAACAAGCTTTTTACAGCTAGACTATTAAAGACAATACCCAAAAATTTGTATTGTTAGGTTTCGGCAACGATCAGAGTTACACTATCCATACCATACACCATATCCACTTCCTAGTTTTTTTTTGTTTTTAACATTCTAATTTAAAAAAATTGATTTTGGTTTATTATTTGAATCAACCCACTACTACCTAAATTTATTCGCCTATTTAATTATGAATGATTACATCGCATAATCATATTCTAACTTTTAACTAAATGAAAGTAAATAGTGTTGGAAAATTATAAAAGTGAGTATACAAAGAAAATACACATCAACCGCATTACTACCAACTTTCAAGGTCTTCATAAAAGTGTTTTTCTATTTGTGGATGATCTCGCCAATCATAATTTTCTCCTTAAATTTAGGATTTAGTATTTTACAATAATTTCATATGCCTCTTTCAAAGATTTAAGAGACGTAAGATAAATCAAATGGAACATGTGACTTGAAAGTTTTGGTCAAGAGAAGCTCAAAAGATTATTGCGCTTTCCATGTGCATCGATTCAATCTAAGCTTTAATTATTTTCATGAGAAATATAATTAGTGTACATATTTTAGAATGAATGAATGAAAATTTTAATGACGCCCACAAGACTCAAGAGTCTATGGGACCACAAAACCGAGATTTTTAATCGATTTCAAACTTCTTGCAATATTAGCTCTCCCAAGTGAATCTTAAGAATGAAACCCTGGGTCGCTTAAAGCTTTGTTCCTTCAAGAGTTCCTTTAGTCCATCCACCTTCAGGTTTTTTCATACTAGATACGAATATCATCATATGTCAAACACTCCATGATGAAATTCCATTCTGTCTCAACGACCCCTTTGCTGTAGAAAAGACAAATTCTCCTTTCCCAATCCTCCTTTGGAATAGTCCGTCTACCTGTTTCACATCGAAGATGATGTGATGCAGTCCTTAACTATGTGACTAGAATCCTTGCTTTACCCTTGATATATGCCCCTAGATAAGCTTTTTCATCATGTTCCCCAGTGGGATTGAATTCTCTGATATAATGTGCTTTCTTTCGACTAATCATCCCCGTCCACATGGCAAATCCCGAAACTTTTCTATCACATAATTTTTTATTTCCCTGTTGTTGTTAGGACACTCTTGCAAGTTGATGCCCCATTTGTTCATCCATTTATTATTTTGTTTCATCCAGTTTTCTTTCTACGTGCTCCAAAGTATCATCCACAACCATTTTGGGCCAACGAAGATTGTCCATGCTTTCAACTTTTTCAAATAGCTTATCATCCGAGATATTGCTGAAGCTTCCAATGAGGAAGTACCCGCTTCAACCAACAAGATCTCATAAGGAACAATTGATTTGACTTTGAGAGTGCTTGTGATTAGATGTTTCTGGATTCTTTCTATTTGTCTCCACCCGTGATTTGACATGCTACTTCCCCAAACCTCGCAGCCATAGAGAACAACCGAGTGACCAATAATCCAAAAAGGGTTTTCTTAGTTTTCCAGTCCCAAAGTTCAACTTTCCTACACCTGTTTTGAAGTAGGTAAGATGCTTTCCAACCTCCATGTATCCTTTTTGCTTTACAAGTCTCCCAACTAAGCTTGTGGTGAAAGTCAATCCCAAGATATTTGTATTCAGTGACTATTTCCAAAGGGCTCCCCTCAAAAAGAAAGTTAATTTGTCTCTCTTTCCTTTTCAAGGAGAAAATCATGATTTTTGTTTTGCTAGTGTTCACTTGCATCCCGACTTCTTGGCAGAAGAGTTCTAGGGCTTTTAGTTGTTCCCTCAATCCTTGGGTTGTTTTTGAAATTAGGATAAGATCATCAGCATATAGGAGTAACTTCACCACGTAACTTGCTAACTGTATACCTCCTCCCTCAGTTTTATTTAACCATTCTTCAAGCTTGTCAATGTATAGACCAAATAAGGTGGGAGAAAGAGGGCAACCTTGCTTGACACCAATGTCACTACTCGAAACATTTGGACATACCTTCTCTGGTTCTGATTTTAGCTCTGACCTGCTCATATAGTCTATGAATTGTTGCTCTAAACTCATCTAGAATCCCAAGTTCCTCCATCCTGTTCCAAAGTTTGTCTCTGGGTACTGTGTCGAAAGCTTTCTTGAAATCAACAAAACAACAAAAAGCTTCTTCTCCTTGGGTGTCCCAAACCTTTTCAATCAAATGTCTAAGAGTGATGCAATGATCAATTGTTGAGTGTTTAGGTCGGAATCCTGCTTGCCCTTTTGCTCTTTTACCCTCTCTTTCAGCCCAACTGCTGATTCTCCATTCTATCATGCCTCCAAAAAGTTTACCAAGAAGAGGATTGATCATAATGGTGTGATAATTAGACGGGTTATTAATGTCACCACTTTTAAATAAAGGAATAACAACGCTAGTCGTCCACTCTGTCGGAAAGCCATTCTGATTGACATCATTGAATATTTTTTTGATGTGTGGTGTGAGGACCTCAACCCCCCATTTTAGAAATTCAGCCTGTAGACCATCGATGTCTTGTGCTTTACCACTTGCTAGATTCTTTATGCCCTGCTTGATGTCTTCTGTCGAAAAATCTCAATCGAAGTCTTGATTATGGGAGGAATATCTTTTTGTTGGGAACACTCATATAGGGTCCTTGCATATTCTAACCAATGAGCACCTGTGATATTATTTTCTATGTATTTTTTCTTTTGTTGTAACTCCCTCCGAAACCTTTGGGGTTGTGTTTTCCAAGAGAAATTAATTTTGTCCTTCTCTTGCTCACATAGCTTTCTTTTTTGTGTTGTACCAATCTCTCATAAATCTTTTTATTTTCTTTGTTCATCCCACTTTCCTTCAAAGCTCTCTTGGCAACTTTACACTCTTCATCATACCACGGGTTTGTCAGAAAAGTATTTTTCGCTCCCTTTCTAGGCTTAGATCTTTCACAAGCACTTAGAGCCTTTTGGATTAAAGATATCAGCAGATTACTACGTACATAACCACTCATTCCCTTAGGTGTCGTGCTCTCTATATCCTTCCTCATTATCTGAGATTGTTGTTTAAGGGCTGCAACAAAGATTTCCTGATTTTCTTTATTTAGAATGATTTTTCCTTGTTTTTGAGATGTCTTTTGCATGTGGTGAACCTGATTTCTTTGTTGTTGATTTAAGACGGTCCCAAGCTTTACCAAGAGAGGACTATGATCCGATTTTAGTTCGATAGGACAATCTCCAATTTCAAACTCAAGCAACCTGGAGATAGAACTTTGAGAACAGATTACATAGTCTACTACACTTTGACCATTGTATGTTTTACAAGTGATATTGCCTGATCTAGGCCAAGCCCTCATGCCATTACAAATGACCATGTTGTATAAGCTACATAGGCCTAGAAGCTCAACCCCAAAGTGTGTCACCCCTCCATTACCGTCTTGAGATAATCTTTCCCAAAGCTTGTTCTCTTCTTCCTTAAGCCATAATGGATTGTCTTCACCTCCTTCTAAGCTGCTCAACTGAAGAGATTGATTATTTGCAGTCCTCGCATTGAAATCACCAATAAAATTATTTCTCCAGATGTATTGAAAACATAAATGTCTTTTTTTATTGAAGCATATGGATCTTCGCTATCTAGATTTCTTCTCTTATATGTCTTTGAACCTTTCGGTGCAAAGTAACAGGCAACCAATCTGATTGTTGTCTTGTCATCTGTTATTTTCAGCCATATGTATTGCTTATTTGGATCTTCCTTTTCAACTTTGACAGTTTCGAGCCATATTTCCTTGATTAGCACTGTGATTCCACCGTGACCTTTCCCTATTTCATTCCCTTTGTTCCAAACTGAAATTTTCTTGTAGCCTTCAAACTCTGGAACCTTGCAGCCTTCGTGCTCATGTGTTTCGTAAGAATAATAATATCTTTCCCCTCTGCTATGGGCCCAAACTCGGTCCTCTTCTCCACGGATATCCTTTGCAATTCCAACTTACTATGTGCATGAATTCCCATGGGGCCCCTAATTCCTATTTCTTGTTTGATAAATGATCACTGATTTGGGCTTTCCCATTTCTCATCTATGCCCATTTTCCTGCTTCCCTTTCTTTTCTCACTTTCTCCCATTCTTTCTTTTGAACTTCTTGTTGAGCGAATGTCAAATCCTCATCTAGATATATGTGTGTGCCTCTAAGAAGTCCCCTATTTTTTAGGATAACATGTTTGTCTTCTATTTTTCTCATGACAACTCACACATGGCGGTCCTTTCATGCCTCTGTTCTCCTGCCAATTATGTTTGTTTGTTGTATGTATCCTATCCACTTCAATTTGTCTTTAAGAAAGTCTCTTGCCAATATGTCAATTCTCTCTTTTTCACCAAAGTCTTTTAGACCCTTGATAATAAAATTTACTACTCTGTCTTGTTGATCTTTCTCTTCTTTTATCTGTGTTTTGATGTGTTTCTCTATGACTTGCCTTTGTTCATTTGATGATCCACTTACTAATTGTGACCAAGTT
Source organism: Taxus wallichiana var. yunnanensis (assembly GCA_018340775.1). Lineage (NCBI taxonomy): Eukaryota > Viridiplantae > Streptophyta > Pinopsida > Cupressales > Taxaceae > Taxus > Taxus wallichiana. The sequence continues at coordinate 722,299,201 of CM031238.1, forward strand.
TTGGCCTCTTCTATCCGGTCCTTTAGTTGATTTTCTTTTATTTCCATGTCTTTAATTGCTGATTGGATCTCATTTATCTGTATTGTTTCCTTCCCTTTTACCATTTCGGGCTTTTTTCTCCCCTATTTTCATATGTCCTAGATCTTGTTTTAGCATGGTTAACTCTTGCACGCCCTCTTTCCATGAGGTTTTGGAGATTTAGTACCTGTTCTTTGAGAATTTTATTTTCTCTTTCCAACCTGTATCTAACTTCTGTAAGTTCTTTCCTCTCACTATTTTCTTGCAATCTCTGATTTTCTAAAATTCCAAGCCTTTCTTTCATGTTCATGAGCTCATTCACATATAGTTCTAAAGACCACAATAGAGGGGTTGAAGTAGGACTGTATAGGTATTTAGGATCCTGGATTGCGTCCTCTCGTTCTTCTTTGTATGTTGCAGTTTATCTGCTTTTGTTCAGCTTTGACTCCTTTTTACTATCCTTCTGACTTGATTGTTTTCCTTCCATTTTATATTCTCTAAAAAGAAGTTCTCTTTGTTGTTTGTTGTCTTCGGTAAAATCAAAGTGAGGTTTTTCTTCTGGGTTCTTCTTAGTTTTTTGGCCTGCCTACGTCGTAGGATCCCCTTGTATTGTTTTGCATTCACATAAACCAACTTTTTAGCTGTACCCACTGTATGATTTTGAGAGATTTCTACATTTCCCAAAATTTTGTTTTCTATTGTTGTATGTGTTTCAAATAGTAGATCTCTGTAGTGCCATATTTGGGTTGTCTTTGAAACCCTCATGTTTAAGCATGGTTTGCATGCCTTGTTGAAACCAGATTTGACAAATAAATATAAAGAATGCTGCAGAGAATGAGGGGGTTTGGTGGGTCTACCTGAGAAACTGCTGTATTGTTCTTTCCCCGGTGTCAGATCTTGTCTGCCATTCTAGAGAACTGAATGCTGAAGACCATCCTCTAAGAATATTAAAATAAATTTGGTGGGTCTACCTGGCTTGTCGGGCTGTGCCCTAGCTCCTAAGTAAAAATGTTGAAGCGGGGGCCCACGTTTCAGTTGTTTATCGAGTATTTGCTTGTCAGCTTTTATCCATCAGCACTCCACTCGCCACAATTCCTTGCTTCTCGCTACAAGGTATTGTCCTTCGCTTAGTCCTCCGCTACTCACCTACCTAAACGCAAGTAACCTATGAATCACGTGGCTCGTCTGGCTTGATCCCACACAAACCGCTCCTCTGCTTTGAATGTTAATAGTTAGAATCAAATTGGGCCCAATTGCCCATTTTATTAATATATCTATCTGTACGTGTTATCGAATAAGGCAAGAAAAGAGAATGAGAATAAAAGGATGTAACACCGACATTCCACGACATGCACAAAACCAAAGGCACTTGGAAAACCAGGGAAAGCAGGGGAGACAAGGAGGCTTGTTAAGTACAATAACAGTGTGGCATACCCAAGAAAAAAAAATTAATGGGTGGCCCGCATTTCACAGGGGGGTACCTAGGAAAGAAAATGTTATTTAATTGACAATGTTCATTCACTTATATTTTTATTTTGAATTTTATAAATGATAACCAAATCCATATATCTAAGAAGTCTATAAATAACTTATTAGACAAGACTATGGCAACGAAATTTCTTAAATTGTTATGCATTGTTTATTTTTCTCTAATTGTAACATCTTGTAAATTACCTTCCATATAGCATGATTGGTTGATCCAATTTTCTTTGTTTTTTCGCAATTGCTAATGTCAGTCAAAGTAAAAATTGTACATATACTTGTACAGGTTTAGAAGAGCTATAATGATGAAACCAAGAGCAACTCTAGCCAAGCCACAAAAATTACAACCACCTCCATAACCAGCTAAAGCTTAGACAATCAAAACACTTTGGAAAAATTATACTCGGTTTTTGTAGTTCCTCTCATGCAATTGTTGCAATCCATAAGACCACATTGTAGTATTTTTTTGAACTATTTGCATGCCTTGTGCTTGTTTCCACTATCAATTTATTGCATTTAGCAATATTTATTTTTCTTGATTGCGAGTGTAGTAGACCATAACATTAAACATTCTAATCGCGATAAATGATTTGTGTGCTTTCTCATTTACTTACATCTCATCGTGTCAAGGCAATAAGCTCCCGCAATAGGTAGAGGTTTGATTTTATGGGATTTCCATAGTTCTAAAAAGTGCTCATTTTATCTTGAACAATTGTGTAAGAGTTTTGAGAAGTCTAACGTTTTGGGTCACAAATATGGACCCTTCATTAGAACAAAAAAATCACATGAAATGATAAGATTATTGAAAACATTTTCTTTAATAAATATCATTTTGGAAGGAAATTAATAATAGTCGGCTTGGAAAGGAAAACAAAAATAATGAACCAAAGAAAATGGATGAAAAAGGGTAAGATTAAGAGTTTTTATTTTATTTTATTTAAGATACAAGATCAAGATACCTCTCAACAAAGGTTAAAATCTTATCAAAGTAAAAGAAGATTAATAATAGTTACTCATGAAACAAACCAATTAATTGTAATAAGGGATAAGGAAAAATAATTAAGAGGTAATTCATTATTAATTTATATTATCTTAATTAGGCTCACACAATCATAAGCATGAAGAAGAATCGTAATCAACATGAAAAAGAAGGACAACCTATTAGAACAAGAAATTATAATTTCTAACAAACTAAAATTATAAATGAAATGAATAAATTTTATTTATTTTAAACCAACTATTTAAATTACAAATAAAATGAAAGAATAAAATACCTTAGCTACTTAGGGAGGTTCACAATAACTGGGTTTCCAAGTTTTTCTTAAGAACCAACCTTTTATCCCTATTGATGTTATTCTCATGGTGCATTATTTCAATGGCTTCGCGAAGATGCCTTTTTACAAAAATTTCTTTCAAGGCAATAACCACCGCCGAGTCCATACAAATGGTGTGTTTATTATATTGAGATTATTCTCCAACGAATAACGCTCAATACGATCATATTTAATGTCTTTATCATGTTCATTAATCCGAAGTTTTAATCGATCACCTCGTTTCACCAATGTAAGGTTTTCCACACAAACATTTAATCATATATACACCACTATTGAGGTTGTTCTCAATTTTATCTTTAAGGGAATTAAGGTTCCTTTTAAGGGTATTGATAGGAAGGAAGGACGTTACGATGCCTTTTTTATTCAGAATTTTAGCAATTTTATTAATGGTGTTCTTAATATAGGGTAGGAAGGCTTTTTTATTATTAGAACTAGGGGAATTAATAATAGGATGAGAAGGATTACAAACATTTTTAAATGTATTAGCAATCGTATAATCATTATAACCATTGTTCTTAAAAACATTAGTTAGGTGGGATAACTCAAGATATAGGTGCTTGCTATCGAATTCCTCAAAGCTCTAGAGGTAAGATTTTTAACACACCTACTTTTTGGGAAGGGTGATGGTGAGACTCAGCCCTGAGATAACAATCAATGTGTGTTTTCTTTTTGAAAACACCATGGGCGAGAGTGCCATTATCTTTTCTTTTAAGCAAGATATCAAGAAAAGGGATAGAATTATTAATTTTAGTTTCCATCGTGAATTGAATGTGTGTAGAAATGCTATTAAGGTGAGAAAGAAAATCATTGAGTTTATCCCTACCATGAACCTAGTAAACATTGGTATCATCTACAAACCTCTTCCACCATTCTGGTTTCAATGGGGATGACTCAATGGCTTTCTTTTCAAAGTTTTCCATGAATAAATTAGCAATAATGGGAGAGAGCGAGGACCCCATTACAATACCCTCAGTCTATTCATAGATTTCATCGTTAAAGCTAAAGAAAATAATCTTCAACAAATTTTAACAAGATGGGCAAGTTTGGGATCGGGTTTGTTATTACATTTCGATCTTGCCAACAAAATTTGTAAGAATTAAATGGAAATTATTTTAGCAATTGTTCATCTTTCGTGGGTCTCCAAAAATTTAACTGCATGTGTTATAAATAAAAAAACATCTAATGTCAAATTATAAACATACATAATGTTATTTCTCAACAACTTGGAGATGTAATGTCAGTATGGATGCAAAATAAATTCATAATCATTAGTTACTAATGAAACAATCTTCCACTCTTATATATTACTTTCTACTCAATGAATCAACTAGATTTAGTGTTTTTTATTATCGTTGCATGTCATTCATGGAGTGTCGCATGGCTTTTGTTAATGTTGGTTGTGCTCAAAAAGTAAATAATTATCCAATTTTTTGGAAAAAGATTATTTTACTTTTTTGATTTACAAAAATATTTGTTGTTATTTCTACCATTATCTAAAATATCCTTTTTCATTTGATTCACAACATCCAAATATTTCAATCTTTTAGTTTTTCTTTAGGCCACTTTGCACATTTTAAAGCAGGTATTATGTGCTTGAAATGAATCGAAGGGGTTTTGTTCCAATTTCTAGGTATTTGAAAATTTCATAAACAAAACTATTCAAATATTTTCTTTTTTCAAAAGTATGCATGTGAAAAATATGTAACAAAACAAGTTTTTCTTTGAATGGCTTCATTCTATGACATACAATGAATGTCCTTTATTATTCTTGAAATAAAGAAAAAAAATCTAGATATCACATGGGAAAATTAGTGGCTTTTAACAATAGTTTGGGACTAAGTCCCTCTGCTTGAATGGGGCAGCTCCATTTATTGAATGTAGGAAATTATGTACACTATTCTAATAACCAGGGGTGGTCTTTTGACTAGGGATCACACAGGGGTACTTCCTATACCCATGAAAAATGCTTGTAGATACTACAAGGGAGGAAATAACTTGAGAGAGAGGTGCGAAGAGAATAGTGAGAGGGTTTTACACAATAAATAACACAATATAGTTTATTTCTCAAAACCAGAATGTTTCCATACACATCAATGAGAAGACACCATTAACATAGAACAAGGAACAAGACACAAGAAGCACAAAGTCTCATTGCATTATGTTGCACAAGATTACAATGCTCATGGAGTGTTGTTGAGAAGGAGAGGAATGCATTAGACTAGAAAATGGAAGAAATCAGCTACTTTGTCTCTAGAGAGAAAAATGAGAGCTAGAAAACAAGAATAACCATCCCCTTCAAGTGAGGAGGTCACCTCAATTTATAGCTTTACATGACAACTCTTCCTCTACCCCCCACATGACCTTTCAAGTTCTTATTCCACTTGTGACTTTTCATCTTCCTTAGAAGTGAGGAAATAAGTCCCCTTTTTATAAATCAAAATGGAATTTTATAATGCAACATTATAGAGTCACTTAAGTGAATAATAGAAAAATCCATGATCACACATAATGAAGTATTAAAAAGGGGGAGAAGAGGAGGAAGTATGAAGAGAGGGGAGAAAATATGCTCTCAAGTATGGATGAAGGTTCCTCCACCCTTGATGGAGATCAGCTTCAATGATTACAAAGATGAAATCTTGATATATGATGACCCTCCACTATGATGCTCCACCGATGAAGATTGATCCTTTGAAATCTTTACCCCTTCGAGACCTCCCTAGAATGATGCACCTTTGTAGCACATTTGAACTCATTGAAAAGAGAGGTGATGAAAATTTGACTACTAAATAAAATGAAGGATTCCTTCCCTCTCTTAAACAATCCTTTCAACCTTTGAAACATTGACATGCCTCCAAACTACCAATTTCTTGATTTAAACTTGAGGTCATTGTCGCACAAGTCAACATGATGATCCCAAATCTTGGGAAATGGATTGACCAATGAGACGAGACGAATAATATTCTAACCATGAGATGAATGAAGGTGAGAGATTGATGGAAGATGCTTCTAACCTTTGATCAACCCATCCAATGAAGTGAGAAGCACACCGAGACCAAAATGCACCATCGTGACCAAAATTGGGGACCGAGAGGGCTCCTCTTCTGCTTGAGACATAATGCCCCTATCCACCTTTTACAAGCATGATTTTTTCCTCCATGAATATTATGATTAGTGATGCATACAGAGGATTAAAACCATCACCATCTTGAGCATTTTTCAAACACTTACTATTTTTAGTAAGTTCTTCTTGGGTGACTAGTTTTGGCAATTTTGTCGAATTATCACTTTTGAGTACTTTTCCTCTTGGGAAAATGAATTGAATCAATTAATCATTCATAATTAATATTATTAGTAAATATATTAAATAGGAACCTACTAAAAATATACATTGGCCATGGAGTGTTGGATCAAAGTGAAAATGGTTTCAAAAATTCTATCTCATACTGGGATGCTCGCTCTAATTTTGGGGAGTTTCTCTCGTCCAGATCTTCATGAAAAAAAAATTAAACTTGCAAGTATATACTTTAATCTTAAGGTACAGAATAAAGTAAAAAAAAATCATCCATATCCTTAACCACACTCAATTTCATGAGGCAAGCAAATTCTCAAAAGAAAGTTGATTTTTGTAGATCACATGCTCCGATTTTGAGGCAATTTGATTGCTGCAACTCCGTAGATCCGAGGAGACATTTTAAACGGCTAGAAAATTTGGGAGGCTATAAAAAATGAATTAGGGAATCAATTGTGACAGTCAAATAATCATTCCAAAGGTGTTCTCATGGGGAATCCACAGTCTGGGTTTTAGGGCCATCGAGGTGGGGTTTGCAAGCAATGAGCAAATGAGTGTTTTGGCCATGGTGGATGCCTAGTTTTTCTTGAATGGTATAATAGTCACAAAAACATCCAAGGGTGGTAAAAAATGGGAACATGGAGGAAAATGATTAAGTTTGGATTTGAAACTCTCCTTTTATTTAAACATGTTTCCCCATTTTGCTCCTTTCAAATTCAAATTTAACTCACTCGCTTAACCCAGGTTAGATGAGACTCAAGGATGGGGTTAGAACTTTCTAAATGGCTCTCAAAACCCCTCATTTACTTTACAAAATTTAGTTAGGGACGTCGTGGTTTTAAAATGCGCATAGGGTAGGAGCATCCTGAAGAAGGGGCCAGAGTTTATTATGAAGGTGAGTTGAAAACACTTCCTTAACACCCCACGTTGTAACTTTAAGTGACACAAATCTTCCTCCTCAGTGGCACAATATTGTTTCCCCCATGTACCTTTACAAAAGGGACATCACCCCATTCCAAGTGTGCATAGGGTCATATCATCAAGAAAACGGGGCCAAAACTTAAAAGTTAGTTGAAAACACTTTATAATACCCTAAGTTGTAGCTTAAGTGACAAAGCTTCTAATTCTCAATATCCCTCCTTAGTGGCACACCTAAGTGTACCCTATTTCACCTTTGACTTTTGTCAAAGGTAAAAAGGACATCGTGGGGTCTCAAGTGCGTATTTTCCATTTTTAGAACATGTTCTCACCATTGCACTACTAAAAATAACTTGTTGAAATGCTTTCTTGCCCCAAGAGTTTACCTTGGTGTTTCTTAGGAAAAAATTATATCATTCTGAGTTCAAAAAATCCAAGGAATCTAATGCCACCATTTTTAGGACTTTATTATGCCATATCTTTTAAATTTATGCCCTTTTCAATTCTCGGTCACGAGTGATTCTCGGAAGGTCAAATTACCACCAAAGGAAAATATGCCTTTTGTCCAAATCAACCTATGAGAAATGTAGAGGGTACCATTTGATCCACTTTGGCCTTTGAATAAGCTTCTAACTCTCCATGTAACTCTCATAATCCTTAGTTTAATCTCCACCAAGATCAAATGTCTTTATCCGCACTACCGGCCAATATCTATAAATTTGCTCCTTAGAATCCCTTGAAAAATTTTGCACAATGAATTAGACATCCTTATATTTCCAATGAGTATCTTATTGTTTTCCAAATCCTCCCGAAGCTCCTAATATATCCAAAACAAACCTAGTAGCTTTTTCACCACTTTCATTTACTTATACCATGTTAAAAAGCTCTGTATTGGAGAAGATTTTCCCAGGTTCTAAATCTTTCATAAAAATTCATAAATCACTTCAGTGCATCTTTTATCTCCTCTACACAACTCCCAAGTGGGTTGTGCCTCAACATTCAGCTTCTAAGGGGTGTCCACTAGTGTGAAAAAGCTTGAAAATAGGCCTTTTTGGGCCTCTGGGAGCAATTCCTTCTAAATGGTTTTGAATGAATCCATAAATCACCTCCCTACACTTGAAATACACATGAAAATAACATTAGCATATTCCTCTTGGCCATTATAAGGGTAACACAATAACTGAGTTGGTCATATGACAAGTTTACATTGATCGGGAGAGTGATTTTCAAATGTGGGCTAGGTTTTCAAGGCATTTTAATTTTATTTTTCATACTAAACATTTTGCATGAAAATAGGAGGGTAAACAAGCTTGAAGACTCAAATACAAATTTTTATGGTACAATCTTAGGCCTACCTTTGTTATTTTACATAATTATGAGTTTAAAAAGTGGTGTTTGGAAAGTTTCTTGAGAATTGTTAATTAGTTTTTAGGGACAATTGATTAAAGCCCAAGACTCGATTCCCAACTATTTAATTATTTTCTTCATCACACTTATTATTTTTTCCACCCTTGGAAATATGCCAAACCGATTGGATATGACCACAAATGTCACTCCTTTTCTTTTTGGGGAAACCTATTACAATAAATTCTACTGACATTACATTGCAATCCAAGTATGCCTATTATGTTAATAGTATTTAGAATAAAATACACAATGGTGATATTCAATAAAATGGTCTCAACATGCCTTGGCAAGATGGAGGAAACAACAAAGGTCAACCCAAAAAAAAACTGCACACTAAATATCAGCTCTAATAGCTTCCATTTATTTTGATATAAAAGACATTGTTCTTCACACCTAAAAATAAAATAACCTAAAAATTAGTTAAAGAAACACAAGATGCTTATCTCATGCTCTGTTGTTTCTCGAAGGAAGGATGATTCTTTTCACGTTTGAAAAGAATCATAACATTGTCTCAAAAAGCATAATGAGAAATAGAAGACGGTTTGTAAATTTGAAAAAGCCACAATGGAAGAAATACATAAAAGAAATGAAATGGTATACCTCACAAAATTTCAAATATACTGGTTAAATCCATCAGCTCTTAACTAAAAACTAGCATTTCCATAAGATCGCCTAAAAATATGGATCATTTTAAAAAATTCATGTCAAGAGTAACTTGTGTCAAAGGCATTACTTACAATTAAACATCGACATTGATAATATGGACCAAAGTCATACCGAGTCTTTTAAACTGAAAATACATGTAGTACTTCAACATAAGTATATATTTTGGACTAAGCAATCTTGGGTTTACAAGAAGATAACATGTGTTTTGTTATTATAAATGAATCAAACACAAGTGAAATATATGATTTGTCACCATATAGTTTACAAGTCAAAATAGACTACCCGCAAGACAATTCTTTTTTTTTTAAGTTTTGAAACACAAATTTTTGTCCTACTATGTCAAATATTAATAAAAAATGGATAGTCACGTAGATTTTCAAAGATAAAAACTTTCGAGTTTGTAACCATACATCATAACACTCACGTAACAAAAAACTATCCAACAATTTACAACAAAGACAATATGAATTTTGTTTGTAAAAGAAGAGATCAGTATCACCAAATTCCTACAAAACATGGTAGAATTAATGCCTCTTGCATATAACCAACGAGTATAAATAGAGGACTTCACATGAACAACACCAAATCCACAACCAAAGAAAAGAAAAATGTCCCTTCCCACAAAATGGAGTATAAAATTGTTATTTCACCTTACCACCTAACTCTTATAATTTCCATTTAATTACAACTTACAAACAAGGACATTATCCCACGACGAAGCTTACAAACACACGCAAAAGAGGAAGAAACATTTGGCTTTGCCTCTACCTCACTCAAAGGTGGTTGTATATCATTTATGGAATGTGAGGATGTCATATTCGATGTGGTTTGTGGTCGATCACTACAACTTTGCAAGATATGAGAAAACATCATCGAAAATGTACACATAACATATTTATTTATAAAGTCAATCAAAGCTTATATACCCCCACCTTCAAATCCATGAAAACCTTGCAAGATATACAACTACATCATAATACCTTGAAAATTTATACAAATGCTCTAAACTTGTACACCCACCATTTAAATCCATGAAAAACCCTACCAAAAATGTAAATATTAGAAAAATCATGATCTATACATTTCATAGGTAATGTGTTGCCTACAACTCAAGATCAATCTCTTCGATAAATTTATTTTGTGAATAGCCATGCCTTCTCCATCGTCTACCATTATGACTCACAAACAAGTGTATCTTACTTCTAGGGTTTGCATCCATATTAAAAATCTGGTCTTCCACCTTTTAGGGTTTCCTACCTTCCACGAATCAAACTAGGACATGCTTCACGTCCTCTCCGCAACACCTTCTCCTCCTTTGATTTCTCTAGCACTGTCGAGAGGGTGCCTGCCTCGCCCATTTGTGAAAATTCCTTTCGACATAAATATATGTAGTTTGTGAGACATTATACGAGCATACAAATTACATGATACAAATTCACTTACAATATTTTATACAATGATACAATTTATTTCTTCAAAACTCTTATAAAGTAATAGTAGTTGTTGGATGGAGGAAGATGGTGTGTATAACAAGATGAAATCCCTATAAAAGAGGTGAAATTTAACAAACACGTGTCATATAAGGGACAAAGGTCAAGAATGGACACCCCTTACTTAACATCCATGTGACATATAAATGGATTCACATTAATAGTTTAATATTTATCTCAAAATTGATTTAATATATTTTTGTTTGAAGTGTTTAATTGGAGAAGTCATGTAATGCCCACAAATTTACCGCACAAAACCCAAGACAACTCGAAAGTTAAATTAGAAAAACTACTGAATAATTTTATTTTATTTTGAAACAAAGTCGGTTGCGACGTTTAGCTTATTTCTCGGTTAACAAACGATCATTTTTATATAACAATTAAATTAAATTATTCAATTTCTAGTTTGGGCTTAAATTGCCACTTCTATAATCCTTATTTAGTTTAGAATAAAAGTTTAAATGTCCTTTAATAATTTTATCATTTAGAGCTAAGTCTAAACTCACCCTCCCATTGATTAAACACAAATAAATTTAATTCCTATTATAAACATTGCCTAGTTACTTAAGGAGTAAATTTGACTTAATTAATTACAAGGGTCATGGACTTTTATTAAAAGTTCATCAACTAATCAAATAGGTTATAGAATAAATTTAACTTCTACACCACTTAAGTGGCCCCATTCAAAATTGACCCATGCATTTTATTTAAATGATAATCCCACCTAACTCTCACCTAACTTTTGTAGGGATGATTTTTATCCATTGGATGGATTGAATCTGGGCCTTTGGATCTTAGGGATCCAAACTAACCCTAATCATCTCTATGGAAAGCTTTTATTCCTTCTTTTGACTTATTTCTTCATTTTTGTTTTGCAGGTTTATGGGAGGAGAAAGAGAAGGAAGCCATGGAAGTAAAATGGAGCTTAGGATGGATGCTCCCATTTTATTTTATTTTTGTTTGCTATTTCTATTCTACCCTCTCCTAGGGTTTAATTGTAATTTCTAATTTGTTGTTAGACAATCTTATAATATTTCCCTATTTGGGTAAATGGGCATTTGCCCCATTTTAGCAAATTTGGTTATTTTTTAATAAAATATTCACACACACACACACACACACACACACACACACACACACACACACACACACACACACACACACACTTATTATATTATAATATATGTCTCGTGTGTGTGTGTGCATCCCAAATATATAAATATATGTATATATGTATGTATATTTAGTAATATCAAACAAAATAATGTCGTGGATATACAAACCACACGATCGCGTTAAGGGAGAGGTTGTCAGTAATTAAAAACAATGGCAATTAATATTTCAAAGTTTAAAGAGTTGGGTGGGGGCTTGGCCCCCACCCATCGCCGGTTTAAACAAATACAAAGGCGGGGGCCGGGAGGGGGGGGGGGCGGTCACCGACCCCACCTCTCATCCCATAAAACTATGGGGTGGGGGCGTGCGGGTTTGGGTCCGCGACCCTCCCCCATTCCCCATTCTAAACCTAACACAACACAACCACGGTCGCATAGGCTTTTCAATAAACAAAACAATGATTTTTTATATAAAGTTTAGATTATAATAATTTAATAATGGTACTTATTATAAATATATATTTAATATAATGTAATCTATTTTTAATGATAATATTAACATTAACAAATACGCTTTCTTTAGTCTGAAATCAATGGTTTTAAGATTGTAACATATTTATTATATATACAAAATAAATGTATATAATTACATATAATATAAAATTTGATAGATAGATATATATGTTTTTTTGTGTATTTAAAAGGGTCAATAATTTATAAGGTAAGTAAAATACAAGACAAGAAGTTTTATAACTTTCTTCCTATTCATTTAAAAGTAAAAATTGGGGAAAACTAATAAAAGATTTCATTCAACATACCATAACTAGTAAGGAGGAGATTATTCTCCATTTTAAGAATTTTCACCAATTACTTTCTTTTCTCTAAAATGCTACGAAATGTAACTAAAATTTAATTACTTCAATATGCCTTTCATTCAATAAAACAAGAGTAACTATTCCATTTCTTTCACAAGATATAAGTGATAACCATTTCCAACAACAATAAATTTTAACAAGATTCTCAATACTTTTAAAATGAAACATATCACATTTTGGAAATAATGAAACAACTTAAATTTAAGAGAGATGCATTCCCATTTCAACTTATTTCAAACTTTCTACTTCACCAAAACAATGTAAAATTTGGTAGTTTCCTTTCACAAAACTAACACATTTTAAAATGCAAATTTCTCATTCAAACACTCTTAGAAGAGTTTACAAATTATAGGGATTTCCAAGTAATAATACAACTTTCTTTCAAGCATACAAATTTACAATCTTCCACTCAAAGTGGGAATAATGAAATGAACAAATTACAACATAAGGACTATCAACAAGGCCAAAATACAAGTCTCCATTGCATGTCTTCTCCCAACTTGTAGCTTCAATCTTGCACTCTTCAATCTTTCAAAACTTGGATCACAATACAAGGAAAAAGGGGTATAGGCGACGCTCTTCGCCCAACCTATAATCCAATAAGGGGAGAAGCCATCCCTTTATTGGCTCCCTAAGCCCCAACCAAAGAACAATGAGGGATCTTGAGCAACATTTGACAACTTCTTACAAGAATGGATTCCACAAACAAAATACAATCCACAAAATAACACAACAAACAAAGCATACCAACAATCCATTCAAACAAGCAACAACTTCCCAACAAACACAAATACTTGACTACAACAAGCCAACAAGGAGCAATGGAATATGGGCACCACCTCCTTTTTCCTCCCAAGTGAAGTAGGAGTTTCACCCAAAGCCTCCATGTGCACAATACAATAACAAAACATCCTTATCTCTCACTCGGGGTTCATTTTAAGAAGTGGTTGATAAAATGGAGGTGGAAAATCCCCTACAAATATAGGTGGATCCACTTTCACGTAAAGGAAAATTTTCCATTTTTTTGAGAACTAAAATTTTTCCTACACAAATGGAAAAATTTCTGCAGAGACACGTTGACGCCTTGCTTTCATGCAAAGGCTTCTTGACGCTTGACGATAACAAGACCTTAACAAGACCTTGTCATGCATCGTGAAGGATTTTGATGCATGATTGAAGAGGCTTGTTTGTGTGTCAGAAGGCTTCTTGACGTGTGACAAAAAATTTTTTGTTGTTACGTGTCGAAATCCTTCTTGACGCGCGCGAACAATAAACCTTCTCATCGTGCATTAGGAAGGCTTCTTGATGTGACAAAAGCCTTCATCAAAAAAGGTTTTTGTCGTGCATCAAAAAGGCTTCTTAACGCGTGTGACTTCTTGACAAAACTTTTGTCATGCGTTAAGAATCCTTCCTGATGCATGACAACATTTTTGTTGTCGTGCGTCAAGAAGCCTTCTTGACGCGCAACAAAAGACTTATGTCACATGTTAGGAAAGGCGTCAAACCCTATTTTGTCCTATAAATACCCTCCCACCGGTCATTTTCGTGTTTACACTCTCTCGACTCCCAAAATTTCTCATTTACAAGAATCAATTTCAGGTACAATCAAGCTCAAGGACAAGTACAATGGTGACTACAAGTGCAACCCAAGGCCAAGCTCAAGACCAAAATCAATCGGAAAATCTAGTTAACCCCAAGCCCATTCCAAGGGCAAGATACTCTACAGGAATTTGTTGTGCCCCACATTCATATAGTTTTGCAAATGAATTCGAATACAAGGATTTGGTCGATGCATGTGATTTTGATGGGCTCGTTAAGATGCCCTAGTTTGAAATAGATCATGATATTCTAAATTACCTACTCTCCTCTTACAATACATAGGGACAATTTGTTTATTGTTATTCTGTGGATGACGGTTGTATGTTTCAATTCGGTGTCGATCCAACTGATATTCATCACTTAACAGCCTTCCATACAAAAATTTCCCCATTGTCACAACAAAAGCAACCCTCGTCAAACCGATAAAAGTACCTCGAATCGACTTTCGGTTTCCATGTTGATTGTACGTATAAACTATTTTCAATTTTCATTTTATATTTTCGTTTTCATATTAATCTCTAATCTGTAATCTCTAACCTATAATTTTTTTTGATATTAATTAAATTGGCTTTTTGGCTTTTTGCAGCTCATGTCAATAAATCAAGATGTGGTGTGGATACGCAAGGAATTGCACACCACTTTCTTGCTTGCTATGATTTCTTTCTTTCAAGCCAAAATTGTTTTGCAGGGTTAGAAAATGGATATACCAAACTGGGCTATTGCATATATTCTTGCAACTATCGGAAAGAAAAAATTTGATTGGTGCACATTTTTATCGAATAAAATAAAAACTAATATTACAAATGCATCGCTTTCCAAAAAACCAATTATTCACTCCACAAACTATCTCCTTGGCCTTTATTACGAGGCTCTTTTTAATTTAAAAGACAAACCAATTCCTACTTGCACAGATGAGACAATGAAGAATTTTTGATTCCATTTCAAGAACACAGTATAAGTTTGTATTTTGACATAAGACTAACATTATGTTCATCTGGAATCTAATTAATTATTGATTGTTTGCAAAAAATTTTTGGAGGCCCTTCCACAAAAAAAAGTACATCAAGAGGAAGAGGCCAACAACACGCTGAGGCATCGACAGATTCACAATCTGAAATGGAAGTTCACTCATCTCAAACCACCAAGCATTTGAATTTGTTAAATGCTAGAGACGTAATACCCTAACATTTACTATTTACAAATTCCCATTTTGTATTTTCAATTTACCATTTACCATATTGAATTGACATATATCATTATTGTTGCTTGACATTACAGGAACTTTGGACAATACCAGGGCTTCTCAAAGTCAACCGTCTTCACCAACTCACTCAGTTTAGTCACATGCAATTGTCTCTTCTCAACAACCCACACAACAATCCCAACAACACACAACTCAAACACAACCAACTACTACTCCAACACGGCCACCTCAAGCTCCATGACATGTTACCCCTCAACAAGGTATGATATAATTGCTTAAATACAAGACTCAAGTTTTCAATAGTTTAACAATTTTTCATATGATTTTTCTTGCACTTTTCAGCACATTGTAGTCCTTCACATTCTTTACAAACAATGGCACCCCCCCCACCAATACGATTCAAAATGCCAACCAGAGGTTCGGGAAAAAGAACATTGGTAAACACATGCCAATTCCTCCGGCCCCTAGTGGGACACTAAACATTGCCTCCTCATTTCAAATTCCAACCCTCTCTCTCTCGTGGTTGGCTTGCCACAATGGGCATATCAGTTTTAAATAATATAAATTTAGATGAAGATTACTTGGGCATTGATAGCAATGACCCATCAAGATTTTTTAATACACGTGAGATGATTCAAGGCCAACAAGTATACTTCAATTTCAACTTTCATTACTTTTCATTTTAGATTTATTTATTTGAATATTGATTTATTTTATCACAAATAGGATCAGGCCACCCAAAGGTAGAAACAAGTAGCAGTTGATGATCAACCAGAAAGCCCCCATACCTCTCCAGCTACATCATCTTCTTCAGATACAGATGGTGAACAATTGCTACCATTTCCTTTAGAGAACTTAATTGGTAATGATTGTCAATCCCATGTCACGAGTTTATTGTACCTCATATCAGTCAGCTTATAGAATGGGAGAGATGGGCTAAAGTACTAATCAATGAAATAATAAGTTATTATGAAAATTATTGGCAAAGAGAAAGTTTATACGTGCTAATCCAAATCAACCTGCGAAGATCGATTCCTTACTTACCCAAGTAAGAGGTGGGACTGTCACGTATAACAACAACTATAAAGATGATATTTTGGATAAAGCATTAAACAAATTGGAAAATATTAGTGCTTGAAAGCCCAGGCATATTTTAACAAATGGTCTAAGGACAAGGATCTGGTAGCAATTGCAAATGCCGAGAGAGATAGAGCGGTTGTAAGTATTATCACTTTGAAACAATATTTTTTGTTAATTTGACCTTTTCTTATTTTAGTAATATGTTTAATTGAGATCACTTTTTTTGTGCAGTTGAAATATGAAAATTTGAAGAGTCAAGCAAAGGTGTTCCAAGTTCACTTGGAAACCACTAAGAACAGTTTATCCACAACAAAGAATTTGAAAGAAAATATTGTTTTAGTTAATAAACAAAACAATACACTAAAGTGGATAATTAAAGAGCATGGCTTCGACCCAAAATTTTATTCAAAGCCAAGGCATTACAGATCCTAGTTTGTTATCCCATGGAGATGCGACAAGGGAAGAACAAAGGATCGTAAAGAGTCTAGATAGTGTTGCGGAAGATATGATTAGTTCTGGGATTATTCAAGCCATTGGGGAAAGGGGTACAGAGGAGAAGCCATTGGGGAAAGGAGTACAACTACAGGAGTGGAAGCCATTGGGGAAAGGGGTACAAAAATTGAGGGTTGAAAAATTTCATGATTGAGGGTTAAAACTTGAAAAATTGAAACTTTAAATTTGAAAGTTTGAAATACTTTATAATCTATATTTGAAAATTTGAAACTTGAGTTTGATGGTCATGATGTTTGAAAATTTGAAATAATTTATTATCTCGGATTTGAAATTTGAAACTTGAATGTGATGGCGTTTGAAAATTTGAAATACTTTATAATCTGGAATTTTATATCTTCTTATATATTATGTATAGAATTTCTAGATACATTCATTTGAATGTGATGGCATTATGATAATGGTTAATTATTTGTTTTAAGAAAATATGGAATGTGGTATGACAAAGGCATCTTAGTACTTGTAATGATGATTGCATAGATGTGGATGATGACATTAGAATAGAATCATAGATATGGATTATCATTAGTTGTATGTGGATAATTGTATGTGGATGATGATAATGGATAATTGTTTTAAGAAAATTTGGAATGTGGTAGGACAGAGACATTTAAACCTTCTCAAAATCTTCTAATGGATATGATATGATGACATTAGAATGGATATAGATGATGATGAATGATGATAATGGATAATTGTTTTAAGAAAAATTGGAATGTTAAAATAGATATGGATGATGATAAATTGTGATGATAATGGATAAATAATTGATTTAAGAATAATTGGAGTGTGTCAGGAGTCTAGTACTTACATCTTCTTACTACTTGTAAAATTTGAACTCTGTATCAGGTTTATCAAAATCTTCTTCTCTCTACTTGTCAATTGAACTAGGACTTACATCTTCTATGATGACATTAGATGTGGATGGAGACATTAAAACAAATATGGATTATGATGAATTGAGTGGACATAGATTTTTAGCTTCAAGCACGATCATGGATGATGATAATGGATAATTGTTTTAAGAACTTTGTACTTGTAAAATTAGAACTCTGTATGAGGTCTGCATTTAAACCTTCTCAAAATATTCTTCTCTCTACTTGTAATGAATCAATGATATGATGACATTAGATGTGGATGATGACATTAGTTTCAAGTACGATCGTGGATGATGAATTGTATAATGGATAATTGTTTTAAGAAAATTTGGAATGTGTTATGATAGAAACATCTTAATATGGAAAAATCTTCCTCTCTCTACTTGTAAAATTCAATGTGTGATTTTATCCAACAAATTTAAACACTTTATCAAAGAATTTTGCAAATACAAAAATAAATTAAACATAATTGTAAAAAATCAAGCAATGTCATATGATAGGGTTTAAGTTACCTCTTGTCTTTTAGATGGTTGTGACAAAGCATATGGAAGGAAAATGAGAAATCATCCTTCGTAGCGTGTTGCATGCTAGAAGATATTCGATTCAAGAAAACTCAACACGAGAAATAGATTAGTATATAGATGGGTGAGTTGCCTGACATTGTCAATCCTAAGAAGTGAGAGCTTCCTAGGATGGATGTCAACCCACATTTTCAAAAAAATAAATGAAATAATGATTGATCGGATTAACGAAGAAACAAAAGATTAAAGAAAAATGCAAATGATAACATGTACATGTCTAGACAGTAGAAGTCTGGAAGAGTATAACAGTGGAAGAATATGCAGATCTAAACTCTGAATGTCTTGCAAATTAGTATGCGACAAATGCATGTAACAAACAATTTTTTAAAATAAATTTCGTATTCAACAAATCCAAAATAGTAATTATATAAAACATATTTTTTATAAATAATTGTATTTAAATAAATGTAAATATATATACCTGTAACATCTTTAATGATAACAAGAGCTGAAACAAAATTTGATAAAAAGCCTCCTCAGTCAATATTTACATCTGTAGAGTTAATATGAAATTGAATAAATAACCACAATCAATATTTGCATCTGTAGAGTTAATAATTGAATAAATAACCACAGTCAAACAATAAAAGTAAGGTCAAGGAGATACCTATTTAAAGCTGAAACAATCCATTATCAATAGTTGATTCAAAGTCGATGTTCTCTTTTGTAGAGTGTGATGACACACCAATTCCAGTCTCATCGTTGGGAACAATTGTACTTGTAGTTATATTATTTACACCTCTTCTTTCAAAAAGGGAATTCCAATGCGCAATTTCTCTGTCGAAAGGAAATGTTTCCATGGAGTAGCGAGAAACATAACACCTCATGCAACTTTCCATATTTTTATCCAACTTGTTTCTCAGTTTTGATTTTATAAATGATAAAGCACTTGAAAACCCTTTTGTCCTCCACAGACCCCAAAATCATTGTTTGGCATAACTCATATAATCTGAAATATTCACTGATGTCTTCTTGTAAGATAATACTTTGATAGATTCCTCGCCAGAGCCTTGTAATAGCACCACTCTTAGAAGGTTCGTCTAAATTTTTATATTGGTTCCTCATTGTTGTTGCAAAATTTGTTGATTGAGACTTTAATAAATGAACATTCAATATACCTTTGATTTCCATACCCTTGACCTCTGAAGTCTTTGTGAAATGTTCCATTATTGTACCCATGGATTTATGGAAATGCTTTCTTACAAAGTCTACACAAGCACCTTCAGTATTCCAAAAATTAGGATTCATCACACCCATTGCTTCAAGAATTTTATCTTTGGAGAAATGTTCTCTAATTTCAGATGATAAGGATTCTAAAAATTTTTAAGCTTTATTCTTGTTTCAACTATAACAGACTCAAAGAGATTACGTGTCACAAGAACATCTTCTTGTTCCGATCCTGTAATATCTTGACATTTTTACAAAATGTGCAGTGGTATGTCCCTCCCATTAACATTGATGCAGAGGTGATCGTGGATATTAAATCTCAAATAGTTACTGGGGTTTTTAAGATCTAATAAAGCTTTCCAATTCTCAAAAATAGTGTATCAAAACTATCTTGGGAACAATACAAGACATCAAGACTTTGACATACCATTTTTCTCATCCGTATAAAATCCACAATATAGATTAATCTCCCTGTGCATGCTTCATGAGTGTATTGATCTCCTGCAACATTGGAAGAATACCAACCAATGTAAGCAATGTCTCAAAATCAGTTAAACAAAACAACAAGTCCCTCGCCTGTCAACTTCATGACGATATTTGTGCATGAAACCAACCAACGAAGGATACTCCTCATGAACTCTGCATGCAGTTCATACAAAGAAATCCATCTCGTCTCAACATCCTTCAGAAGTTTTTGCCATCTGTAATTCCAATTGCAAATTTTGGAACTCAAGAAATCACTTTGGGTTGCTTTCCATATAGGCATGAAGTTCTCTTATAAGGTCTTCTACTTTAGCAACATTTTCATAGTTGCTTACCATTTTATACACTAAATTCATTTTGTGAGCCATACAATGAATTGCTAGCATATAAGGGGCCACTATTGTTTGCAATCTAACACACACCTGTATGGTGACCTGCTATGACTGATGCACCATCTTCTCCGATGCATACCAACTTCGTAGCAATTTCATAATCAGTCATTCCAACAATATCTTTCAAATGAGAAACAACTATTTTATGTAGGTTTTCGGCATTATAGTTTTCAACCATTTTCATAACACCCAATAGATGAGGTGTCCTTATATGATTTTCTAATGTATAGATGTGGATACATACCCATGTAGTGTTGTCAACTATTGTCACTTCATCAATTGAAAGAGAGATAAACTTAGCTTTTTTTACATTCTCTTTCAAATCTTCCTTCTCTATCATCAAAGGCATTTTTCCATTTCCCATGCACTATTGTCATAGACCAATGAGCCTGAGGTACGTTGGGCATTCCATTATATTGATACAAAACTTTGAAATCGAGGAAATCTGAAATCGGTCTTCCTTTCTTTAGTATGTGAAATAAAGTAGAGAACTATATGAGTTTTGCATGCAGATTTGTTTGATTCATCTTACCAATTTATGATGTGATCGTTCCTCCCTTTTCTATGAGATGTCTACATTTTTTCTTTCTGCTTCATACTCTACTCGCATTATTTAACATGCATGCATTCTTTTTCAGTTTTCCACCTGTGTGTTTTGATTTTCTAGCCATCCTCCCCATTACAATCAAATATTGTTTTCCACAAGTGTTTTTCTATAGTGTCCAACTTCAGTTGCATTTTTTTTCTTTCCCAATTTCCACATACATATTGTACATGTACATTCAGATGGGATCTCTTTTGAATTAGATGATTGTACAGTTCGATAAATGAAATTTGGTAGCCCAATCGAACTTGTAAGTCCTCCCAATTGTCCACATATTCTTGTTCATTTTCAATGTTTTACTTTTTTGAGTAGAATTCTGAGCAATATCACAATCACCTGGTTTCCTCTTTCGTGAACCAAAATTTGAATTTGATTTTTGTGTTCCATTTTGTTGAGTATTTGTATGTGTGATATCTTGATGCACTCCTGGTTGCACCCCAATAGGAAGAATATCTTCAGGATCTGGCATCTCAATAGGTATATCTTCAAGATCTGACATGGTATCATCATAGGTGTCATTTGGTTGATACTGTGCAGAATGCATGTCCACCTCGATATTACCTTCCACACATTCAATACTTTGATTCTTTCGGTGGCAGCTATATGGGTGCTAGTGGTTGCGGTATCTATGTAGTAGTAGAGTTTCCAAAATACTTGAACAGGACTTCTGAGATTTCTTAGTTACTTTTTGGGTTTCCCATTCTGAGCACTAGCACCTTCCATTATTCTAAATGATGTGTGCGTCAAAAAAATCACAAAGTCACACGTTAGAGAAAAATTGAGTTACGCGTCGAGTATATCTTGAGTTATGTGTCATCAAACATACACACGCTGAGTCACATGTCAACAAAAAAACTAAGTCACACGTCAATAAACTAAGTCATAGTGTCAACAAACTGTCGCACGCATCAAAATCAAATGCAATGAGTCGTGCATCAAAAAATATGCTTGTCGCATGTCAACAACAAACCCTTTTTCACCCGTCAACAAGATCTCCTTATCGCCCGTCCACAGAAAATATTTATCGCGCGTTAGCAAATATTATAGTTTTGCGTCAACTAAGTAATCTAATGATAAATTTGTACTGTGCTCTAGTGCTTAGAGTATGCAAGTTCACAACTTCATGGTATTGGTAAGGTACTGGTGGTAGTATACTACCCGACAAATCACCTAGGTTTTTATAGGAGATGTTTTCAAATGTAGGCGAAGCCAACCCCAAAATATATATATACTGTAAATTTTAGGTGACCAGGCACTAACCTCGCTCCAAAAAAATCACCTTTTAAAATTTTACTAAAATGAAATTTTCATCATATTACGAATATACCCAACTTAAGGAAACTACCCAACCACACAAAAACAACACATTCACAACACTCATGCAATACTTAACAAGCACAAATTTTTCACATCTATAAGCATAAAAAAACAAAGGTGGAGAGCCTACCTCTCCATCAAGCTTCCAAGAGACTTCACTCCATAAGCTTTTGACACCTTCAAGCCAAGCACACTCCAAAAGCAACTCCAACAAGCTCCCCAAATTCAAAAGTGCAAGAGAAAGAAAATGAACAAGTAACCCCAAATCCATCAAATTCCATCAATAAATAGAAAATGGGATGTGAGGATGATGAGGTGGCTCCATGTAGGATGCCACTTCATCATCCCTCCATTCCAACACACAAGTCAAACACCATGCCCAAGACGATAAATGAACATGTAAGACTTATGACAAGCCCACATGACACTCAAACTTACACACCAAGTCTACCAAGGAAAAATTTATAATGGCAAGTAGGAAAGTGCAATTATTTTCACCCTTTTACACTCCAAAATGGATAAATAAGTCTAAAATTAACTCCTCATACCATATGTATGGTGGTTAAGGTGAATTTAAGAGGCATGAGACAAGCTTAGCTTGTCCCACAAGCCTCCAAAAGGTCTCCCAAGTCAAAATCCGAATTTTGAAGTTGGGAAGAGTACATAACACAAAAACCAACACAAATCTAACCTACATCCACAAGATTTCAAGGACCATCTACCCTCATAACTATTCAATTGTCACATCCTTATTTTAGTTAACAAATTAAGTTGGATTAGCTTAATTAAGACACATTAATAATTGCTAATAAAGTGACTACAATTTCCAATAATTAAAAACATAACACAAAATAAAACACACACAAAATTAAAAGAAGAGAAACATTACCCCCATGGCCACACATGTGAGGTCACCCCCATGGGAAACCTCCTAACTAGGCATGCAACAACACAACATAACATTACACAAGTTGTCAAATTTTGGCCATGTTGCACAACACCTGACATCCTTCTCGTGGTTGGTCCCCTATCCCCTTTCAATGTATGTGATAAAATGTCCTACAACACAAACAAAATACTTCTTCTGGCCTTACGGCCGTATTAACAACATCGAGACAATATACATATAAAAATCAATAATCATCATCTGAAATTAGCAATTCTATCATCTAACATCATACAATTAATTCAATTTTGGCATCCATAAAATCATAATTCTACTCAAAACATCCAACATAGGCTATGCATCCAAAATATGACATGTTAGTATAAAATTAGAATATTGCAAATCAACATATATAATTGTCTATCATCGCCATCTAGTGCATCATAATAAAAATGTAAATCACATAATGTCAATAGTCCAAATATCTGCATAGTCCATCATCTACTGATCAAAATATAATACTCAAATGTCTAAGTATCAATCCAACAATAATAACATCAAAATGAAATAGTGTCAAAGAGGAGTGGGCACTATAAGTCATATTTTGAATTGATTTAAAATAGAAAATTTGAATGCATTACAACCATAGTGGAATTTTATACTTTTACATGAATACAAGTTATTACACATAGGATATTTTATAATTGCGAGTCTTACATGTCATAATGTGATTGGTTACTTTCAACCATTATTATGCCAAAGTCCAACAATTAGTAGATATTAACATGACAACTATAGCATATTATGTGATCGAGACGTATATCCATTATTTAGACATAGTTAGCTATCGGCCCCTCTCCCCTATCTTAAAGCAACAACATAAGAAATACAAAGATGATATTTACAAGCAATACCTGGACTATAAGAACACATGATGTAATAATATAAATAAGGCATATTTTTTAGATATGTTCATTTGAAAAACATCGATAATATATGTGTGTGTGTGTGTGTGTGTGTGTGTGTGTGTGTGTGTGTGTGTGTGTGTGTGTGTGTGTGTGTGTGTGTGTGTGTGTGTGTGTGTGTGTGTGTGTGTGTGTGTGTGTACACACACACACACACACACACACATACATACATACATATATACATACATATATATGTACATATATGTACATGTATGTATGTATGTATGTATGTATATACATATATGTACATATACATATATGTACATATATATGTACATATACATATATGTACATATACATATATGTACATATATATATATATATATATATATATATATATATATATATATATATATATATATACATACATATATATGTACATATATGTACATACATGTACATATCTATATATATATACATATATGTACATATATGTACATATGTACATATATGTATATATATATAGATATATAGATATATAGATATATGTACATGTATGTATGTATGTATGTATGTATATGTATATATGTATATATATATATATATATATATATATATATGTACACATATATGTACATATATATATATGTATATATGTATATATGTATATATGTATATATGTATATATACATATATATACATACATACATACATACATATCTCAAGGATTTTCTCTTGGATTTTTGTATACCATATAGATTAAGATATTTTATTTTACCTTCTCTAATAAATTCTCGTTGATGTGTGAAAAATGGTATCAATATTTAAGTGCACAAATATGTTGGGCTCAAAAATATTTTTGGTTAAACAAATCAACCTCCAAACTCCGCTACATGGTCAAGATAATATGATTTTTTGATTGAGTTCTCAAATAAAAAAATAAAAAAACTTCTAAGTGAGAGTCAAATGAACATAAAATTAAGGTCAAAATTACCACATGAGTGTTAAATGAACTTAAAATTTAAGGTCATCATTAATTGTTTATCCACAAACATTGCAACACTCACTACCACATGTGGTTGTCATTATAAGATGTTTATTGATACAATTATATGCTTTGTCTTGAGAGGTATTTTACCATGGTAGTTTAGGATGGTGGTCATAAGGGATTGAATGTAATGTCTATGAGATGTTAATAGTTGACTTTGATATTTACTTACATTTAACTATAATAGGGCGCTTTGAAGTTTAAATCCAACGTCCATTTGATTGTCATATATAATTTTTTTCTTCATGTAGTTTGGAGAAGTGGACCAAAAAATCATATAACCTTGAACATAAAATAAAATTTGGAGCCCTTTTGTTGGAAAGAATTTTTTGAATCCAATAAAGGGGCAAAGTTAAATAGAAACCATTTATTATTGAAGATAGGTACCTTGAAATTGATATCTCTCGACATGTTATATATATATATATATATATATATATATATATATATATATATATATATATATATATATATATATATATATATATATATATATATATACCCTTGAACATAAAATAAAATTTGGAGCCCTTTTGTTGGAAAGAATTTTTGAATCCAATAAAGGGGCAAAGTTAAATAGAAACCATTTATTATCAAGATAGGTACCTTGAAATTGATATCTCTCGACATGTTATATATATATATATATATATATATATATATATATATATATATATATATATATATATATTTGTAATTGTGGTCAATGGATGTCAAATTTAACGTTGAAATTGATTTTTCATGAAGGAACATTACATCCTTCTACCACCAAATCTAATTTCCATAATTGAATGTGATTAGTTGTTGTGAACATATGACATTATTAGTCTTTCGAAAGAAATAATAGACATTGTGAGATGATAAAGTAAACAAAAATAAAACATAAACCTAATTGAATAAATAAAGTGTAGACATAAGAATATTCCAATTTTAAATTATACATCACAATACATATAAAATATAATAAGGACAACAAAGCAACTAAGTACTACCGCAATTACAATGTACAAGTTAGTAAAATGTTGAAAAGGGTGAACCAATTGGGATGGACACTTGTTGCTTGCATTTGGTGAAGAAGTGTCAATGTGATCACAACACATAAGATTATATCTTGTTCACCATTCTCATTAAATACTTCGCATGCGTGGAAGAGCATATAGTCTTGGCTAAACTTTTGCACTTGCCATACATGCATATAAGAGCATTTCGTAGAAGTTTGCATGTGGGAAACTTGAATTCCATTTTATTGATGCATGAGACGTTTTTTTTTGCTTTATTCTTGTTGTATGTGTCAAAAAAATCGAAACTCTAAAAACCCTATCAAATAGCATGGAATGCAAAAGAAGAAGCGAAACAAGAACAATACATGTTGTTATTAAGCACCATTAAGAAGCTCCAAGGATCTAAGGGGAAAATGTAGTAAGATGCCACTTTTTTAGAATGCCTTTTTGTTAATTATACAAAATGAATATACTCTAGTGGTCCTACGATTTAAATGTGCAACAAATGTGCTAGATCGAGAATTAGACGAGAGATTTTTTTATTGTTATATACATCAATAAGATGTGTATTTAGGTTTGGATCCAAAACTCCAGATCATATTATCTAGTTGGTAAAATGTTGCGTAGATTATGACTCATGGTAGCATTTTTTTGGCTTAAATACTCACATTTTTTGTGGCTTAAATTCTCGCATTTATTTTTATGGGTTGAGTATTGGTAATGGTTGGATCAACAAGTGTAAGGGACAACTTTTGTATTTGATGAAGGCATGGAATTAACCGTACTCGAGATTTGTAAGAGGTTATGGCTAGATCAATGTGCACGAGAGGGGGAGATGATGATAATTCACATTTATAGGGCAAGAACAATAATAGGCCGGGGTCATGTGGTCATGCGAGAATTAAACCCTTGCCTCTAGTAGGGACATATCCATTAACCTTAACCACGAACTCGATATGCATCCTGTAAGCTGATTATTGGAGATGTTTGTTCTATCAAGGGACAACAGAGCATCAAATTTAGATGGAATTTTACTAGAGGGATTGTTGGATGAAAAATCCATGCTCCACATTTTGTCTATATTATCCGGACATGTTGATGAAAAATCCATGTTCCACATTTTATCTAGATTACCCGCACTTGTTGAATTGGACCAATCAATCTATTATTGCTTACGTTCATACCAATGGCTAGATTCTGTAGATTTCCAAGTGATGGTGGAATTTGATCTTGAAATCGGTTATGCCCAACATTAACCTCTAGTAATAAACTCAAGTTGGACATCCAACCTGTAATGCTTCTGCCAAAATTGTTTTCTTGCAAAAGTAGATGCTCCAATCGTTGTACATTGTCCAATTGGTTTGGCAGCAAGCCATTCAATAAGTTAAAACTCAAATCAACAAAATACAAGAGATGGCATTTACAAAGCTCATGAGAAAGTTGGCCAGTGAGCATGTTGGAGGAGAGGATCACTCACCTTAGCATGGATCGTTGTCCCAAATTTGGAGTAAGGTTACCATTCATTTGATTTATAGACATGTTTATGGATCTTAGTTTTTTGCAGCGCCCAAGGCAAGATGGTATTTTTCCTTGCAAATTATTATCTCTCATTTCCACGTAGTAAATAATAGAGTTGAAACACAAAAAATTTAAGGGATAAAACAAAGGGTCGGAGGTATTGTCCCTCCGAGCTAGTTCCCTATCAAATCAAGTACTGTGACATTGTTCTATACACCCAATCTTCCCTTAGCTAGTGACCCAACTAACCATGTATGCTATGAATTAATACAAAAAATTATTGTACAACTATGATTCCACCTGTGGTAAGAAGAACAACTTATGTTTTGTATGTTACATCTATCACATATATAAAACTATAGAATACGCTTTCACAAGAATATGTTTATACGTCAACATTGTCATCAATGAACATAAACTAACAATCACATGTGTACACCAAATGGTTTAAGTTATTTGATTTAAAGGGATAGTTAATAACTTTTGTAATCGATATGGATGTTGAGCTCCTACCGAGTTAGGCGTGAGTCGCAGTGTGAGACATAGTTCCCAATTCTCAATAAGAGGAGTTGAATCTTGCATGTGGAGCAGTAAATGCCAAAATGACAACTCATGGTACAGTGCAATGTGAATGTCAAACTCAGTAGTTGAAGACAACTCCAACGAAGCACATAAAATCAAATTAGAATCTTCAAGCGATGGTCACTCACGATCAGTATCTTTTGATTTCATGTGTACAATGCAACGTGAACATCAAATGGTATAAGTTATTTGATTTATTGGGATACGTTAAACATTGAAAGGTTCTATCTGTACATTTCAAATTTGTTACAAATTCATACATATACATTTACAAATCTTATATGATGAGTGGTAGCCTTTTGTGGACAATTTTATTTGCACTAAACATGAATACATTTGTTGCCCCTTGAATGGGACTACCGCTTTGGATACAAGTAGTGTTGAGTAAAGTAGTAGTGGAGGTGCTATCAAAGTAGAGACTAGTATTTACGATGGGTTGTTTTGGTTAAGTGAAATTAGTCTTGAATCCTCCTTTCTTCTTGCTCCAAGTGTAGATGTGTGTGCCATTTTTGAGTACCTTTCATGCAGTTTTAAACAACTCGGGGACTATGAGGATATCTGGGAGGATCCTGTAGATGTAAATCACTCAGACTGATCATACATGACCATGCCTTGAATGTGTGTCCTGACTCCCAACAATCCCAAATCATTTTTTTCATTAAATGTTGGCAACAGAACTACCTACATAGTACTTACCCCTTTACTTAAATATCTTGTATCATGACCAAGCTTCAAAAATTTTGGTGTTCATTGTGCATCACGAGTATGTTGTGGTCTTCTTTCAATGCACTTATTAAGATGGCAATTACTATTTTTAGGAACCTAGCAGAGCAGTCCTACCTATTATAGTTGAATAGAGTGTTCATTTTGCATTGAAAGAAATGCAATTAAGCAACCAATTGTTGACTGTTACCTAGAATAGAACAATCTTGATTCAAGTTAATATATATACCCACACTAGTCTTAAGTCATGTAAGAGTTCAATCCTACAACTAAGAACTTTTAACATCCACGAGGCTAGTTGCACTTCGTTCGAGTACTAACAAATTTAAAAAACTGGTTACAAATTTCACTTCAATCCCCAACTACTGTCATTCTTGACTTCACAAAATTAATACAATAATCAACTACTATAATTTTTTTGTTATATCAATTCAATCCTCCAACCAAGTGGAATTTCATCACATTATTAATACTGGACCTACATTTAAGCTTTTCCATGTCAACATGACCTGGGATCATGCAAGCAAAACATTTAAAGAGAACACAAACCCAAAAATCATATTATTCTTTTCATTTATTTGTAATTATATCTACTATAGATAATTTTATCTTGGGATAAACTACACATGATGTTCTCCATCCAATGTAGCAAAAATTATATCAACACGAGCTTGCTTGATGTCATTTGATCCAACTATTTTTCTTGTGGAACCTTATACAATTAGAGCAGCATAACAACATAAGAGTGTACTACTACTAGTATCAGAAGTGGATTGATTTAGCTTTGATGAAAACATTCCTCTTGGGCAAGTGGAAAAGGAACAAAATGCCCAAAAGCCAATTTTGCCCCTTCAAAAAGAAATTTGGGCACACTTTTATCTGTTTTAAGGGTTCCGAGTGGACTGAATTAATATGAAAAAAATCTGGGCTATTAAAGGAAAAATTGGCAAAAATATCATTTTACCTTCATTGACTAAGCAAAAGAGTGGGTTGAGTGCAAATTTGAAACAACAGATAGGGAAGTCGATAATAACAAAGATACCACCTTGATAAAAAGGGTCATCATCCTCACCTAACAATATCAATTTGAGTTACTATTTAGGAATGATGAATTCCCATGAAGAAAAAAATGCCCAAATAATTTGGAAAAACACAAAAGACATGATGCCAAGATCTACTACTAATTCTATGTTAGGAAATAAGAGATAAAATATGTGGAATAATCCTCACGTAATCGCAATACAGAGAAACTAATATGCGTAAAATATTACAGATCTCAAATAAAAGTGCGTAATAAATAACACAACGCAGAGAGACAATATTTAACGTGGTTCACCCAATATGGGCTACGCTCACCAAGAATCACTTGCTCGCATTTTATTACAAGCCTCCACTCTCTCAAGACAATACCTGATCTGCTTGGAGCTATGCTCAACAAACTCTACATAATTCACACCCGAATTCAAAACACATCTCGCAATACATTTGCTTGTCTATCTATCATATGCATAAGACCATATAAATAGACAATTGCTTAAGCAGCTTTGATACAAAATCAGGGTATCAAAACCATGGGCAAAACCGTGGTATCAAAACAATGGGCAAAAACCATGGGTATCAAAACAATGGGTACCGAAAACCATGGGCCCAAAATAGCCCATAATGGTTACCCATTACCCATGGGTTAATAAACTACCCATGAAAATTTGCTTGGGCTTCGCCCCCAACCCCCTGACCCGCCACCGGCAGCGGACCACCGTAAAAT
This sequence comes from Taxus wallichiana var. yunnanensis, assembly GCA_018340775.1. Lineage (NCBI taxonomy): Eukaryota > Viridiplantae > Streptophyta > Pinopsida > Cupressales > Taxaceae > Taxus > Taxus wallichiana. The sequence continues at coordinate 722,330,038 of CM031238.1, forward strand.
ACCTAAGTGTAACACATGAAGGTGTACCACACTCTAACATGAAAACAAGCTCCACAAACATAACAATCTCCCACTTGGAGACTGATTTCCACTGAGCAAGCTTCTTAACCCTTCACTGTCATCCGTGAAGGCCAACCAAAGTTGAACATAGCTTTAGTTTATCCTCAGTGACCACCTTGGTCATCATGTCTGCAGGATTCTGACTGGTATGAATCTTCTCCAACTTCAACTTATGTTCTTCCAAAGTTGTCCTTGATGAAGTGATATCTCAACTGTATATGCTTCATCTTGAGTGGAAAGCAGAGTTCTTAGCTAGGTGTATAACACTCTAACTATCACTATGCAGCTTACATTCCTTCTTCTTATGCCTAACTCCTCAAGTAATTGTTGTAACCAAATCATCTCTTTGCTTGCCTCTCGTGGCAAGAACATACTCACCTCCGTGGTTAATAAAGCCACCAACTTCTATAGTCGTGAAATCCACTCACCGTTGTCCCACTTATAATGTAAATATAACCTGTCAGTGCTCCTCCCGTTGTCAACATCTCCACCATGTCTAAATTTATATAACCACATAAAGTGGTGTCTCGATCCATCAGAGCACAAAACTGTCCCCATGGTGCCTCTCAAATACCGAAGGATCCACTTTACTTATCAAGCTTGCACAATGCTCTTTACCTGGATCACTCATAAATCTACTCATAGCCCCCACCGCATGGGCAATATCAGCCTAGTGCACACCATAAAGATACATCAAACTCGCCAACCGCCGATGAGTAAGGTACCATGGACATCTGGTTTCTTTCCCGCTCTGCGTCTTGGGACACTGCTCCTTTGATAACTTAAAATGGCCTACCAAAGGAGACCCAACCGGTTTAGCATCCCGCATGTTAAACATATCCAATACCTTCTTAATGTACTCTTCCCGAGATAAAGTCAGCTTCGTTCCTTCCTATCCCGAGTTATCCTCATACAAAGGATTTGTCTCTGCTACCCCAAATCCTTCATATCAAAGAATTCACTTAGTTGCTTCTTGAGTACTTTTATTTCCCGCATGTTTTTACCGCAACCAATATGTCATCAACATACAAACACATGATAATATAACTTCCATCCTCAAATTTCTTTGTATACACGCAATGGTCGAATGACATCTAATATATCCTCGCACCATCATGAAGCTATCAAACTTCTTATACCATTGATGTGGAGCTTGTTTCAGCCATACAAGCTTTTCTTCAGTTTACACACCATCTCCTCTTTACCTTTGACTTCATATCCTTCTCGTCACCGCATATATAGCTCCTCCTCCAAATCACCATGGAGAAATGCGCCTTTTACATCTAATCTGTTCTAAGTGCAAGTCTTCTCACGCGCCACTATTCCAAGAATGCTTCGATAGAAGTCATTTTTACTATAGAGAAAAAATCTCATCAAAATCTATACCTTGTTTCTATGTAAACCCTCGACCACCAACCGGCCTTATATCTTTTCTTTCCTCCTTCCTTGTCTTTAAATCTATACACCCACTTGTTCTCGCAATGCTCTTTTGCCTTCCTAGAGCTTCACCAAATCTCAAGTCTGGTTCTCCATGAGAGACTTATGCTCCTCATCCATGGCTTGCTCCCACTTCTTCTTAGCATCTACCTGCATTGCTTCATCAAAGCTCTCTAGCTCTCCACTATCAGTGAGTAATAAATAATAAAGAGAAGGAGAAAAACGTTCATGTTCTCTTCTTACCCTAGAAGACCTCCTCAATATAGGAGTTTGGGGTTCTTGTTGAGGGGGTTCCTAAACTGATTCATGTGTCACTTTTCCATCCGGAAGATCCTCTACCACTGCATATTCTTTCTTGGATTCTTCCCTGTTTTCCTGCAACTGCTGCTTATACATGACTTTTTCATTAAAGACCACATCCCTAGATCGAATGATTTTCTTGTCCTTAATACTCCAAAATTTATATCCAAAGTCATCACCACCATAACCAATGAAAGTACATTTTTTGATTTAGCCTCTAGCTTGGTCCTATCATCCTTGTCTATATGAACAAACACCTCACATCAAAAGACTCTAAGAAATGAATAATAAACTTTCTTACCATACCAAACCTCCTCGTATGCCTCCATCCAAGGCACTTCGAGGGTCCTCTCGCTTATCAAGTACACAAACAGTGCTCACTACTTTTGCCCAAAAAGAAAGAGGCAGTCCCGCATGTATCCTCATGCTCCTAACACATTCCATTATTATTCTGCTCATCCTTTCTCGATACCTCATTTTGCTCGCGGAGTTCCTGAACTGCCTTTTTCCCCGCGATTCCATTATTAGAACAATAATCATCAAATTCATTGCTGCAATACTCCTCCATTATCCGACATGGACATTTTAACTTAAGACCTGTTTCATTCTCTACCAAGGCTTTCCATTTAACAAAAGTATAAAATACATCGATTTGTTTCTAATACAATAAACCCAAATTTTCCTTGTTGCATCATCAATAAAAGTAACATAATAACTTGAACCCCAAGAGATGATACCCGAGCCGGCCCCCACACATCGAATGTACCAACTCTAACTTACTCTCTTTTTCATAGGTCCAACCTTGAGAAACCTTACTCGCTTCTGCTTTCCCATATATACAGCTTCTCATAGAAATCCAAACATGTTTCGTATATCCAGAAAATTCTTCTTTATGATGTCCATGCCCTTATGACTCATATGACCGAGCCTATAGTGCCATAATGTTGTATCTACATCCGAAGCCACAAGATTACAATTATTAGTACTATCAAGGGATAAATACAAGGTTCCAACCTTCTTACCTCTTGCCACCACAAGAGCACCCTTGGTAACCTTCCAAGAGTCACCAGAAATATCACAAGACAACCATCACTTCCCAATTGCCCCGCCGATATCAAATTTCTCCTTAATGTAGGCACATGTCTGACATCCTTCAATAGCCATGTATTCCCATTCTGCATCTTAACCTAAATAGAACATTTTCCAACTATACTGCAAGGCTCATCATCACCAAGAAAACATGCCCAAAATCCCTCAACATAATCAACAAAATAATGCCTATGTGGAGTAGCATGAAAAGAAACCCCTGAATCTAAAACCCAAGATTCAATAATATTATGCAAAGAAAGAATCAAAGCATCCTGACATACATTACCCGATGCCACATTTGCCTCCTTGTTTTCTTCCTGTTGTTTCTTCTTGTCTCGAAGCTCCCAACAATCCTTCTTTGCATGCCCAGACTTTCCACAGTTCCAACATACAATCTTGCTCTTGGATTTTGACCTTGCTCGATCTTTCGATTTTCCACGGTTTCTCTCTTCTTCTTCTCCCTCTCTAGTTTCCACTGTCAAAGCATTCCCTGAAGTAGAAGATTCCCCAGAGCTTTTTCTTCGCATTTCCTTGCTTAGAATCACCCCTACAACATCCTCAAACTTCAACTTCGAGTTAGCTAGAACCGAGTTGCTTACCGCCATTACCAAGCTATTCCAACTTTCAGGTAAAGAGCACAGAATTAATAAAGCCCTAACTTCTTCATCAAATTCTATTATAACCGAAGCTAGCATATTCACAACCATATTAAAATCATTTAAATGATCTGCTACTGAACTATTCTCAGACATCTTCATATTAAACAACTTTTTCATTAAAAATATCTTGTTAGAGGCAGAGGGTTTTTCATACAACTTCCCTAATGCATCCATTAGATCTTTTGTCGTCTTTTCCTTTGAAACATTAAATAATACCAAAGATGCAAGACACAGCCGATCGTTCCAAGTTCCTTCCGATCCAACAAATCCCATTCCACATCTCTGTCATACTCGAGGGTTTGTTCACCTTCTCGAGACAAAAGGAGTATAAAGATCCTTCGATAAAGGTAATCTTCCATTCGCATCTTCCAAAGACTCGAAATTCGCCCATTGAATTTATCAACCCTAGATCTTCCATCATCTACCATAGCTCCCACTCAAGCTAAAAACTTTCCCTACGATTCAACACTTCAAAGAAACCAAACAAGGCTCTATACCAATTGTTAGATAAAATATGCGGAATAATCCCTTACAGAATCGCAATAGTAGAAACTAATATGCAGAAAATATTACAGATCTCAAATAAAAGTGCAGAATAAATAACACAACATAGAGAGACAATATTTAACGTGGTTCACCCAATATGGGCTACGTCCACCAAGAATCACTTGCTCAGATTTTATTACAAGCCTCCACTCTCTTAATACAATACCCAGATATGTTTGGAGCTATGCTCAACAAACTCTACAGAATTCACACTTGAATTCAAAACACATCTGCAATACATTTGCTTGTCTATCTATCATATGCATAAGACCATATAAATAGACAATTGCTTAAGTAGTTTGATACAAAACCATGGGTATCAAAACCATGGGCAAAACCGTGGGTATCAAAACAATGGGTACCGAAAAACCATGGGCCCAAAAACAGCCCATAACGGTTGCCCATTACCCATGGGTTAATAAACCACCCATGAAAATTTGCTTTGGGGCTTTGCCCCCGAACCTCCTCGACCCGCCTCATTGATGAGCGGGACCATCGTAAAAATACCCGAGTGTAACACATAGAAGGTGTACCACACTCTAACATGAAAACAAGCTCCACAAACATAACATTCTAAGCACCATCCATATTTCTAATAAGAGAAATTGGGAAGCAAGACAACAATTTATTTTCTAAGATACATCATAGAACATACATGACTTTGACCAACAAGAAGAGTTGTCATAAATTAACTACAAATCACATCCTTGTCCAATTTCATTTAGAAATAAAAACTTATTCCTAACTTACTTCATAAAGTAACTCGCCTTAGTCATGGCTAATGAACACACAAAAGACAAATAACAATACAATATAAATTATTACAAATGGTAAAGTGACTCTAAAACAACAATCTTTATGCATTCTTGTTGCCCTCACCTTGATCAAGATGACAACCCTAAAAGCGACTGGAATGAGAGAGAATGGATAATAAGCATATGTGATATATCAAGGGTTGGTTTCTTTAATATGAACTTAGGCTAGATGAATAAGAGAAATTAAATTATCAGAGCTATGTAGTATATTAGGGTATGGTTAGTTAGATATCAAATGCCACAATTCAAACTTAGAAAACCATTTAGCAAACAAAAAAAAATCTTGAGTTCAATGAAGTTGATAAAGGTACTTTCTCCCTCTCCCTCTCCTCTCCCTCTCCCCTCGCTCCGTGGCAATGGAGAAAAGAGCCGAGATTTCCATTGTACTTTCTAGTTGCAAAGATGGTACAAAATCAGCGAATTAAATGTTTCTTGAAGTAATTTAGATGCAACAACTAGTACGTAAAGTTCAAGTCATTGGATGCAAGACTCGGAGTGTATGATCATCTCAAGTGCGTGTGAATCATAAGATATGGGATCCTTGGAAAAATATAAGAAACACATTGTTTCTTGATAGAGTCAAGACCAATGAAATAGTAACATCTCATGACATCATAATGGTTACACTGGGAAAATAGTACATAACCTTAAAAATTTCTATCAAGAGTGCTTTTAACATTCCCACTGTTTCTTAGTTATAGAGAATAAAAGAGTACCCATTGGTCAACACTGAAATAGAAGAGGATGCACAGACATTTACAAAAAAGAACAAAGACAAGTCAAAATATATGCATAGGAAAACCACCTCTTCAATCATAGAATTTAATATTGTTAACAAGAAAAATTTATTTCTCCAGAAATCGATCAAACATAAAGAGAAATAAATGTATGAATAAAGAAACTGTTGGGAATTCGGACCAGGAATAGTGCTATGATTTAATAACAAACAAAATCATGCACACATGATCTAAACAATTCCCCAAAATCTACAAAGTGAAAGGGAAGTATAAACTAGAATAATCCAAATCAAGACAAAGTACACACACATAACACATCATGTACTGTGGTTCACCCAATGTGGGCTACATCCACCAAAGATAGAGATCTCATATATATAATACAATAAGAGTACAAACCAACTCTTCAATACAAGAGTACAATGCATCTCTCCAAGAGTATCTCCTCTCCTCCATATCTCTAAACGGATCTCCATGAGTGCACTACAACCGTGCCTCCAAACACCACTAGCAGATCTCACATAACTAGGAACTACTGCATCTCTAAACTGCTACCAAGTTCTTTGTGGATCTGTAAACAAGACCTCTCACATGGGTCTACCATATGTGCAACTATGACTGTGCACCAAGAAGTAAGTCTGTCTCTCCATCACTGCATAACCTGTGCAAACATGAAGACAACCTCCTCTACAATATCTAGATCTACATGGATCAACAATATAATATGATCTCATGGATCTACAATACAAGACTAGATCTACATGGATCTATAATACAAGATCTCACCAACATGTGGATCTACAAGAAGAAACTCTATGTACTTTACATACTATACAATCCATTACAATGAGACATTAACTATACAAAGGAAATACAATAGAAGATGTTACCCTCTTCTCACCATTCAGATGTACCTGATATTTCCTTCTGTCCAGCTCCTTTCCATGGAGACTCTATCTTCATGTAACATGTTCTTTCTTTCTTTCTCTTCTTCTTCTTCTTCTTTGTCTTCATCCTCTCAATCTAGGAGAATCAAGGATCTAATTCAATCCTTCTCTTAATTTTTTTCTAAACCCTAGCTTTCATGCTCATATAGGCGTATATAAACTTAGGGCACTTAGCCATGCATTTACAACCTTTAGATTTTCTTTAATGCTAAAAATAGATCTAATTCCCGAGAGTTAATTAAAACACTCCCGCACAAGTAACCGACGTTGGTTAGCCTTAACCGCTTATCGGTTCCTCCTTGATCGATCGATGTCACCCCTCTCCTAACCAATGACGGTTACTATATTTTCTAGTCAATTTGTAATGCACGCTCCAAAGAAGCTATTTAGCTCTACAACCTAACCGAAACAAGTCTAGCTAAAGCGTTTCAAGATGCAATCTAGTCCATAATATTTCATTGGAAGGAATTATCTCTATATGTAAAATGTCCAATAGCTATATAATCTGCAACCCAATTGCATAACCAAAATTACCTCCCTCTATGATCATCACCTGATAACCAAAAGTCATATCACAAATAAAACACACATTTAAATAAAGACCCCAACACTGGTTATAAGGTGACCCTTACCTCACACATGCTCGTAATGTAAGGGTCACCTTATAACATGCTCATGTAATGTGTCTTTGGTTATACAATACAAGAACTCCGTCATGGGAGAATATCAAACTCTATCCATCAGAGTTCATAATGGCAACTAGGCTTGAAAGCCAACAAAATGTATCTAAATCCTTAACACATTAACAAGTTAAAGATTTTACTAGTAGTAATTTATGCCTTTATGGGCAGACTCTAGCCCTGAACCAGAATTAGTTGAAAGCTTTGAGAAATAATTAACCATGTGAAACTGAACAAGGAATAAAATTTCCATTTGAAAAATAATGCAACATGAATAACACATCAATCTATGGAAACAAAAAATCCCAAACCTCTTAATAAACCCTTTATTAATCCCCTAAAACAAAAAAAAAGTTTCAACAAGACATAACTTATGGTGTACATATTTCTCTATCTTTGTTTCTTGAAAATTTACAGTACACCTAAAAATTATTACATGCGGAAATCACAAATCTCTAGTGAAACCCTTTATTTACTATAAATTTTAAGTTTCTCCAAAGACACAACTTATTGTACAATTTGTTTATCTATCTTTGAATAAATCTAAATGTAAAAATCTCAACCCCGAAACAAAACCCTTCACCACATAACCTCTATAATCTATGGAAATCCTTTTATTAATCGATGAATCCATTTTGGTTTCAACGACATTCATCAATAATACCTTCTTTAACTAGCAAGAGAATTACACATCCGACAAAGAAAATACAAAATCCAACAAAACCCTAAAAATAAAATACATTTCCAGCTAACAATTCACCTCACCAAGCCATAAACTTGGTAAAATCGCTTTCTCCATTCACCGCATTTTGCCATATTTACAACAAATTTTGGTAAACTTGATGAAACTCATACGTCTCACAATTTGGTTCACCCCTATTTTTGCGTCTTTTCTTAGGAGCTATCAAACAAGTGAGATGCACATATGGAAAATGGGAAGCAAAACCTGCAAGTTTGAAGGCGTTTGTATTGGGGTGAAGGCAGTGAGAAAGAGTTAAATTTGGGTGAAGGTGGACATAACAAAATGAACTCGATTCACATACAATGCATGGCTTGGAATTAGCATGATCCAAAATAAGAACAAAACAAAATTAAAAAAAATACAAATTAACAAAAAAATGTCTAAGTGCTCACAAATTTAAGCTCATGGCATGAACAACCAAGGCTCTTTCCCATAGGGGAAACACATTTCGGTAGTAATAACAAGGGTGTCAAATCTTAAAAGCCATAAACACCCAACAAAGAAAGAAAGAAAAAGGTGGTCTCAACACATAGTATTCGACATGCATTTACTTGTTCTAAAATAAAAGATCATTATGAAATGTCATGGGGAGGGACTAGTGATCAAATTTGAAGGGCTAGTCTCAATTTCATTGTGAAGGGAAAATATTGGACCAACCCTTCAACGATGAAAAGTAGTATAATCATTTCACACTTTATATGAAAAGAGTAAATCAATCATACATGTCACAAAAATTGAACACTTTTTACAAAGAGAGATTTTATTTTTTTAAATGGGTGATTTTACAAATTAAAAATGTCAAAATTCCATTTCATAAATAATGTAATGAATAAGTTATATTGTGAGATCCAATAAAAAATTAAAATTAAACTCTCTAATCTACATTGGAATTACAAAGTGACAAACTAAAATTTTAACACTCATGATGAGCCTAAAAATTAATGACAACACAAGGTTCTTTTACTCAAATTTAATTTGCTAAATATAGGAGAAAAAATAATTAGTTGTATAAAAAAAGTCATGTTTCATCTAATAAATAGTATCAAGAAAAATATCAAACTACCAAAAAGTTTATGTGATCTAAATAGAAATTTTTCTCGTGTTCACCTCAATGTGAGCAAAACATATCACCAACACATTTTTAAGGCTCCCTTCACAAAAGAAAATACCTGAAACACAAAATGAGATACAAGTCATTACAAGACAAATTGATCAACATTCAAACCTTTATTTAGACCGAGTCAAATGTTCTTGACAAGTATTCATTAATTATTTTGAAAAAAATCTTATTAAATTAGTAATAAAATATTGAAAACACTTATCTAAACTTCCAAAGAAAATATTTTTATAAATAAAAATAATGAAGAACATATTTTATATAAAGAACTTCCAAAAACTCACCATCTATTTGTCTAATGGAAGCGGTTTTCGAGCCTTTTTATTCTTCCATGCATCATAAATAACATTCCAATCTACCTCATTTAGAGCATGAGGTGCACAAAGAGATAGAAACATTAGCATATCCAATGTGCTCAAAGAAAGCCTGGATCTATCATCATTCTTTATCCTATTTAACTTTGAAAACCCTCTTTCACATACGGCTGTGCTTGCTGGAATTACAAGAATAGCTTGCCAAAGTTGCATCAAACATGGAAACCCTTCAAACCATTCAGCTCACCACCACATAGATCCCATGCTCCAAACATATGTTTTTTTGGGGTATGATCTATAAATAGTACAAATAAATTCATCCATCTCACCCAAACATTTAACATTGTCCACAATAGGTGAGTTTCCAACACTAAATTTGTCACATAAAGATGTTAACCATCTTTTTGTTTGACGATCTCTATCTTCTGTCTCCTCGTAGTAATTACGAGGACTAAAAAATTTAGCAGCATTAAATATAGGTAAATCTGTGAATCTTGTATCAAGAGAATCAATTACCTTAACTATAAAGCTTTTTCCCAATTCAATGCAATCATCTAGCGTCCCTGATCTTTGTGACTTAGGCAAGCTCTCAAATTTCAATGCATGTACATGTAATGTACTTGTTCCATCTGCAAACTCAAGAGATCCTCCTTGTGCCCTGGTTAGAAAAGATGATGTATGTAGAGTACCTGCCCCAAATATGCCTCTTTGAAATCTCCTACGAAGCATGTCAATTGTGATATCTAATGTAGTCCCAATGGAAGTAATGTCAATATGATCCTCTTGAATTTTTTTATTCAACTTATTTAACTCAATAAGTACATCTACAAGTAAATGGATGCAAAATTGTACTTGAAATATTGTTGCCAAATCATACATTTTTTCTCCTCTAATTCCCATTCTTTCAACAAAGTAGGCATGAGTTTGACAAGTCTTTCCATGACCTTTCCTCTAGAAAGCCACCTAATTTGATGAATTTGTAACACCTCCAACCTGCTGATTTGAAATGACTCCATCAACTCTCTCAATGCTCCATGTCTTTTAGTAGATTTTCCAAGCCATGAATATATTTTATTTGCAAATTTATCAATAAACTGCAACTCTGGAAAATAAGATGAAGCATCATTTGTTGCTAATGCTTCTCGATGAGCTATGCAATGAATATCTAATAAATGAGGAGCATCTTGACGAAGCTTTGTGGACAAACCTTCACGAATTCCCCTCATGGCAGACGCCCCATCAGATCCAAATCCAACTAACTTCATTAAGGATAAATTCATCTATGTCAAAAGAGTGACCACAACATCATACATAGCTTGAGCTGTTCCATCCTTTATTTCAAGGAGTCGTATAAATTTTGTTACACATTGACCTCTTGCCTCCATTTGTCAAGTATGTAATATAAACAATCAAATGTTGTTCCATAGTACGATCAGTGCTTTCATCAACTAAAATAGAGTAAAATGGACTATGAAATATCTCATCTTTCAACTTTTTCCAGTAAACCTCCTTAGCAGCTTGTAAAAACTCTTTTCCAGATGTTGTATTTGTATATGTAGAATATTCATCTGTGAGAGGCATGTGTGGAGTTCTTTTATACCTGTTCAAGTCACAAATCGGCTTATAGAGCTCCAAAGATAAATCATGTATGGCAACAAAATACATATTTTCCATCACTGATATGATTCTCTCCTTCTCGGCATCTAGCCATGAGCTCCATGTGTTTAGTGATTGGAATGCTACTTTTTTTGTTTTCTCCTCGAAACGTTGTGATGTAAAGTTATGAGGCTCGATTCTCGCATGGGTAAGAAGGCCACTAGCTTAAAGGGTGGTGCTTCCATATTTAGCAAATGGAGTATCTCTCTTATATTTGACACACCGAGAACATTTTATCCTTTCTACACCATTGCAGTCTTTTATAGTATAAGCCCATGGAAATCTTGTTTTCCATTTGGCCTTGAATGTCTTTTTTTTAGGTTTCTTTGATGGGTGTTCCTCTTCCACAAATTTTGTTCCATCTAACTCGTGTTCTTCTTGTGCAAGAATATCAAATTCTTCATTTTGAGAATCACATGGTTGACTAGAATGCCGAGAGATGCCAAACGCATCAGCAAGTGACAATTGTTTTTATCCTTCTTTGGACGACCAATGGAAGCCATTTTCTCACACAACTTACATGACACTTGTCACCTATTCCAATGAAATAATTATAAAAATATCAAAATAGTGTTTTCACATGAATTTCTATGTATTATTTTGACAATTTAGAATTAGAGATTAGAGAATATTTAAGAAATAATTTAGAATAATTTGTATAATCATGCAACACTAAAATCTCAAATATAAGATTGCACTAACAAAGGGTCATGAATTCATATTCCTTACCTCTTCACGCTTGGTGAACTACTCCTCGTTAAAGCATCCACTCCCTCAAAGTTCAATGTTCAACACCAAATAAGTTTTCTGTCCAATTTTCGACAATATATTATGAAAGCACAGTTGAGTAGGACTTATAATAAACAAATAAAAATAAACTTCTTTCACAAAAATAAAAACAACAATTTTAAATGCAATGTAAGTTTTTCTTAACGTTTTTGTTGAGTTAAGTTATTATGTGATTAACTCCATTACCAATAAATAAATAAATTTCTAAAAGCATTCCAACAACCGGGATTTCTTTAATGAAATTCAAAATAGTTGATCTAGACAGGAATTTTTCCTTTAACAAGTGATCAACCATCCCTCATAAAATTCCGATCAAGTGTCAAACACCCAAATCTTAGAAACCAATGTTCTGTAATATCCATGGAATTTGATCTTAAAATTTTCATAACAATAAACCAAGGCAACTCTAAACTCTAAATTTTCTTTGTACTCAATTAAACAAGTTCTACTATTATCTATGTAATTCCCATGTTTAGTTGTATGGTCTTTTCAATGCTTCTTAAACTATCAATTTATTTATTTATTTTTATTTTTTTCCCAAATATAATAGTTGGGTCATCCTTGAATAGTTTTTTTCAATTGCAGCAGTTGGATCATCATTGAATAGCATTTTTTTTAGAATTGTAGGAGTTTTTTTTGGCTCATTTTAGTGATTCATTTCATATAGCAATGACCATAAGCTACAACCAGTTTCTTTTTGCTGCAAGATTTTATTGATCTGGACTGCATGCACTTTTTGAATTTTTAAAATATTGAAGTGCCTGCTAAATAACTTGTTGGAAACCTTGTGACATAATCAAATATGATTTTTTTTTTGCCTCTACCAAGACTCCAAGAAAGTAAAAATCGCATCACTAAAACTAAAAACCAAAAAACATGGCAATTGGGAAATCAAAACAGAGAATAAAAACACAAGAAAATAATATTATCAACAATATGGTATGCATGCATGTGTGTGTCATAATTAGAAACTAAAAAAAAACATACCATATTTTTTCTAAAGTCTGAGTGAAAGAAAGTGCAGAAAGAAGGCACATGTGAGTGATTAACTCCATTAGCAGACTTTAATCTACACCCTGCACTGCATCTCTCAGAGGCTATGAACACAACAATATTATTTGGCTTTTCCTCATCCCACTCTTCAATCTTGATGATCTCGTCGACACTAAAATTTTTCTCCGTAATTTCTATTTCATTAATGTATGTATTAGGAATAGGATGTTGTTAAGTATAATTAGTAGTAACATCCGATAGAAGATAACGACGCTACCAGTATGACGCCGCCAATAATGTATAGTACGGTAATAGTCAAAAGTACAATAGGAATGTTGTGGTAAAAAGTAAATATTTGTCATAAGTGGTCCGGTAATGTTAAAATGTCAAAGTTAGGGTAAGTAGAGAAGTAGGGTCTACATGATTAGGAATTAGAAATATTATATTGGTAATAAGGACAAGGAGTGAGGTCATAAATATTTTGTGTATTTTATTTGTAAAAAGTCTAAAAATGTGGAACCCATGTGAAATGATAAGGTTTATCTTATCTTAAAAGATAAACTTACATGTATAGATAAGAGTTAAGGTATGGAATATGAATCATCTGAGTGGATTTCTTATCCTATCTTAGAGATAAGATGGATAAGCTTGGAATTTCTATAAATAGAAAGGCCACCCCCTCATTTAACATAGAAGGAAGTAGTGAGAAATATTGTATGAGTAAGTGTGTAAAGGAAGCCATCATTTGGAAGGTGTGTTAAAGAAGCCATTAAGAGGTGTAATTGTGAAGTTTCTCCCATAGTTATTGTTGGAAGGCAAGTGAAGTCAGTAACACTTGAAGTACCTCATGGGTGAGATTGTAACAATTTCATGTTGAAATTATAATTTACACCGATATTTCAGATTTATCATCATTACTTCTTATCATAGTTTATGGTATACCCGTATTACGCTTGTTGTTGTGTTTCCGCATTTCAACCACCAAACTAAAAGTCATGGCATTAGTAAATAATCATAAAGCATGAGGAGTTCCCGGTGAAGAATTATCATAGTGCCGGATTGGTGATGACAGATCCATCTTTTAAAAATTCCAATTTTCCCGTCTTTTGCAAATAATTTAAGACATGGCCCAGTCTCCTAATATGATCAATTACTGAACTTACGAGATCCACTTTGATTACTCGTTGAGTCGCGACCGCAGCTGCCACCGCCACTGTGCCAGCCCCTATTTCACCCACTGGTGACGCCAACAAATAAATAAATGCCCACTACTAGATACGACGCCGAAGAATATTTAATTTTAAATGTAATGCAAGTTTTTCGGTAACGTTCATGCTGAGTCAGCTAACTGCAACTTATTATATGTTTCCCTTCAGATGAAAATTTTAAATAAACGCGGCCCTTCTTTATTGTCAAATAGTTTTTAGATTTTGAATTTTTTTTACGGGCAAATTTTTGCTTGCACTTTTCTGACGTGCTAGAAGCCTTTTGACGAGCTGTGAAGGGCACAATTTTGAACACACGGGAGGGACGATGCATCGCAACAACGAGGTGGTTACAGGGGTTGAAATAAGAAGAATATTGAAAAATTGTGATGGATCATTCATTTTTCGTGGTCAATCAATGTCGTGTTCCATTAGAATTCGTGCCCATGATCTCGCGGCGGCTTCGAACATCTATAAAAATCTTGTCTTTTGATTACAATCCCATGATTTTTTTGGAAGTTGTTATAAGCACAGAAATGGTAATATGTGCAACGCCGACGATAATAATGGCGTCCATTTACGCAGTATGTTTGCAAATAGACCCCTAAAAATCTATTTTATTAGTAAAAGAAAGAGACTTATGAACATCAACTCGTGAACATCACGGAGACACCCTCTTGAACACGATATCACCGATATGTAGGGGTCTTGTGCCATCGGCGAGCCAATGCCTCGCTCAATAAGAAAATCCTTCCAAGGAAAGAACTGATTAATAACTTAGGTGATTTTTGCTGGTAATGTCTCAAATGCAGGGGTTCCCCTCTCTCCATTTTTACTAACATTATCATCCCTATCTCCAATATCTTCTCGATATTATATATTCACCGATATACATCTCACACAAGGAAACCGCATTTTCGTCTTCAACACCACCGATGCTTTGAAGATCGCAATCCTTTCAAGAGAACAAAGGAATTATGTCCACTAAATTGAAAGCAAATAAAATAAATTAAATGAATTGCCGATACTCTATACCCAATTCCCATACAATTTGACATACAAATTAAATGAATTGCCAATACTTTATACCCTAATGCCATATAGTTCGAAAGACTTAAACCACACATATATACATGATATCATGGGTGCTTCATTTATTTTCTTTTAACACCTAATCAAACTTGAACCACTAAGAAAATCATTTGAAATCTGCACTATTGTTTTTGCAGCTATGTCCCAGTTTATTTGAAATTAATTTATCAGCACCTACATGCCGCCATGTGTTTATGCATTTTGAAATTCATCGCTTAACACATATGGCTCCAAAGATTTTTTTAACTCGATGTTGTGTATAAATTGTTGAGAGTAACAATCCTAAGAAATTGGTTAAAAATGTGTGGCATGGCTGACTTAGGATGTGTGCCTTGAGGTGGAGATACATATTAATATGGACGTTGTATGGTCAACCCAATGTGGCACTGCTGACTGTCAACTTTCGACCCTTAATCATGAACTGCCAATGTCATGGCTGACTCTAAGTCCCGACAATGATAATTTCATTTTTTCCTCCACCGTGGAAACTATTTTCCTAAGGCGTTAAATTTGAAGGCCGTTAAGACCTTTTTGTGATTTTGCCCATAGAATGTTTGCAAATATCTTATAAAACTGTCACGTGTGACTTGCATATTTAAAACGCGACTGTCATTTTTATATACATGTATATATAAATTATATTTCTATATTTTAAACATAGTCAAATAAATGTGGAATATTTGTTTATAAATTTTATAAATAATCTATAAATAACATTGTTTTGTGTTTTTGACCGACAACATTGTCATTTATATCGCCTTGTTTATACATCTTCATTTGGGGAAGACAATATGTTCGTCGTATTTTTGCTCTTCCACGCTTATTGACATCAAAGGCTTTAAGGGGCGGAATATTGCTTCACTTTCAAGTATGAGTTCCACATTTAGTGATAGTTGGACCTTCCTCTTCATAAACCTTGCCAAATTTAACATCGTAAGAATCTAAACTGTAGCATTTTATTTTTCCCACATAAGGATGTCCTATTTTCCTTTCTTTTCCCTTTTCTATTTCTTCTTACTTTTCTTCTACTTTATTGTTTTTTTAGTGCCCATGAAACATTGATTTCTTGAGCTTGGACAGAACATCAATTTGACTTGCTTGGATGGCTTGTCCCATTGGGAGATTTCATTTTAATGTGACAACTACAAGTGACTTTAGGAGAATTCGGCTCTTGCGATTCAAACTTGTGATCTATAGACAAAATTACATAGAAAAATTTAGTCTTTTGTAGTTGCGTGCCATGGGAGAATAAAAGTGTGTGTGATTGATGTCCTTGACACAACTGAAAGGTGGAGCCATTTCCAACACCGAGATCAATGTTTGAATCCCATTGAGAGACCTACACCCTCTCTGACCCAACCGACCGAATCCCCATTCTCCACTAAAAATCAAATGAATGTTTGTGTTGCATAAATGACCACATTAATATTATGCCGAAGGCATGTTCCCTATCAACATACATATGGATAGATCTACCAATAGGGGTAGTCTTGAAGAAGTTTAAGTTGAAGGATTGAAGGTGGCACGATGGATGGGATAAGATTCGTGATGGAGGTTGAGGTGGGAGAATTTTTGGATTGGAGATTCTATTGAAGGGAGCATAGGTGAACCATTTTTTCTTCCGACAAGTCACTTATGGACTTCATATTGTTTTTTGTCACCATTGCCAAATTGTCTATTTAATGCAATGTTTGTTAAAACATTACATCTTCCTTAATATTCATCAACTTAAAAACCCTACCTTTTAATGGATTCATAATTTTTAGGGATTGATGCATTCATTGCATGGGTCATCACAATCCCTCTGTGTCCTGTAGATATCTTGGATTTACAATCAGGTTAGACATTTTGAGCTCGTATTGCCTCCTCTACTAGGCTTGTGCATTTTGCAAATTATTATGTTTTCCATTTTCGAGGTTGGCGAGCTATTTTGTAGGATCCCATGGATTTGTTTAAGGTTCTCTAATTGTCTTATGGGATAGTGTCTCCAGGTTCATGTTGTTCTATTACGTGTTTCCATATGACCCTTTTTACACGTGCACCACCATCTTCCTAAGTGGGCCAAAATGGGTGTTTAGAGAAGGGAATGAGAAATCATTAAAGATTAATGGAAGGTATATTTTGTAAATTTTGTTAGAATTTGGGTTGGAAAGACCCTTGGTCCCAATATTTTGTTGTACAACATGACACTCGCAGAGAATAACATAAATAAACCCACAGTTCACAATTCTTCCATTTTATCGACAAACCATATATTGTAAAAGCAAACAACATCACTTATATATACATTAAAAATATAGACTACTCCCTTCAATTTAACTTCTCGAATGCATCCTCCAGCGTGTGATTGCTAGTTAATAATTTATATAATTGAATATAGAAAGAGATCGGGATTCAAGTAGTCTTTTATGATATTTTCACTCCAATAAACAAGGATTTTAAGTAGGAGGTGGGAATGGACGAATATGTATTCAATAAATTTGTTAGAGGAATTTGATAGAGGATAACATGAAGGTGAGGGGAAGATGGATGGAACCATAAAATGATAAAGGGAATCTTGCTTATAGGGAAGCTTGTAATTTTTTTTTTAACCTTCTCATCAATTCAAAAAGTCCAAATGTGGCATGTTTTTCAAATAGAAGAAACAATTAAATTTCTTAACGAATTAGAAAAGAAAAGGCGTGAGCTATTGCGACCGAGTTCACGATGGAAAATCCCATGTCGATGTATTATTTTTATAGTGGGAGGGACAAAGTATTAACACACAACATCGACCTCGGTGCTATGAGAAGTGTAAATAAAGTACAGGATAAGGCGTACGTAGAAGATATGTGGAAGTGCAATCCCAAGAACCTCTACACTGTCATCCATGACTATTTTAGTATGGCGGCTAGCACTGAAAATGTAGGAATATTAACAACAATTATCTATTGTAATAATCCCATGTAAAATAGAGGAATGTTATCTCATAATACAAATGGAGGACCTAAACCAATCCATAGGATGCTACGAAAGGGGTTGCGAACATTCCCAACAGAAAGCATAACCCATAGCACAATGCACACGCCTAAGAGAGGAAGGAAGACAAAGAAATGGCGTACGCGGTTCCAAAATTGAACTCTTCACAAGCCACCGAGGAACCATTACGGCGCATGTGTAAGGGGGAAAGAATCGGGAATCGGCCTATTAAAAGGGTTCTATGTCATAAGACACTATCTTTTCTCCTTAATTTACTTTCTTTTATCTGATGCTACTTTTTCTCCTAGAGTCTAAACACTTTACAAATATGGTAGTTACAAACATATCGCACTTATCTATAATAAAATACAGATATTAAAGAGTAATAAAAAGGGATGTCTTTAAGTGCAAAAAAAAGAAAATGTAGTAGATTTTACCATTACAAACACGCCAATCCTAGCTCTCTGTTACCTTCATCTACAAAAATCACTAGTCAATGAGATGCTCGAAGCCACAAATTATTATGGTTAGCCAGATTTTTTAATGCAAAACTATGGTTGATTATCGATAAGGGGCAGAGTAAATGCACTATTTCTCTGCTACCAATTTTGCTTTAAATAATATTGGCATGTACATACTTAAAATAAACCATCTTACCTTTTAACCCTATATTAAATAATGCATGTGATTGCGTGATATATTAAGTGTAATAGATATGAATTCAGTTATGAAAGATGAGCTTGTCCACTATAATCACTTGATATTTCAACCAACACCCAAACCATTAAAAATAATTGAAGGTCATGTCAACTGATTTTACCGCCTATAAGCCTAACTAAATTATCAGAAAAACATTCTTAAGTGTAAATTGTTCATTGATTTAGTAGGAGTTTTTCCATGTAAGAATAATTCAACGCTAGATAACAAATACAAATATTTGAGTCAATACTTGACAAGTATTTATGAAACAAACTAAAATGATGCAATTTAAGGAATAATATACAAATATTTATTGTTATGTTTAAAATCATTGACTTGGAGTTACATAAAGTAAAGCATATAGGTATGTCATGTCAAAGCATAGTTTGGAGTATCCGAGAATTAAATTCTTTCACGTCCCACACCTATTCCATGGCTTATATATTTCCTATTCAAATATTATCTAATATATGTGCTCCACTTTATTGTCTCGGTGTTTCTCACATTATTCGTATGAGTGTAGTTTGTACTTAAAGAAGTCAATATCAAAAATTAGGGAAATCCCATAGGTTTCAGGATTGAAATCCAAACATGCACCAATGCTCACTTCTTATGCCACGTTGTAGAAACCCTTTTCAGTTTTAAACTTGAGTTATTGCAGGAAAGCATGGGAGGTTCGAACAATCATCGATAATTGAGCACCTCCATAAGTTACAAGGAGGGGTTTTCCCATGGAAGCATAAGTCAACATTGGACAAGACATACCAAAATTTGAATCAAAAACTTCACAAGTATTGATAAACATGTTGAAATGATGAAATTTAAGGTGTAATATATACATATTTCTTGTTTTATTTAGAATCATTGTCCTAGAGTTGCAACAAGTAAAATAGTTGTGTATACCATGTTAGAAGTGACGTTCAGGCAGGTGGGAATTAAATACCTGCATGCCCAACACCTATGCCATGACTTAGATAGTTCTTAGCCAAATAATATATGTTACATGCACTCCACTTAATTGTCTCCTTGTGGCTCATATTACTTGAATGAGTGCAATTTGCGCTTAAAGGAGCAAAAAAATAGGGAAGATCCAATAGGTTCCATGTTTGAAAACCAACCGGTGTGCCACACCTATTCCACGGCTCAAATAGTTCCTATGAAGATAATATGTTATCTAAACTCCACTTTATCATTTTAGTGTCGTTCACATTATTTACATGCAACATTTATGAAGAAAGAAAGAGCAACAGAGATTGAAAGAACACAATAGTAGTTTTTGTGAAAACATTTGCAACATTTTTTTGTAATCATTTGAATGTTTTTAATAAAGTTATATATGATTTTCTTGTTGTGCATGTTTTGTTTGTTGTGTAACAACTCTGTCAGTGTGTGAATAATTTCTTCCTTTTGAATGTTATCTATTTAGTAATCTCGGAATCTTTCCTATTTTTTCTTTCAAATTTCAACCTTTCACGCCACACTTTAAAAAGGAAACAAAATTATCAAGTGGATCTCCAAGTACCTGTAAAAGTTCCACGAATATATGAGATAACAAGTAACTATCACCGAATAGAAGTAATTTTGGTTGATAGGTCCTTTCCACATTTATTACCCATTCAAATCAGAAATGTTGCTTTGTTTTAGAAATTCTCTTTGACCTATTAAACTTGTTACTCTGGACATTTATTAGGTTAAAAACAGTAAAATCTTTTCTTTAGAATAAATTCAATCAAAGTCATAACAAGACCAAAAAATACAAATAACTTCTTTACAACCGTGATGTTATACATCAATTGTGGTCCACAATTCATTCACAGATAATAATTGTTTTCAGTTACAAAATAAACCCTTACTTAAAAACCAATTATACAAACACAATTTTCTTAAGGCAGTTCAGGTTTTAATGACATATATTTCTGGTTCAAGCTTCACACCCAATTCAAGATCCAAAATTGCATTAAGCATCCATGATCACCAATAAGTAGCTAGATTAGAGCACAATGTGCTACATAAAAAGAATGGGAGAAATTTGATATCAGATATATATAATCATTAGTGTTTCACCATTGGTGATTGAATCATACGCTCCCGTCTTCAAAGATACCAAATGATGAGTTTTTGAGATAGGACTTCTCTTACACATACATTAAAAATTCCAAAAAGAATTCTATTTAAATAGCTAGTGAAAGCCAACTTAACATCATTTCATAATGCCAAAGGCAACCTTTTTAGTGTCCTCTTGGGCACAAGACTTTTAGCTAGAGAAATGAGTTGTTCTCGCATTATAGAAGAGGTTGTCTCCTCTCTCATAAGAGGACTTGCACATAGATATGCATCCATTCTATCTGACTCCTAACTGCCACAACAGCGCCCAAACTAAAAATATTGATTGTTATAAAGTTGTGTTGGTCACAAGACCCAAAATATTTCACCCTAAGGCATAAAGAATTCAAAAGATAAATATCATACAAGTGCTCACTCTCTACTGGGTTACCTCTAGGTTAGAAGCTCATATTTCTATTTCAAAGATGTCAACTCTCCCATGTTTCCTCACTCCTGGCACCAATTCGAACAATCCCGATTCCCTACATTATTATGCTCATGGAATAGAGTATGATTTTTTTTTTCAAGCTGAAGTGTTCATTTGAACAACAAATCTCCAAAATTTAATATCTGTGTTATATATTCCCTTATCAATTTGCTTTAGCTATGGTATACTCATGGAGCAACAACCTATACATTGACTTGTTAAAGACCTGAAAGAAGTTAATGAAGTCCAGGATTCTATTGTTCTTTCCAATTAAAGGGATGGAAAATAGGGGTCAGTAATTTTTAAGTCTTGTGAGTAGACTAACTTAGAGAAAACCATGAATCATATTAGAGAACCAGATTTGGATAGTTCATATAAGAAAGCATTACAATCCAAGATAAGTAATTGAACTACAAAAGTTGTTGAAACTTGTGCATTACAATTACTAGTATATATACCATGTTTTTGAAATAAATTAAAAAATAGTGAAGGTAATGTGTTAACTAAAAAGTGAAAGCATTAGGAGAGAGTGAAAACCTAGACTGAAATTAGAATAAAAAATTCATACGTTACATGACTGTATATTCACTTTATATTTCTCCCTTATCACTTAAACATTTAAGAATTATAAACTGAGCGAATGATCATAATCTGTGCTCCTTCAACATACAAAAAATTCAATGGAAGCACAAGTTTTCTAAGCAAAACTTTGCAACTAGGCCATGAAAACACAATTGATTCAAACTTCACAAGAAGCAAATTTCAGAAACCTGAGTGAAGACAAAAATAAAATTTTCTCTAACCAAGTATAAACAGAGGGAAAACCGAGATGCGCCACAACACCTGACCCTAAAATATTCGGCTTTCTACCAGATGCAAATTTTGAAGTAAAATTCCAAAATAGAAGCATTTTAGGAATGGACTGGTCTCTAAGCATTGAAATGATTGTCATTGATTCAAAATTTTGACCCAGGACTAGAGTATAGAATGAAAGCATGGAGCAAGTGAAGGAGATATAAGTTGGAAAAACTCAAACCTTTTATGGTTCTAAAGTTCACATCAAACTTTAGGGCATAAGATAGCCTGGGAACGTTTGTAGTGAATGTGAACTTGTTCTGTCTGTGAGATGAAAAGCAAGAGTGTGTCATTTGAAATAAGCTATAAAAATAATAATTGAAAGAATAAAAATGTATAGTTTTTTTATAGATATCTATGTCGCGTTAATTATCTTTCTTTCTATTTCACACAATATTAATGAACGTTTTCCTGTACTGCAATTTCATCCCTATCTCTCAAAGAAAACATTTTACAGAATTCACAATCCTGCTAGTGTAAAAAGTACACGAGAACAATTTTATTTTCTGAGGCCTGCCTCTTAAATGGTGCTACATAAGAATTTCAATTGTATAAGATCTATTATTTGAAGCCAGAATATTATTTATAGTTCACTCACTTTGTAAGTAACAAATAGTATGAATTGCAATCACATCCCATAGCAGAAAAGAAAACATTTGCGACTAGCAACAATGTAAAATACCTATCACAGGCCATAGTCTCTTTGAAGCCAAAAACGTGTTTGGAATTCTCCCACTTTGTGACTAGGTGTAGATCATATTGTCTCCAAACACAGACAAGAGCCAAGAAGAAAATATTTGTAAATAAAAAGCATTATCAAATACCATATTTGTAAATATTTTTCCCATGGCCCTTCACTACAGTCTTGTATCTAGCACGCACTGTTGCCACTTGCCAGGTGTGCACCATAAAATAAATGCACACGATTCTAATAGGTTACAGATCAAAGCACAGTGTCAAAAATTCATAATAATGCAGGAGATAAACAGAGAGTGGAGGCATGCTTGATAAATTCGCCATCATTGTCGAAATCATGTTAACCAGCAAAGCATCTTGCACAAATTGTTGTTATATCCAAGAGACGTGGTTAGATTTGTAGCTGTTGGCGGCCATGTTCAAATCCGACATGTTGGTCACCCATTTCTGAGGCCATCCTTCAGAGCCCTCCATATTATATGCGTAAGTATCCTTTGTAAGACCTTCACGGCCATTAAGACTGGGACAATCCCGGTTTCTTCTGACGGTCCTCTGCAACGTTATCAGACTTGATAAAGTATAAAATCTATTTCCAACAAAGACGTCAGCCTACATGCACACTTCATAATCAATGGAAAACTGTATAAGGTAAGGATACCTGGCATAGGTGCTGATGACGCCAAGCCTTTTCTTCTCATAAGCAACCAAACCTTGGCTCCAACCCTCCAACAATGTCTCGTCCTCCAAAAGAGCATCCGCCACGTAAACAATAAGAGGAAGAGCAGAGGCCGGCGATGGACTCCCTGCAAAGGCTTGGCATGCAGATGAATGAATGTGTTCGCAAGCATGTCAACAACCTACAAGTGGGCGTATGGAACTTTGGGTTGGGGCCGAATAATCAAGACAATGAAAACAAGGTTATAGCAGGGAAAGAAATAGTGAGCAAGGTGAAAATGTTGATGGAAGGGGAGGAGGGAGTAACAATAAGTGGAGCGGTAGAGAGATTTAGAGACCTGGCCAGAGGTAGTGATCGACAGAGGAGGACTGACCGTCATGGATAGCTGCGCGTACTACATTCCTGGCTTCAGATTTTGGTGGAGTTTTATGCATGCGCTGTCCAAGATCTGTAGGAGGTTAATGACAAAAAAATCATTTTTTTCGGGTTGCGTTTGCTTGTTGCAGACGTGAAATGACAACCGGATACTATGCATTTTCAAATCATCCTCAAAGATCGACCGCTATTCATGATCCGTAATCAACGTCCTCGTCCTTCGCACAATGCCTACCACCGATCTCCCTGTCATGTGTCGAGATCCTTCTCGCCTCGACCTAGTCAAGAACGCCTTTCGCGTAATAAAGTTGTAAAGTTAAAATAATTAAATTTTATTACTAGTTGTTAGTTATTTTAATTTAGTTAGTTGTTAGTTAGTTGTCACATCCTTAGTTTAGTGGCTGCTATATTATTGTTAGTTTATTGCTTCCAGGATGTTCCCTGTGAATTTGATGCACTTCTCCTGGATATGGTTGTTGTCAAATGTCTATAAACATTTCAGTTTATTCATTTAATTTAATATAAAGGTCTCCAAAATTTTACATTCTTGACATTTAGTATTAGAGCTGGTTGATCCCAACTTATTTGAGGATCTCTGAATCGCCAAAGAGGAAAGAAAAAAGGTTGCAGAAGGATTCATAGAACTAAAGGAAGTTGGAGCTACAGTGAAGAGATAAATAGCCTCTCAACACATTCCCAGCCCGTTCCCCGCATCCATACATCCCGTGACAGATATACACATAGTGTTTCGGATTCATCTACAGATAAAAATAAAAAAATTGTCAAAAACTGGTGGGGACTCCGAGCTCTTTCTGCTGCCCACCTCATAGGCGAGCTGATCAAGATTGAGTTGGATCGAGTTGCAAACTATTTGGGAGATCTGAGCTCCTAACCGAGCTTTAAAGCGAATTACATTGGTTTTTGGGTGAATTGGGTTGTGTTTAGCTTTCCACCAAGCTTTGGGTTCTGTTTTCATCTGTCAAGTCATCCACACGTCGACCTCTGTCCCTGGCATTTGAACCTTTCATGTCGTGTGCTACGTAGAGAGATGAAACACAGCAATAAAAACAGCAGCACAACAAGTAACACAGTACTGAGAATCGAACAGTTTTTGGAGGATCAATAAATTTATATAACTTGTCTACGTATATTGCTTAATTTATGTTTTGTTTTTCTCCTTGGAAAAGAAAAAGAAGTTAGTTGGAATGTTTAAGAATATATTTGTTATTTAAATGGTTTTACTCTTGATCTTTCCATTGGAGAACTCGCTTTGACTCTTATAGTATATTATTTCTCATTTGCTTTGACTAGATTCTAGATTACCGGTAACCATCTAAATGCTCTACTATAGAATGATGAATAGTTTTTAGAACTTCCAAAAAACAAGTATAGTACCTGCCGTGTTTGGTGGAGCAGCTGGGTCTATCAAATTAGGAATGTTTTTTTATGAATGAGGAACCAATCAATCAGTTTTCTATTGCATGAAATGTTTGTAGTTAGTATTTTCATGTGTACTGTATCAACTAATTGGCAGGTGTCCTTATATAGACATTCACTTTATAGGAAAGTTGTAAATATTTCAAAGGATATAAATTAAGCATGTACCAAAATTAGAATGCATATGGCAAAATAAAGTGTCATATGCATGTAATGAAAAGTTATGGAATAGGGATATACAATTAATTTATTCTCTCAGCAATTCTTGAGATAAATTAAGCATATTAAACAGAATGTGTTTGAAATGTATAAATATAAGCATATAGCTTATTGTTGTTTGTATTAAACTATGATGATACAAAATGATGAGAAGTAACAATTTATGCTATTACAAATTTGATTTTCAGAAATGTTGCGGTGTAGGAAGTGGAGCTCCAGTTTTAGATCTGCAAAAGAAATATGGAGTAGTATTAGAAATTGTCTTTCATTTGTATTTGAAATGAAATAGCTGAAACATGTGTGCATGGGGTAACTGATTTACCTTAAAATGATGGCGCTGATAGTGTATGGCTTGAAGATGCATAGCTGCTTTCTTGTGACTAAAATTGGGATGGAATGCCTGCAGAAATGAATGTGAGTATTAGTATGAGTAGAGCATATAGTATTCGCAATGTTGCTGATAATTGAAAAGTAGGTGAAGGCAACATACTTTCGTCTAGAGTAGTTGTCATTTGTCTGATGATATTGTTTTTGTCTATTGTAAAGATGCCATGCAATGTAAAGTGTAATAGTTGTATTTCTGTGGAATTCAAAAATTGTGCAGATAGTATATGTCATTTTAATGTTATTTTTGGGTCCCTAGGCATTTAAGCAGTGAAGGAGATTTCTGTGCAAAGATTTTACAATGTAACGTGGTTGTTCACTAATCGTATACAAATGATAATATAAAGTATATAAGTACAAGGAGGTGTTATAACATGATCTATAACTAATTTTTTTTTTTTAATCAATAACTTTATTGTAAAGAAGAGTAAATGAATCACATGTACCATATAATATCTTTTCTTTTAATGGAGGAATTAAGTCGTGGAAAAATATGTATTGCATTTCTAAATAAATGGGCTGGAAAAGTAAATGGTGGATGCAAGAATTAAAGCATAAAATGTAATCTAAAATTAGCTCTGAATATCCTTAATGCAGAGCTAATTTTAGATTACAAATTGTTTATGATGATTTCCATGTTACATCCAATGTTAGCACTAATGTAGATTATTTTCCATAGTACAAGGAGGAAAGGATAGAGCATCATTTGTGGCTATTGTAAATGGGGGACAATATTCATGCAATTTTTGGACAGGGTAAACAATGCAAAAATCACGGCTTTAGAAAGCAACAGGAATAGATGCTTGAAATGTAAGGAGTTGTTGGAATTTTGGATCATATTAAGGATTTTACATGGCGTAGCAAAATTCAAATTCTTCATAAGCATTGGGAAAATTATTCACATGATCATACAGGTCATATCTGCTATAGCATGGAGGTATATTGTAATTGTTTTAGTTGTTTGTTTGTTTTGTTGTTGCATTGCATGTTCTTGGCCTTTTGTTTTCCTTATGTGGGATTTTAAATGGTGCAATCTTATAGTAGTACACTGCATTTGCGTTTACAATAGGAAATGGTAATGTTGTATGTTGACTACACTTGTTTGACCCATTTTCATTGCTTATGGTCAGTTGCACCTCATTGGTCATTGCATTTTCTATTTTGTTTTCTTGTTGAGTTACATGTTCTTTTCCTTTTGTTCTTCTTATCTGGGATTTTAAATGGTGCAATCTTGTACCGGCGGCTACTTTTGCCTTTGCAGTAGGAAATAGTAATGTTGAATGTTGCTTAGACTTGTTTGGCTCACTTTCATTGCTTGTTGTCAATTGCACCTCATTGGTTATTGTATTTTCTATTGTTCTATGGGTAGTGGACGAATGCATGAAGTTTTCAATATGCGTTTGTATGGAATCTATTAAATGGAAATGACTTAATGGCTCATAATGAATATGCATCTGTATCTGTTTCATATGATATGACATTAAAGATTCTTTTTGGTTGCAAGCAAAACTCATATACATGAACAATGCTTTTAGTTGTTGCTGACCATTTTTGGATTTTTGTTTGCAAAATATGGGAAAGCCATAACAAGCATAAATCGCTACTTTCAATACCACTTTTTTCATATGGTAGTCCAACTAAAGAAATATATATTTGTGGGTCAAAAACTTGATTTTTTGTTGGTTGGCCAAAGTTTGGGCTGCATAGCTCTAAGCATTTGATTGCATATGTATCTTTTCCTAAAATTGCATTAGTCAAAGATTGTGCCATATACCGGCGAAGAGCTATTGCATTAAAATTTTCTATTGTCAAAAGACTAATTGCAGTAAACATGCTCTTGCCACAGTCATTACTAAATGCATGTGTTTTTAAAAGTCCATAGCTTTCTATTTCAGGAGCAATGGCATTCCAAATAGGTGAGATCATTGCAAGTATGCGATAACTTTGTATGGATATCTAGAATTTGTGGTGGGATTATTATCTTACAGAACAAAGGTTCATAGTGGCCACAAGTTGGGTTTCTATCGTGAAATAATATTGAATATGGTGGTGTCAATGATTCTTTGTTAAAGTGAAGGTATTTTCTTTTGTGGGTGACTGACCATATACAAATTGAAATGTCAAGCCATTTTGACAACCAATGGATACAAAATGTATCACCCCATAGACCTATTTCAATGCCATCTCTATTTTCATTTGCAGAAAGCCTCATCCTACGCAAGTAAATGTCTTTCTCATATATCCTATGCAAATCAAAAAGCATATCAACATGCAATTCATTTTCATATGACGATATTGCTGTTGGGTCCCTATTGTTTAAACATGATCTAAAATAGTCTATTGTACCCATACGCAATTCAATTGACGTATACTGAAAATGCAACAATACTTGAATTGTGTCAAAAAGACAATCACCTGCATTGTAGTTGAATGATGTACTTCGAAATAGATGATCATATTGCAATGCACTGTCAATGTCAACAAATGATGGCATATTTTGTGGTATATATGTTTCAGCATTAATTACTTCCTTGTCATTTGCGTCTTTATTACTAGGAAGTCCTGTTACTACTTTGGAAACCAAAGTGGCTTCGCATGTTGTTGTTTGATATTTCCTATTGTGTTTTTCTGTATTAGTATGACTTTGTTTTTCCTTACACAATTTGTTTTTAAGTAAATGTAAATTTCTAAACCTTGTTTCTATATGCTTTGTGATTTTACCCATTTTTTTAACGGCTTACGTAACCTCAATTTATGGGCATGTTTTAAAAAAGGTGGGTAAATATATTCATAGAAACTAGGTACTATAATTGTAACCAATGTAATGTTCTACAAAATACAAACGTGCATGTATTGTATGAAGCTAAATTAAATTGAGAAGATAATGTAGATGGTGTTACATACCTTCACAAATGTACACGTAAAAGTAATGGAAGTTTCTTACAGTTTTGTTGGGATGTTATGAGGATTTGATACCTGTGTCCAAATATATTGCATAGAACATATGCAAATGAGCATGATTAGAAAGACACATTTTGAAGATCTATATGTAGGTCTATGCATGGAAAAAAGGAACAATGTTAATACAAATTGATAGGAGAACCATATATAGACATATAGTAAATTGTGAAACTACTAACCTTTAAAACGATGCCATTCTTGTCATGTAATTGCCAATGTAAAGGTAACAATAATTGTAAATGCCCTGATAATAGTACCTGAATATGACAAAGTAAATAGAAATATAACATTAACGAATTGGTGCATCAACAATTACGTGCATGAAACATTCACAATTGAGAAATATAAACATAATGATATAGCTTCTTTTCTTCATTTGAAAAAGTAATAAAAAAGAGCAAAAAAGTGAGTTCAACCAACTTAAACAAATGTACTAGAGACTTATTCATTTAAAATTTTAATAGTGGGAATGAAGACTTTGCAGTCTCATTTGGAATATTTTCTTAGATCATGGAAAGTGACATTGTTGCATATTACAAATAAGAAATTGAATAATCTTCATATGCCGAGGGTATTCGACCAGACCTTGCACAAGAAAAGCATGAAATTATGAAAAGAAATGGCCATTGTTGAAACTAATTTTCTTAGGCCATGCGACAACAATATCCACTGCAATAACAATGAATGAAATACAAATTTGTTGTAGAAGAGAAGAAATCATGGATTTGTGGTTTTGTGGTTTTTGTGTTGGGAGTAAAAGTCTTTGAGTTCTCCCATTACTGTTGAAATGGGGTTCAAAACATTGTTTTGTATTTAAATTTGTTGCATTAACAATTTTGGTGTCTTTTGAAGATAGGAAAATGCAAAGGTAAAAGAAGAAATTAGACAAAACTATTTTGTATGCATGAAAGTTAAAGTATGATATAAATTGAAGTAGATGGTAGCATGGAGAGTAGTCTTAGTAAAAATTTATACAAGTACTAATTTAGAATATTTAATGTACAACATATTTTACACAGTAAGGTATGGCCAATATATTTTTAGTATGTTTAAAACCCGACATTGTGTTGCAAGGCACTTCATATGAAAATAGCAGGTCACTTCTTTGCAACAAATAATCAAACAAAAATTGCAGATCAAACAATGAAAGTAATAGGAAGCTGTCTTATCTGATTTTGTTTAATTTTTGTTACATTAACAATTTGTGTACGATATGAAGGTAAAAAGTTGCAGAGAAAAGAAATGACATTACATGAAATTATTCTAATCAGAAGCATGAATAATAGGTATCTATAAAGAACATGCAATCTGATTGTGCTCTCATTTAAATAATTTATTTGATAGATATACATGGAAAATCTAAAATTTTCAATTAATTTTGATAACAAAGGATAGAAGTTGTTCATAGCTAGACTTGCGCCCAAGTTCAATGACACCATATCTTCGTATCGGATACTTCGTATTTGTACTCGTATCCAAAACTTATTGACGACTTAGAAATTTAACAACTTCAAAACATATAGCAAGTCCATAAAAAATGTCACTAAGGACTTTGAAACTAAATATTTAATTACTTGTCACCTTATAATTCGTGCTATTTTTCTTTTCGGGCAGATTTTTTATTTAATAAAAAGTAAAAATATCTGATACTGGTAAAGATGGGATACATGCCCAAAAACCTCATGGAAACACATAGGCACGTCTGGGTAAGGGCAGGTACATCTACAGACAAGAAATGGTTCCTTCTCATATGCATATAAAGTATGTAGGGTTATTCAATAGTTGAACAACCGTTTCTATTTCTTTTAAATCCAGAATTGGGCATACTTTCCTCTATTTTTAAGACTAGAGTAAGCCTTCTGATTCCATGCAGACATCAGAATCTAAGTTATGATACAAACCTATTCTGAGGTGTTTGTAGCTTTAATTCAAGCTGTGATAATGTTGTGGTGGTGATTTTTGATCAATAACCCACCTCATATGATTCAAGTTGCTAAACAAATGCCCTTCAGTGGTCAAAATGTTATTTTTATTTTCAACACACTAATATATGCATCTTTCTCTAAAGTAAGTATTGTGGATATAGAAGTACAGTTCTTAGTGCCAACAATATCACAATTATGTGGTTGTTGAATATCTACAAATGCTTAAAATTTAAGAAAACGAGAAACATTATATAGCGCAATCATCGGTACAAATGAAATTATTTGAGTTTTTTTTGGGATATAAGGTTGATATTGATATGATGGAAATGATAGTTTTTTAATAATTTGACAGAATCAAGATGTGGGGAAGGTTTTGAAAGGCAAACTACCACCTTTTCCCAGCACCCTATCTAGAGATACTAAGGAATTCATTCAACAATGTCTACAAGTGGAACCTACAGATAGACCATCTGTAAGTGAGCTCTTGAATCATCCTTTTGTGGAAGGATCATCCTCAACAGATATGTCCTATGCACCAGCTCCCACTTAAAGTAGATTCCAGAGAAATTTGTCTTGGATTTTAAAATTCACAAAAGAACATATTTTCTTCAACTTCTAAAAATTTGTTGGCAATAATTTTTCAAAGGGTTTCAGCTCTGTGTCTACTCTACATTTCAGCTAATGTCCCGTCTGTAAGTTTTTATGAAATCTTTGAAATGATTCATACTTCCACCTTTCTCGCTTCTTACTAGTTTAACATCTGAAGAATTCAAAGATGTTTTCTTCACTTCAAGACTGCTCTTATGGGTTGACTTCGGTATAATTTAGTGTAATATGTTTGGCGTTAGAATTTCTCTTATGTTACACAAATTCCTGGATATGAGAATGGAAATGATTTCAGGAAACTACGAGGCAATTTAAAAATAAACTTTAATAATTAAATGCTAGAAAGTAAATTAGAATGGTAATTGAGATTGAAGAATCAAATCCATAATTATCAATTTTGTAACAGTAAATTTAAAACTAATCATTCTATAAACTTATGAATGATAGAAAATAAATCAGAATGCTAATTGAGATTGAAGAATCAAATCCATAAATGTCAATTTTGAAACAATAAATATAAAAATAATCATCCTATAAAATTATAAATTTAGATTTGCTCTGTTCTTTTTCAAATTGGCAACGTAACTTACACATTGAGAGGCATTCGTCATCCCAGTTGATTTTACATCTGAAGTTCGCAGGGAAAGCACTAATAGCCAACTGCCCATGATTCAACGTTTCCCTGGGATAATCAAACAGTATGTATCCAAGTAGCATTCATACAAACTACATTAGGCTTGCTTACAACTGAAGAGTTTTATTTCATCTAGTTAAAATATTTTTGTGACTTAGGAGGGTGAGCTATACTAATGAAGGCAATATAGTAGATTAAATTTGTTAACAGGATATTCACCCCTCTCAAAGTCGTTGCCACTCAAAGCATGTCATCTCTCAGTAATAGGAGTAGCAGTAATCGGTCAACAACCATGTCTGAAGGTCAAATTCTGCCTTCAGCTAATCTGAAGGCCTTCACCTTTAACGACCTTAAAAGTGCAACAAGGAACTTTCGGCCAGATAGGTCTTTTACGAGAAGGAGGCCTTGGCTTGTGTTTTCAAGGGGTGGGTTGATGAACAAGGTTTCACAGCAAGCAAGCCATGAGGCATGAGGAATTGTTATTGCTGTCAAGAAACAATAACAATGCCATAAGTCCCCATGACCCTTGTAGAGACGTGTTTTATCACCAGTTGGACCATCCTTGGCTAGGCCAAAGTCTAAAAGTGTAGCATTATAATGCTGCAGAAATGACCATGTAATGGAA
Organism: Taxus wallichiana var. yunnanensis; assembly: GCA_018340775.1. Classification (NCBI taxonomy): domain Eukaryota; kingdom Viridiplantae; phylum Streptophyta; class Pinopsida; order Cupressales; family Taxaceae; genus Taxus; species Taxus wallichiana. Next base: position 722,362,796 of record CM031238.1, read on the forward strand.
GTATATTTCGATTGCTCTTTTCTCAAAATCAAAAAACAAAGGAAGAAACAGAGTCCTAATTACATTTTTTTATTGATTATTGGAAGTGTGATTTAGGTCAACTTTCCAACCTTCGATCTTACTCCAAAATTCTCACAATGAAAAGCCTCTGTTGCAGCTTACTTGCTTACAGAAAGTTTGTACTTGAAATTTTACCTAAGTCGAGGTTAAAAGTTACATGCAAGCATATGTGTATCCTTGCTAAGGCCAAAACAGTATGATAAACATCTAAGTAATAGCCTCTTCACATTTACCATAACAAGCAATAAACATTTCTAAAATGCCATTCTATTTTATCTGTGGTCTAGACTCCAAACCCATGGATCCAGCCCCATGAATGGTAGTGACGCAGAAATTCTGAAGCAACTTTGCACAAGTCACCCATTCTTCCACCTTCTCAACAGCATGGGCAGCTCGGCTCTTAGGCCTTTGTAGATACCACTGCTCATGTAGGTCCATATGCTACACTGATCAGGTGCTTAGATTAGAATTATTGTTGCCTTTGAATATGGGCAAGTTCTTAATGAAGTTCCCTATAGGGGTCCAGGGGAAGACCCAAAACTGAAAATAAGGGAGCAAACTAGACTCAGTAGAGTCCTTATGCCTAGTGTCCTTCTAAAGGGCCTAATATAAGGATTCAAAGAACATGTAGCAGAATCACAAGGATCAAAGTCCAGAGAGCAGATTGATTGGTCTATTTCCATCCTACGTGCTCTAAGAGAAGACATTCTAGAAGAGGGGCCCAAGCATGGTCAATCACCTTGAGCCAAGATTTTTTAGATATGCTTAAGAACCACCACCCTTTCCTTGCGATAAAGTTTTTCATCCTGGACAATAGTGTTAATTGGAGATTTCTGGTGAGAGTTTTTCCTTTACAACAGTTTCCCGAAATACTATTGGCACCCCTTAAATGCCCAGCCAAGATCTTTACTTAGGGGCAAGTCAGAAGGAGAAGGACTGGCAAAATTATCACTCTTTCTTTATAAAAGAAAGATGCCTCCAAGCCATTAGCTACCATGACTGGTAGGGTCGATGACAAAATTGAGATACTCGACCTCAGCAAACCTATTTGGAGAAGACATGTTTTCTTGAGGTAAAATAGGAGTTGTAATCCAAGACTAACTTCTCGCAGTCCTGAGCTTGATCCTAGAATGGCAGCCAACCGAGGAGGTGATTTTGCCCAGCATCTCCGAATTTCATGGGATTCTCTAATAAAGCGGGAATTTCTACTTTTGTTTCCTCCCAGTTACCTTCAGTTCCACTGTATTTAGAATATTAAATTTGAGAATCAGCAGCGTGAGAATCAACAAGTGACTTCTTCCACATACCCGACCTCCCGAGGTCGTGCTTTAGACAAATGTGGGGGTAGAATATGCAGACAAACTAGTTGGGGAGTCTAATGTCTTCGACACGCACTAATGGTATTTGCGAATCTAAGGCAAAGAAGGCCCTTCTAACTTGGACTGGTGTGATAGATCGATCAGCGAGGATGACTGCTCGAAGGCTCCAATCAATATCGAGCTCTGGCGTGATTCGATCTATGGGTTGTGGGATGCGTGGAAAATGACCCGGGATGGTTTCGTGTATTTCTCCTGATAGGGTCATATGGCGAATATAGTCAACTCTATGGACGATTCTCTGGCCTAGTCCAAAATTCTCTAGCTTCGTTAGCTGTTGTGTCTAGTAGGGATAACTGTTGAATGATGATAGGTGGAATCGGAGTAGACTGAAATACTAACTTACGTAGGCCAGTGTCTATGTCTAATTCTCTTATGGATTCGTTAGGCTGTGGGATTTGTGGATCACAACCGTAGACTCTTGGTTGTTGCGGTCCTGTTATGGTCATACGCGAGATCAAGTTCTAATCCCTAGTATCCAGTAATCGTATGCTTTCTCAGCCTCTATGTTTAGAATCAGCAATTGTGCGATTTTCTCAGAATACCTTACAGGTGTTCTAGCAACTTGAATTCTTAAGCTGGTATCTATATCTATGAGGGTATCTCCAGTGTCTGGCTGTGGAACTAAAGGATCGCACCCGAATATTTGTTCTCTTTCGAGCCCTTCTACAGTCATGTGGGTATTTTCTAGGGTAATCTGTAGTTTGGCTGATTTGACCAAAACAGATGTGCTTGGTCGTCTTCGATGTTTAACCCTCTCAACTGTGCCCTGATCTGTTGGAAGTCTGTTGTTGTTTGGAAGACTTGTATCCTAAGGTTTTGGTCAATATCAGTTATTGCCACTACGGTATTGGGCTGGGGCACAATTGGCTCGAAAATGTATTCCCTGGGCTCCCTAGGTCCCGTAATTGTCATGCAAAAGCAGTAATGAAACAAACTAAAATAAAGTAAAATCTAAGTATACTTCTAGCATATATAATTTCTTTTTGTATTTTCTGGCAATTTATAAGAAAGCAGCTATTTAAAATATTTAGAATTGACAACTAAACTAACAATGTAAAACAAACAAAATAGCCGAGTGTAGCTATTTGTCTGTGCGATTTCGTATATCTATTCTAAACAACGAAATAACTAATCTATCTGCAAGATTCTCGATCCTACCTCAGAGGTGAGGAATGAATCATAGTTTCTCAGAAACTATCAATCCCCACAACCTCCCTGGCAATATCGAGAATAGAAATAACTGAAATAAAATGATTAACTACTTTATTTGATAAGTTCTAACTAAAACTTTGAAAGATGGAACCTGGATTTCGCAGAACAGTGGCGAATCCGACGGTGTGTGTGTGTTCTTGTCCCCTCGCATGATCTCTTCGTTCTTTGTGCTCACGTGAATCCGAAAAGCGTGGAATGCTTGTATCAACAGTATAGGTATTTGGATCAATGGGCAACCTTGAATGCACGAGCGGAATAGAATGCGGATAGGAGAGGGATAGCGCAAGAGTACAGAGCTTGGCCTATGCAATTCCTAGCGGGGTCTACTGCGAATCATGCAACAAAAGCGTCCAGAACCTGAAACTAGTCTGTATGAAGAACAAAACCTGCAACTTTAATGGCTGCCTAGACTATTCTACTCCAAGACAATATCTTTTGCACAAGTTGGATCTCGTGGCTTACCAACAAAGAACACAAAGCTACAACAAACCTGCAACAAACTATGCTACCAATCCTAAGCAAACTAAAGGGACACAGCACTGAAAACATGAAACTTGGAGTGAAAATGGTGGCCCGAATAATGTTTGCACTTGCACAAGTTGGATATGTGGCTTACCAGCTGCAATACAATACTAACCAAAGCACTCAATGAGAAAACTAAGAATCCTAAGCAAAGGAAAACTAAAACTCAACAGAATAAGAAATTCAAAAGCAAACTTTGGAGCAAAATTCGAGCAAAGCGAGAGGCCATTTGCTTGAGCTCAAACCATGCATTTATAGGAATCCAAACATCCAAAATCAAATCCAAACTGAACTCCTAAACATTAAACAAAAGAAAAACACTATTCCGGGGACCAAAACATTAATGCATGCTCAAGTCGGCAAGAAAAGGCTGGTGAGTCGTGATATTTCACGCGGTCGCGTCAAAAGAGCGTTCTGGAAAACACGCAAAGGACCGCCCGCTTTAGGGCGGCGGTTTCGTCACTGAAGACCAAAAAGCCAAGAAAAGAGGGAAAAACAGGGAAAACAAAGCACGCGGGGGCTAAGCGGGGCATGCGGGATGTTAACGCATATCTGTAAAGCTTTTCTGGATCCCGAACACCTTGCGAAGAGACCTGTATCATCATTGGGGCACTTATTACATCGCTCAGCGCAAAGATAAGACCTTACAATTTTGGGTACGTACATATTGCCCCCTCGGAGAAGCGTTTTAGCCATGAAGAGGCGTAAAACGGTGGGTCCGAGTATGGCCGTCCCGAAATGGGAAGTTAGAAGTTATACCTTACACGCCCGTGTGTTGAAATGACGCCGTCCAAAATTCCCGCTACCTGCGAAATGAAAAGAGAACTCAAATGCAGATAGATACAATAATTTGGAAAATAAACGTTAAAATAATAGAGAAAGAGGACGTACCATTTGTGCGAGGATAGAAACTTACCTCCGTCGCGCTCCGAACCTGTGAAAAAGATATTTAAAACGAATCGGGGCGTTATATATATGAAAGTGGGCCCATTTTCCTATTCATTTGCGCGAGTCGATTTGGTTGATTTCGAGCTCTGGGACCCACGGTGACGGTTTCTCACGCGAGTAGAGTCAAAACGTCCGCAGTGAGATAGAGATCATGCCTCCACGTGCGGAACGCCACCCCGCGAGATCACAGGTTGGTTTTCTTCAATTTTGTGTTTTTCCCCTCCTGATTTGAAATGTTAAATTCTTTGCAATGGGGGGGTTATTTTCGAAAATGTTTGGTTTAAAGGGTCCATCTAGGGGGCGCCTACTGGGTAGGCCCCATTTTTGATTAAAATAGTCATTTTTTGCATTTTTTGGGCTTTTTAAGCCCAAAAACCCGCGCGGGTTTTCGGACCGCCGCCGCCGACCACAGACGGGGCGGCGGTTCAAAAACCGCCCCCTGCTCAGTATGGCGGTTCCAACAGAATGCAAAAGAACCTATTTTGAAAGCTTGTACTTGTATTTTTAGCATTTGTACGTGTTTTTATGCTTCTCTTGATATTGTTTAGATACTAACTTACTCTTCCTTGTGTGTTTTTGGGTGTATGTAGGCGAAGGAGGAGTATATTAGATGGAGCCGGGAGAGAGAGTGTGACTGGCTGCCCGGGGTATTGGATGCCCTCTCAGCAGATGAGGAGGACACATTGCAGAGGGCCGGCATATTGCGTATATCGCGTGTGCCCCACGTTGCTCCATCCAGTCACATTCTTTGTGACCTATTTTCATATTGGGATGCAGATCGGAACACCTTCCGACTGCCAGGGGTCCGTGGTGAGTGGACCATCACTTTGGAGGATGTTTACCGCATCCTGGGGGTCCCGATCATCGGGAGGAGACTTAAACTGGAGACAGCTGGTTCCAGGGCACGAGATAGCTCTGGGCAAGGTTATATGGGGGATGCAGCCATTTCTACGGGGCCGAAGAAGGGAGTGCGAGTCAGATCCATTCCTTCTTTGCCCATCCCTATCTTTCGACAGGCTATTATGGGGATCCTTGCCTCGAGACTCATCGGGGACAAGGGAGGGGACACCTTATTATACTGTTGGGGCCCCATCATTGCACAGATAGAGGGACATGGCCGGAAATACGCCTGGGGCGCGGACATTTTGGGGACCACCTACCATGACTTATACAGGGTGGTCCGATTGCAGGGACAGTCCTTGAGCCACCCCACTCTAGTCATGAGTTGGGTGTATGAGCGCTTCATTCCGTATGGCAGAGGCGTGGAGGTGGCAGATCCCGGGGCGGTGAGGGCAGCCCGATGGTCAGATATGTCAGTGCTCAGAGCACCTCACCAGCCAGTAGCCACCCTTACCACGGCAGACATGGAGGCTACACCGTACCAGCTTATGGCCGGTATATGGGGAGAGGAGACCACGACATTGGTCTCCTGCTCCATCACAGGGCAGCTTATCGACCGTGTGGGACGGGTAGAGGTACATCCCTTCAGCAGGGTTCCTCAGCAGTTTGGCCTCCCATACGCGGCTATGCTTCCTCCAGTAGCACCTGTTTATAGATCAGTCCGAGAGGCTAGAGGGGGGCCTAGAGGCCGTGGTTGGACAGTGGTTACCCCTGGCATTCCTATTACAGCCAGGGGGATAGTTCGGGCCAGAGGGAGAGCTGGTGCGCCTCGAGCATCACTTTACTTGATTACTACGAGTCCTGCTCATAGCAGTGACGACCCCATAGATATTGACTCCGATTCTGAGGAGCACACAGAGGGAGGGTCAGAGGAGCCGACGGACGAGAGTGATCCTGAGTGGCATGATACTCAGGACATTCTCGGGCAGAGAGGGAGGAGGAGAGTGCAGAGAGAGAGACCGTGGCTTCTGAGGAGCCACTCTCCCGAGGCCATGGTGGAGATGATGAGTCCGTTGCGGGGCGCCATGTTGCCCCAACTACAGGAGCAGCTCCTCAGTCGGCAGCGGCATCTGCAGCGGGTCCTGGCCCTGGCGACCCATCTTGGAGGCCTGGTGATCCGAGTAAGTTATCCTCTCCTCCTTTCAATGCTTGTTTGTTTTAGGATTTGTCTTTGAATGTTAACTCTCCTTATATTTGTATTGTATACACTTTAACCTCTTGCCTAGTTCCTAATTCGTTTTTCTTTCTTTGCTTTGCAGAGACTGTTGATGAGTGGCGGGATCTAATCCGTAGGGTTTGCGTCGATTCTCTGATGATCCCTATGGATAAGACCCGTGCGGAGTTATCTGTGGATGCCGGGGAGCCCTCAGCAGCCGGCAGGCACACTGACGTCTTCGCTCCCGTTTGGCATGTGGCCAAGATGGTGTCAACTCTTCGTACGAGTTGGCGAGCTAAGGAGCAGTGACAGCCGTCTTATGAGGAGCCGCTCTCGCGGCGAGACTACGACTGCCCCTAGGGACCCCGAGCCCTCCGTCCATTCAGAGCGCCAGCGTAGCCGGAGTCCTAGGCGAGGGCGCGCACCTTCAGCGGGATCACGCAGGGGTTGAGAGGCCACTTGGCTTTCTGTATTTGTATTTAGATTCTTTTGTGTATTACGGGCTCTTTGAGCGTTTTGACCATGCCTAGTGCATGATGGCATTGTATATAAACTTTGATTATTTATATATATGCGTCGGTTTTGGATCAAAACTTGTCATTTGTATTCTACTTTCTTTATTTCCAACTGCTTCGTGTATACTATGATGTATGTATTATATGCTTTCTAGAATGTATGCAATGGAAAACAGATGATGCAAATGTTTGCTTTCTTTTTGTGTTTCATGATGCTGATACATGATTTTGTAGATATATTGTGATCTTAAATCTTAGTTTCTGTGAGCAATTTGGATACCTCATGATTTGTTTTGGCAAAGTGATGAAAATAATCAGTATGATGAATAGATTAACTTGCCCCACTCCTAACTCCACGCAACTAGTAGGATGCGAGGGCTCATCACCAAGAGCCAAGAAGGGCGCAAGTTATGGAATATGGTGAAGTGATAGTGATGAAAGACAGACGAAGCTTTGGTGGAACCAAATAAAAACTACAAGCTTATTCTACCTGAATGACTTCATAGTTTTGGATGCAACTTGCTTTGCGGTTTATCCAGACTTAGACCCGTAGATGGCCACATAGTAGACAAAATCTGGGTTTTTAGGATTTTTAACTCTCTTGGAATTTTTGAACATCTGATTCATTCGTTATTGACTCAAAGTTTGAATTGATTGTTTATGACCTTTTAACATTTACTTTGTTTAGAGGACCCCCTACACTTTGCCCCATGCTACCTGTAAGAAACATGGGTTTATCACCATGGGCAAGGCATAGGCGAGTAAGGGCATTTCCATCCTTTCCCAACCCTACGTCACTAGTAAGAGACGCAAGCTCATCACCGAAGGTTGGTGGGGCAAGGAAATGTGTAAAATAAAATTTTCTGTTTAATCACTTCTTGACTTGTCTATTTGAGTAAAATGTCAGTATATGCTTATTTTCCAAAGAGATGTGTATATGGGATAGATGTGACACCATGAAGCTTCTAGAATAGACCATGGGCAAGACACCTATCCTAAGAAGAAATTAAAGCGAGAACGAACTTGCAGATCTTGGTATGGTTACCGTTAGGACTTCGTCATGTCTGATTTTGTTTGATAAAAGATTCTGAGTTGATTGATGATATTGAAGACGGAGAAGTATGATTAAAGAACTTTATGCCAGAAACATCACGAGTTTGAAATAAGTTGCTTTGAGAATAGATTCCCTGATCACAATTTGTGTAAGAACAAGTGGACAAAATGATCCTAATTTGTATGAAAATGCAATGTAGATAGTTATATAGGTAGCGTTAGCTACTTACGCGTAGAAACGCTTGAGGTGGAGAGAATTGACTGTTTCGCCAAACTCCTCACCTTCTAGCGTGCATAAGAGGTATGCACCATTTCCGTAGTCCTTTGTGACTCGGTACGGGCCCAACCATTTGGGCCGGAATTTCCTTCCTTCGCCGGTCTTCTTGTCGATCCGGCTGTCTAACCTTAGAACTA